>CM062818.1:1412850028-1413338508 GCA_031772625.1 Pinus tabuliformis | reverse complement strand
ATTGCATGTTGGCAGAATTGGGATCTTTACAAATATGTGTCTCAATCTATCTAAATTATATCGATAATGTGGATATATCGATGGTGTAGAGATAGGAGATTTCGCCCGTCGTTTGAGGAAGTATCGAGTTCGAGAGGCTTGCGCTGCAGGCGGCTGTCCACTGGCAACCGTAGAGCTCCAGCAACAACCCTTGTGGAGGACCCAACAATGGGGCCAACGACGATAACAACTCCAAGCAATTAATATTGTGTTAGTTGATCATGGCATCGACCAATCTTTTGTTTAGTTTTGTGTTTGTTTATATAGGTAGTTTTGTAGTTATTTTGTCAAGTTTAGGTCTGAAGATCAGAGCTATATAGCTATTCAGATGGCAGACCTACATTATAGTAGTAGTGGGAAGGGGAACTTTTTTGAACTATATAAGGGAAAGTAAAGACAAAAAAATCATATGGCATGTCTGGTTAAATGTGTGACAAAGAGAATCTTCTTCTACAACTGGTTTGGTAAACCAACTACTATTTTTTGTATTGTATGTTTATTTAGTAATATATTGAAACTTTACTAACTTACAAAAAAGTTATCTTATTATTTTTCCCTTTAATATATTGTCTATTTAAAAATATATGCTACATTTTAAAAGATATTAAACTCTTAGAAACTTAATCTTTCTTATAAATATAAAATATTTGATATGATAAACATAAAATTTTATGTAAAAAAATTAAAAAATATATATTGTGTATTAAAATATATTGATTCTTCGATATATTTTTTACCACTGGATGATGTGGAAAGAAATTTGTGAGGAATTTTGATACCATATAAACTTAAAATTTTAATTACTAAGTCAACTATATGGGGTTATCGGGTTATCTTCCTTTTCAGTTTGTTCTGTTCAAGCAGACATGTTTGTATGAAAAAAAATCTAATTTAAAAATAATTAAATTTTATTACTAAGTCAACTATATGGGGCCTATCTTACCTTTCAGCTGTTTTTTATTAAAAAATATAAAAAATTTACAAGAATATTTGTTTACGAGGTGTGTTTGGAGAAATTTGATCTCTCTTTCAAGGCCCAACAAGGTTCAAATGGATTTGCTCTAATGCAAGTGAGGACTAGCTTCATTTCGAGATAAGGTTTCCAAGGTGTGAATATGTGAGGAGCGTTTACCATTCCACCATAGTTGCTATTTCGCAGAGGAAGATGTTTCTCTACTCCTTTACTGTTTCCATTCTCATCCTCTTTTTAAGTGTTATAAGTAAAACCAGATAAACATAACAATAAAACTAACTGGGTACAGTGGCACATAGAGTGAATTCCAAACAAATGCCCATTATTTCAACTCTTTTTGTGCCTTTGTGTAAGGAAAGGTTGAATTTTATTTTGTATGAGCACAATGAGGACTCGGAACTCTGTCTTGTGTGTCAGTGTCTGATCTATGGAAAAAGATAAATATAGATTTTATCACTCTTGAATAGACTGTAAATTTTTTTTGGCATTGCATGATGTTGAAAATAGTTAGTGGATTAGTGCAGAGCTTAAGAAGATATCGAGTTTAATGGCACAACTGACACCATGAAAGAATCTTTGGAACAAGTGGTGGAGTAGATTGTGCTTGAGCAAAGGGTTGCAACAATGTATATGAATTTGGAAAAGGCCCCCATGTAATGGTGGGTAAGCACATCAAATCAAGTTTCACTCATGGCATGATATGATAGAGGTACTTAATGATAAAGGCCTACCAAAATTGGGGCTCCACTAGGTAATGACATTTTGGAATCCAGTTCTGTCAACCAGCCCCTACAATTCGGTGGTACTTCCAATCCAATGGGATACATGTATTACTGCGAAGTCATTAGGAGATATAGGGGTTCCTATTTAACTATGGGTTCATAATTTTATGCAAACCTTAGAGCCATTTCCAAAGAAGTGATATCTTGAGGTAAAAATGCAGTGGCAGACAACTAGCTAGGTTGAATTATGAAAGGTTCTACAACACATTATATAACTCTACAAGGAGGAGGCAAAGATTGCAAGTTTGATAGAGTTCATTTGGTGTTTCCAATAAATGGACCACCCACAAAGTCTAATAATAGGGATCCCAAAGGAGTACCCCTTAAAGGAACTTTGCCATCTGTGTATAAAAAACTGATTCCCTTTTGAAACTATTGATAATGTGGTAGGTGGTATTTCTCTGGAAATGAAAAGTATTGATCTCCTTGTTGTTTTGCGAGTTGTTGATAGTGTATGGGAAGATGGTGAAAATAGTGGGGAATAAGATAGATCTGCATTCTATTTAAAGGATCATTTTTCAGCAAGGAATGTGTTGTAGTGTAATTAAATCTGCATGTTGTTCCGAATATTTCTCAATCAAATAGATCTGCAATCTTTTTAAATTTTATTTCCTTCCAAACTCAGTGAATATCCAGTGTGGGTTGTGAAAGTGTGCTTGATATCTAACTTGACAGATCCTATCTGGTGTTGAGTATCCAGTGTTGGGTTGTGAAAGTGTGCTTGATATCTAACTTGGACAGATCCTAGCTGGTGTAGAGTCCCCCTGGGTCCACTCAAGCTCACTACTATGTTATTGCTAATTCACTAATTTTTTTTTGAAGCAGCACTAGCAGTTCTAGTTCCAGTAGTATATCTAGTAGTATACCTAAGAGCATATATATGCATACGTAGCAGCAGAACAAACAGAGTAAGTATATGAACCTTGAACCAAGCTAGCATCATGATCAGCCTCTGTTAAGGAAATATCTCCACGTGTTGTGGGGGTCTCACCACACCAAACGCATCTTAGAGACCCTTGTCATGACCAGGTCAGCCTGTAACTTCACTGCCTTCTAACGTGTTTGGAGGTTGTTGTTACCACTAGATATTGGTTTCATTCATTGTTCCTCAGAGTTCCTCTCATAATAATCAAGTTGCAACAATGAGAGGACCAGAGATTGCAATATCATGCTATCTCTGGAACAATGAATTCCATGGCACAAAATTAAAGGCTTTCATGAAACTCACGAAACAATAAAATGATTTTGAGAATTGTTGCCTAGCCTTTTCAACAATAGCTCGAAGTGTGAAAATGTGATCAATAATCTAGTAGTCCCTTTAAAAACTTACTTAGCCTTTGGATTAAGTTTACTTCTCTCCAAATACTTCTTAATTTATGTTCAATCTTGGCCCTCGAGATCATCAACATCATTAGAATATTATCTGAGCAGTAGAGTTATTTGGCCTACCCTGAGCTAAAATAAATCACATATGGATCTTTACAGCTCCCAATATCAACATGAAAAAGTTAAGGGTTCTTGCAATCATCTGAAGAAAATGTTTTTTGTTTAAAGCACATTCTGTCAGTAAATCAAAGACCTTCAGGACAATGATTTTGTGAAAAAATAAGACAGTTACAATTTTTGTCATAAAGGAAGTGGCCTTCTAAAATTTTGACCTATGATTGAACTTGGTTGTGATCCTACATTGATTTGCTTACATTAATCTTGTATCAGGAAACATGATGACTTGACATCCTAGTGACGACTGAAAAATCTTAATTACTATGAGCTTGCAGCTACAAGTGGAAACAAGAATCAACAAAGGAACAACAATTCTAGGCCAAAATCAAACCTCTCAAGGATCTGTCAGTAAAGGAAATTGTGGCACCTTTGATTAGAAGTAAACCTCACCTAAAGCCTTCAATCATGAAGGTCATCTAGAAGAAGTGCATAGCACTCTGACCAATTCTCTATCAATCCTTGTGAGAAATAGAAGCAAGCATACAAGCAAAATAAGCAAAAGAACATGATATCTTGATTGCATTAAATCAGGATTTTGTGAAGAATGGTTCTACATATATGAATGCCTGATGAGAAATTCTCCTTCCCATCATGAATTGGGTAATTTGCAATGAAGGATGATACAACTAGGACTATGATGACTTAGACCTTTTCTGAAGTTATTGCCTCATCTGACTTCAAGAAAGGCTTAAGAGGGAGCCATAAAATCTTCAATGACTGTTCTTGTCTGATGATTCCTGATGAAAGGCATGTCTTGATAACTGAAGTTGATATAAGCTGCATGATTATGATTGGATAATACCAGCACATGGACCATATGATTAAGAGAAGGTTGCATATAGCTCAATGCTTATGTTTTAAGTAAGCTTACCTTTCAAACATTCTGAGGGAGATGTGATGTTATAATATGATGTCTAATGACTCTTGTTACTTAAGAAGCAGTATGATTGACCGACTTTCATGCATACATGAATAACAGAGTGCTGATAGCTTGATGGATATACTCCGAACAAGAATTACTTTCAATGTTCAGAGGAATATATGATCTGACAGATAATCATTCCCAAAATTATCTGACTTCCAAACTTTCAAACTAAGTGCACTTGTCAGTGCCTACTCAATACTATTGTTACTGCCACCCACTGATGCTTAGCAATAAGGAAGGATCACAGTTTTAGGTTGGACCATTTAGCCAAGTTATAGCTAAGCTGGCAGTTTCATACTTCACTTTAGACTATCTTTGACATATATGATATAACTCACCTAGTCCATTTTTATGTCACTACTACAACAATCCATGAAATGTGCATGCAAGATCTAATATCAATTCTTAACTTGGCTTCCATAGTAATGTTCCACATTTGAATGGAATTCCCAAAAGATTGCATTCTGTTTATATAATGCTTCATGCATCTTTAGTAAAAGCTAAAGGCTAGATGCCAAAGTTGTTTTTCAGATGTTGCTTATGAATGCATAGATAAGATTGATTTATTTCATATATTCTCATGCATCTCTTGTAAAAACTAAAGGCTAGTTGCCAAAGGTGTTTGTCAGATATTGCTTATGAATGCATAGATAATATTGGTGTATTTCATATACACTCATTGCAATACTGAATGTTGGATCTAACTCTTCAATGGTCCATGGCTTGAATTTTAACTCGTTGAGATCTCTGTTTCTATGGAATGGAGCTCAGTAGCATCATAACCCTTTGAGTGCTATTATTGATTGAGTTGTGTACCTCTTGAATTGGAATTGGGTTAGGTAGCTACATAGTAAATTTGAGTTTTCTTCCAAGTTTGGGTACTTGTCTATGATTTCTGGCACATATGCAAGACTTGAAAATGAATGAGAATGCACAAGAGTAAACTCCTGGGATAAATACCCATTTGATTATAAGGACTTCTCTTACATTGATGTCACGATGTCAGCAAGGACATTTGCAGGTATCCTGACACAAAGAAACAAGCAATCAAATTCCCTTAGAATGCACTTAACTTTCCATCTACCCAAAAGGAGAGGCAATAGCTAAGATGGAATCTGATCCAGGAAAATGCCCCATATTATCATACTATGCTTATTAATGCTTACGAGGAAATGGGTTGGGTATGTGTTTAAAGTGTGTACAATAAAAAAAGAAAGAATCTAAAGGTAACCCCAACAATCTGAACATGCAACAGGATATCAGTTTACCAAGTCAATCTAATAATGTAGTGTGTATGGACTCATCTTGATATTGCTGCCTTGAGTTTACCGGTTGTTTCACTTGTCAAAGTGAAGGATATTCCCTTTGATTATGTGTATACAATGGGCCAGTATCTTGAGCACTAAGGAATCAGATGAACTTGCAGCTGGTCTTATCTCTCTAGAGGTAGCACTGGTGTATTCTAGCTGTGTAAGTGTCATTTGATGAGGTTGCAAACTTTTCACATATTACAAAAATAGGTCAATATATGGAAAGATATTCTATGTGCCTGGTCGTAGAGGGAGTAAAAATCCATTAGCATCAGAAGACAAAGGTACAATAGGCAAAGAAGATGACCAATTTTACTATCTTACTGATGCATAGACCCAGTTGTTGCCATAGAAGTTCAATAGCTAAATTTAGACTCGTGATTATAAATAACACTTTCATCATGATATCTATAAGTTGGTACCTAATCATCCTTTCCCTCGTTAAGTGGGGAAGAAAGAGAGCACAAGTCCTAAAGTACCTTGAGAATTGTAGCACTAGACATTTGATTTGAAAGAAGCATGGCTTCTGCCTCAGCAAAAACACTGGAGTTCACTCACTGCAACCTTGCTCAACCTTTTTTTTTTATAGCATTTGGAAATTTGGCAATGAAAATATGTCAATGGGGAGGTTCCAGTTTCACTAACTTAATGAATACATATAGATCATGAGAATATACAAGGCATGACAAACCTTCACATGCCAACAAGGATGATAATAATCTGAACTCTGTTCTAGGAACACTGAGCATCATTGTTCATAAAATTCCATTTCTCACCTCAGCCCAAGCAAAAAACTGAATCATCACTGTGGTGTATGCTTGTGCTGAAAAAGCCGCAACTGCACATAAATATGCACCCTAAATAGATGTGTTAATACCTTCCGTTCATCCAAAGAAGGTGGGTTAGCCCTCAAAGTTGTTTTGAGATTGCATGAAGAGAAGGCTGGTACTTTTCCTCTGAATTCAGGATCATTCAGCCTAGTTGGAATGGAGAAATATTGAAGAGGTATAGGAATGAGTTTGGCTATTGGGTTTTGATGTTTAGAACAATCAGATGATATGTTTTTTCCAAAACATAAGTAGAAGCAGGCCTGTCTGGGAGAATGTTTTTAATAAATTCACAAGGTATTATTTCTATCCATTAGGAAGCACATCCTCTGGTGCTCGAGAATAAATAATAGCACATTCAGTTGGATAAGAAGGTCTAATTTACAGAACCTCACCCAAAATCTCACTCAATTCTACTAGTATCATTTCCATGATTTAAATAATGAATGGAGGAGTCTTAATACTCCCAATCACTTTACATAAAAGCGACTAAAATGGTCAAAGGATAATATCACATGACTCTCATGCCACATATGCCTAGGTCTAATTGGAAAAACACATATGGCATGACAGTCATGGAAGCTAGCTTACCCAAGGTCAAAGGCTAGTCACACAGTATTCTTTGTGCTTAGTCTTTGCAATTGAAAATTCCTTTGTAGGAGGATTAAGAAGTAAAGTGTTTTTTGATTGCACATTTTAAGCAAGTCTACCCTTGGTTGATTTGATAGTGGAGATTCTCTTCAAGCCTTATTTTGAATGTAGATCCCCTGAAAATCCTTGCACTCTCATGTTCTGCAGATGATTGGATCACAATCAACCATACAAATGGCAATTGTTTCCCATTGAGAAGAATCTATATACCCCTCTCAAGGTCCTGCAAGGCAAGGAAATGGATTGAAAACAATATATATACTCTTCTAAAAGTATTCCTAGTTCTCCAAGTCACAATAGAGCCTCCACAACTAAAAGTTGTGAAGCATTGAAACCATATTCGTGCACTCTGGTTTTCGTCATATGATTAGGACAATAAAGAATTATACAAACATGTGTGTCCTATTGAGAAAATATGTATACCCCTATCAAGGTCTTGCAATACAAGGACATTGATTGATAAGAGTCTATATATTCCACACAAAATATTCCGTGTTCTCAGAGTTGCAGTTGAGCCTCAACAACTGTACATTTCTGAGGCATTTAAACTTGTATTCTTGTAACTCTGTTTTTCTTCAGATTAGTAGATAATAAGCAATTATAAAAAAAAAAAAAAAAAAAATCTAAATTTCAATAATAAGACTCTATATTCCCCTATCCAAGTCTTGTAAGGAAAGGACATACATTGGGAAGCGTTTATATACTCTCAAAATCTTCCAAGATCACGTAATCACAATTGAGCCTCAACAACTATACAGTTACGAGACAGTCTAACCCATATTCATGTACTCTGTTGTCCTTTAGATGATTACATAATAAACAACTATACAGACAAATATGCATTCTATTGTCAATAATCTATATACCCCTATCAAGGTCTTACAAGGAAAGGACATGCATTGAGAAGAATCCCTATACTATTCTCCAAATGTTCTGATATCTCAGAGTTGCAAACTGGGCCACAACAACACTATACTTGTGACCCGTGAGGCATTAAAGCCCATATTCTTGTACTTTTCTTTTCTTTAGATGATCGTATAATAAACAATTTTACAAACAATATATGCATTCCACTGAGAAGAATCTACAGATCCCTCTCAAACACTTGTAAGGCAAGACATAGATTAAGAAACTGTGTACTAATCTCAAAACCATATGAGCCTTGGAGTTGCAACTGAGCCTCAAGAACTATACAATTGAAGGCGTCAATGTAACACATGTTGTTGTACTCTATTTTTCATTCATATGATTAAATAACTATCCAAGGCCCATCTAAACCCGCGTCTCATATGCAACTTGAGGTTCAGAATCTTGAGGTTTCATATTTCATGTTCTAATATCTAATATCCATTTATATCAACTAATGATATGCATCCTTGAGCTTCATAACCTCTAGGTGCATAATGTACTTAGGTTTGAATAGGTTTGCACTCATGCTCATATTAAATGTACTAGTCCATGCTCTGGATTCAATGTAGTGTTACACGGACACCACCTCTGCCATTCCCACCCAATTTGTAGAATGTACCATGCTACTCTTGTGCACTTAGATAATTTCTTTTGTAAAAACACAAAAAACTATAATATATTGGATCCTAGTACTCTATAAGAAAATAAGTTATATTTCTTCCTGTAGCTGTACTTCACCCTGATTACATAAAACTTCCCCAAATTTTGGAGCATTATTTGTCAGCAAACCTCCATTATGAAACTTGTCAAGAATAATGGAGGTTGTCAAATATCAGTATGAAACTTTGTGTTCCCCTTAATGTACTCCTTAATCTCATCAACACAGATCCCAAATAAAGTCAAGAAGCAGGAACATCCCTACTTAAGCCCAATAGTTCTCTTAATAAAGTCGAAGTCCTTGAGTTCTACAAAACCAACCTAAAACAATCTCAGATTTCCTCTCATAATATCAAGTTGCAACAATGAGAGGACCAGAGATTGCAATATCATGCTATCTCTGGAACAATGAATTCCATGGCACGAAATTAAAGGCTTTCATGAAACTCACAAAACAATAAAATGATTTTGAGAATTGTTGCCTAGCCTTTTCAACAATAGCTCGAAGTGTGAAAATGTGATCAATAATCTAGTAGTCCCTTTAAAAACTTACTTAGCCTTTGGATTAAGTTTACTTCTCTCCAAATACTTCTTAATTTATGTTCAATCTTGGCCCTCAAGATCATCAACATCATTAGAATATTATCTGAGCAGTAGAGTTATTTGGCCTACCCTGAGCTAAAATAAATCACGTATGGATCTTTACAGCTCCCAATATCAACAGGAAAAAGTAAAGGGTTCTTGCAATCATCTGAAGAAAATGATTTTGTTTAAAGCACATTCTGTCAGTAAATCAAAGACCTTCAGGACAATGATTTTGTGAAAAAATAAGACAGTTACAATTTTTGTAATAAAGGAAGTAGCCTTCTAAAATTTTGACCTATGATGGAACTTGGTTGTGATCCTACATTGATTTGCCTTACATTAATCTTGTATCACGAAACATGATTGACATGACATCCTAGTGACGACTGAAAATCATTAATTACTATGAGCTTGCAGCTACAAGTGGAAACAAGAATCAACAAAGGAACAACAATTCTAGGCCAAAATCAAACCTCTCAAGGATCTGTCAGTAAAGGAAATTGTCGCACCTTTGATAAGAAGTAAACCTCACCTAAAGCCTTCAATCATGAAGGTCATCTAGAAGAAGTGCATAGCACTCTGACCAATTCTCTATCAATCCTTGTGAAAAATAGAAGCAAGTATACAAGCAAAATAAGCAAAAGAACATGATATATTGATTGCATTAAATCAGGATTTTGTGAAGAATGGTTCTACATATATGAATGCCTGATGAGAAATTCTCCTTGCCATCATGAAATGGGTAATTTGATGCAATGAAGGATGATACAACTAGGACTATGATGACTCAGACCTTTTCTGAAGTTGTTGCCTCATCTGACTTCAAGAAAGGCTTAAGAGGGAGCCATAAAATCTTCAATGACTGTTCTTGTCCGATGATTCCTGATGAAAGGCATGTCTTGATAACTGATTTTGATATAAGCTGCATGATTATGATTGGATAATTCCAGCACATGGACCATATGATTAAGAGAAGGTTGCATATAGCTCAATGCTTATGTTTTAAGTAAGCTTACCTTTTAAACATTGTGAGGGAGATGTGATGTTATAATATGATGTCTAATGACTCTTGTTACTTATGAAGCAGTATGATTAGGTGACTTTCATACATACATGAATAACAGAGTGCTGATAGCTTGATGGATATACTCCGAACAAGAATTATTTTCCGATGTTCAGAGGAAGATATGATCTGACAGATAATGATTCCCCAAATTATCTGACTTCCAAACTTTCAAACTAAGTGCACTTGTCAGTGCCTACTGGATACTATTGTTATTGCCACCCACTGATGCTTAGCAATAAAAAGGTATTAATTTAAAGAGAAGGGAGCTTTGAATAGGCTTGGATAGAAAGCTAAATAGGCTTGATTATGGTGAAAAAATGCATGGTTAAGTGTCCTTTGAGCCAAGAAGCCTTAAAATGGTGATGTGACCTTCCTGTGAAGTCCTCGTTACTAGGTATAAGTCTCATAGGTGACAATTGATGCCATGTGATTTCATTTCACTATATTCAATGCCACTTCTTCACCCTCTCACCTCATGCAATGAGCACATGAGGAATTGGTCATTATGACCAATGCTCATGGGAGATGAGTCACATTGGATAGCTTTATATTCCTCTCATAACTCCTCAAGTGAGATAGAGGTTAAAACAATTTCAGAACTCACCTGCGACGGCAGGTCCTCCGGACAGAGCTCGCCAGGAACAGTACGCGGTAGTAGTATAGCAGGTCACAACCCACTGGTCTTGGCCGGCGGCAACAATGAGCCCCCCTCAGGGGGAAGGAGGGGCGCCTCCTCCAACAAACGACAACAAGCAAGGGAATATCGAGGGATCAGACAGGGATAAGGAGTACAATGATGAAAGCGCAGACAAAAGTCAGCAAACGCAAACTGAAGAACAGCACAGAAGGACAAGCCAAGGTCAGCTCTTCCACATGCAAACCAGTAGCTACGCATAGGCCAAAAGTAGAGCTACCAAGCCATCGCATCAATGCCAGGATTCAGTATATGAGAGATCATGCTCTCATAGGCAAATTTATTGGATATGGCCAAACGAGAAAGTGTTGAGAGCATGGATAAATGTTAAATGGCATCCAAAAGGACACATAACCTTGCATCTAGGGCCTAAGGGGTTTTTTTTACGCGGTCTTCAACTGTTTGGAAGACAGAAACAGAGTTTTAGATGGAGGGCCTTATTTCTTTAACTCTGCTGGGCTATTTCTCAAAGAATGGATCGAAAGATTCAACCTGATAAAGAAGACCTAAGCTGCGCACGGTGTGGATCAGGCTGTATTCTTTGCCACTGGAATACTGGGAAGAGGAGTCTCTCAAAGCGATAGGCAATGTTCTGGGCGACTTCGTCAAGATAGCGGAAGAAACAAAGACGCACAGATACACCTCATATGCACGGATCTGCGTCTACATGGACCTTAAACAAGCTTTGCCTGATACGGTAAGTCTTTTTCATGAAGATGTGGAATGGATACAGTTAATTGATTATGAGCATGTACCCTTTAGATGCAGAAAATGTCATGACCTAGGACACCTCTACAGAGATTGCCTTTAAACAGCAAACCCTCAGTTCAAAATACCCAGGAAAACCCAACGCCGGATGGCTTCACTAAGGTGCTCAATCGCCGAAGAGGAAATAAAAAATCAGTAATCTCTACAAAGACTCCCCCAGTAGATCAATCAAAGCCCTCTACTAGCAATAGCTTTGAAGTCCTAGCCAATGAAGAAATGCGGATCCAGACAATAGGCCCTTCAATCAAAAAGGATCTAGCCAGGAGAAGATTGAAGGATCCAAAACGATAACAGGGGAACCGAATGTAGAACAAGGGGGTAATAAGCTTAAAACTGCATCAAACACCTGGAGCTTCCCTGAAATGGATATAGATGGTACAGATCCCAACACAGAAAACGAGAAGGAAAGCGATGGATACCATCAAGAACCTCAAATCATGGAGGAGGACACGGAATCAATAGATATTGGTGAGCTAGATATCTTGGGCCTAGAACAAGCTTGTAAAACAGGAAATTTCGACAAAATACCTGATAGACAAGTGGACAACCTGGTGGCAGTCCTTAATAAAGCTCAAAAAAAATACTCATTAGGAGTCCAGATATCAGCTTAATACAGAGAGGGAACACCCGCTATGGATATCAGGAGGAGATTATAATATGATTGCAACAATGGAGGAAAAAAAAGGAGGGCGTTGCAAAATAAACAGGGATGGCTCTATATTAAAAGACTTCATTCAAAATAATTGGCTGATAGATATTCCTTCAAATAACGGCCTCTACACTTGGAACAATAAAAGGCCAGAACCCATGCAAATAGCTTCGCGTCTTGATCGATTTCTGATCTCTGATAATGCAGTTCATCTAGGGGGAGAATTCACAGCATCTATCCTTCCTTTTTCAGGCTCTGATCACTGGCGATCGCCCTCCACTGGAATCGCCCTGGTAGCAATATAAGGCGACCCTTTCGGTTTGAGGCTTTTTGGCTAACTCATCCGGACTTCTATGAATTTGTCAGAACAACTTGGCTAAATTTAATCCAACTGATGGAACAAAAATGTCTATATTCCAAAGGAAGCTAAAGTACCTCAAAGGGGAAATTAAACGTTGGAATCAATCCATCTTCGGCAACATTCTCAAAGCCAAGGAAATCCTTCATCAAAATGAAAGATATTCAGCAAAGAATGATCTCTGAAGGACGCTCGGAGAGCTGGCCCAGAAAGAGCAGACCATAAAAAATAAAATCCTCGAAAGGGACCTACAGGAAGAACTCTCTGGAGGCAAAAATCGAGAGTTAGATGGCTGAAGGAGGGTGAAAAGAATACGAAATTCTTTCACAAAACCACAGTGCAAAGAAGAATGATCAATAAAATTTCTTATGTCAACAATGAGCATGGAACCAAAATTGAAACCCACGAAGGAATCGAACAGGGAGTTCCTCAATTACTTCAAGAAGATGAATCAGGAACCTAACATAAACAGAACAGAGGCTATTAATAAAATTATCCGAAATATACCCAGATTAATTACTGAAGAGCACAATATTCTTCTTCTCAAGCCCATAAGTCTTCAGGAGGTTGAAATGGCGGTGAATCAACTAAAAGCAGGGAAGGCGCCAGGACCAGATGGATTTACTTCAAACTTTTTCAGCATTTCCATATGGCCGAAGGTTTCTACTTTTCTATGGCTTCTATCACACAATAGAATTCTCACCTGGGACAATCTCAGAAAAAGGAGCTTCTCTGGTCCATCCATTTGTCTCAACTGCAAACAGGAAGAGGAATCAGCACTACATCTCATGCAAACTTGTCCGCTTGGAAGGAAATTGTGGGAAAAGGTTACATTCTGCTGTCAGAAGGAAGGCAGCGTGATTGGGGACATCAAAGGCACCCTTCGTACCTGGAGCCAAGAGCCATATCAGAGCAAACTTTTAAACACACTATGGCAACTCATACAGGGATTACTGATGTGGAATATCTGGAAGGAGAGAAATAGAAGGATTTTTAAAAATCAATCACTGACGATTGAGCAGATATGGACCGGGTTGCACCATAACATCAAAGAAACTTTATCCATCAAAGGCTGGTCCAAAGAGGACTTCCCATCACTACCGCAGGAACAAGCTATATGGGACAACTGGCAGATAAAATTACAGAGTCCGAATTCTTCTATCGACAACAACTCAAGGTATCAAGAGTCAACAGCAAGCTGGACTCCACCGCCAGTCAATGTGTTTCAACTCAACTTTGATGGTGCGTCGAAAGGAAATCCTGGGAGAACGGGATTTGGTGGAGTCATCAGAAATCACCAGGGTACTCCCCTTATCACTTTTTTTGGTTCAATAGGCTGGAATACTAATAATGCAGCGGAATTGGAAGGATTATGGAGAGGGCTTAATCTAGCGCAAGGACGAGGGCTCCTTCCTCTTATAGTGGAAGGGGACTCCCAAATAATCATACACATGGCCTTAAAACTTCTGCAGGGATCCCCGGTTCACAAGGTCAGTAGCAGCTGGAGAATGGCAACTCGACTCGAGCTACTACAGCAATGGCTTATTCACAATCAAGCTATTTCTTTTAAACACATCAGAAGGGAAGGGAACAAACTGGCAGACTTTCTTGCTAATTTAGGAGTGGACAGTGGAAGGGAATTCTATGAAGGCTCTATATCTTGCATAGCTTCTGAGAACCAACTTTCCACCTTCCATACTATAGTAACAAGTGATATGCAGTCGAAGGAAGACTCAAACCCAGATGCGGGTGTCCTTAAGAGGTGTTAATGCTGGAGCACGCGGAGTCGGCAACTGGCGAGTAATTAAGAAGGGTAAGGCGGTTCGTGGCAGGTAATTAATCCGCATTAATGAAGGCCCGAGCTCGAGGTACGCAGATGGAAGTTATCAGGATGGCGCGCATTCTCCAAGGTTCATTTGTTCTGGTCTTTTCAGGCATCAATGTAGTGTTTCCGGTTTTTTCTAGCAGAGGTCTCCTCTGGTGGTCATGGTCTCAGAGTCTTAGTGCAACACAGCGAATTTGGAAGCCTCCTTGGTCTCATAACTGCTCCCATTTGGTCGGCTTCAGGTATATAGTTCTGCCTCTTTCAGACAGCGTCGGGTGCATTAAGTTTGTTTTCTCCATTTGCGTCTGGTGTCTTAAGTCAGTCCTCTGGTTCATTTCGGGAAGGGATTTGGTTTTTGTCCTTGTTAAAGGTGTCTGGGTTGGGTACTGGGCTTTCTCAGTCGCCGTTGGGTATTTTCTTGACGCCGAGTCTAGCTTATGTGTGCTGGGCTTCTGGGTCTTTCATTCAAAGGTCTGGTTTTTAATCTGGTTACAATTGCCCAGCGCGTTGCTTCTCCCTCACACCCAGTCCTTTAGCATCCTCATTCCGCTGTTGTATTCTGTTATGGCCCGTCGTCGGGGTATTCCAAGGCGAGGGAGCAACTCGGGATCCCGTGGAGGATCTGGAGGGCGTGGTAGCTTTGCGCCTCGTCGTATATCCCCGTTAGCTACTGCTTCACCTTCCTCTCCGCCCTCAGACAATTCTGGACCCTCCCTAAACAGTTCCCTTCATACCTCAAGGTTTAAGTTCAAAAGCAGACTTAACAGACCGCTCATCTCAGCTATAATTACTGTCATCTTCTCGGAGGAAGAAGATGAGCTCACAAGCTCAAACGAAATTTCCAAGGAACAGTCGCTTTCTCAGAATTCAGTGATTCTCAGAGCAGCTTGGCTGGTGCTGTCCTCAATGTTTTGCTGCGGTGTACGAAGAAGGTCAACAGGAGGCTTCTCGCCCTCCGCCGGACTCTCCTCAAGAACAGACCATAGTTTGTGAGCCAGCGCGCCTCTTTGGCAGTGTTCTGCACCTTGTGCCTCCTACAGAAGGCAACTTGATGGAAGCTGAAGATGAGGTGATGGTAACCTGGGCAAGCTCCCCTAATCAGGTTAATGAAAATGCTACGGATGCGCCACGGCAAGTTTAATTACCTTTGGTTTCAGCTACAGGACAGTAAGTCCGTTTTGGTTTCTGGATCTCGTGTGTCATTTTCAGTGTGCATGGCTTCTGATACCAACAATATGAATTTGTTCATTCTCCAGGGTACAATTTTGGATTTCCTTTTTGTAATTATGGTAAAGAACAGTTTTTTGTAATAGGGCAGCTCACTCTGGAGCGTTTAGCTCTGTTTAGTCTTGGTCCATATAGTTCTGTTCAGTGTTGAGGCTATGATTATCAGTTTTGTAAACAGAAGGAAAAAAGCTACCTGCAATGGTTCTTTGACAGAGGGCAGGCTACGGCCCCTCAGAGGTTCAAACCTCTTTGTAAATATTTTTTCTCTTTTTAATCC
This sequence comes from Pinus tabuliformis, assembly GCA_031772625.1. Classification (NCBI taxonomy): domain Eukaryota; kingdom Viridiplantae; phylum Streptophyta; class Pinopsida; order Pinales; family Pinaceae; genus Pinus; species Pinus tabuliformis. The sequence goes on along the minus strand of CM062818.1, from coordinate 1,413,322,483 downwards.
TAATAGAATAGTCTTTACTCAGAAAAAAAAAGATTAGACCATTAAGAATAAGATTCTTAATAAAATTGTCCCATTCATATGCTAGAAGACCATGTAGACCCAATTCAGAAGCACATTTCCACCTGATAATAAAAGACTGCAATGAGGAAGACAAGAAAGGATGACACAATATATAAACAGCCCAGAATTTGAGATGAAATATGAGCTTTGGAAATAATTAGTAGAAGGGAGATCCCCTAATAGAAGGAGCTCCAGATGTTATTAACAAACGGGGTTTATGTTTTGCAGGTCAGGCATTGTGCTATTGAACAAAATCTATGGCCATTTTGACGACTTATGATGGGACTTACAGTTCAGTCTTTCCACTACTTGTAAGCATGGATATTTTCAATTTTGAGGGTTTATATGTTGCTTCATTGTGAAGGAAAATGTGTTTTTTAATGCTCCAGATGTTATTAACAAACGGGGTTTATGTTTTGCAGGTCAGGCATTGTCCTATTGAACAGAATCTATGCCCATTTTGACGACTTATGATGGGACTTACAGTTCAGTCTTTCCACTACTTGTAAGAATGGATATTTTCAATTCTGAGGGTTTCTATGTTGCTTCATTGTGAAGGAAAATGTGTTTTTTAATGCTCCAGATGTTATTAACAAACGGGGTTATGTTTTGCAGGTTAGTCATTGTGCTATTGAACAAAATATATGACCATTTTGACGACTTATGTTGGGACTTGTTACAACAGATAGTCCATGCCCAATGATATCAAAATCTTCTATTTATGAAAAAGAAAGAGGGTGGTTTCGTATAAAGATGGAAGCCTCTCAAATTAGTCTTCCTGAGAAAAAGGTGAAAGTTACTGTTGAGAAACTGGCTAGGGATAGGTCACTGAAAGAACCACCAATTTGTATCTTTTCTGGACGTAATCTGGGTATCTCTCATCTCAAGCGTTCTTGTGGTAATATTCTATTGAAAATAAGAAGACTTGTGGTAATATGCCATTGAAAATACACCAATCTGTATCTGTTCTGGACGTAATCTGAGTATCCCTCATCTCAAGCGTTCTTGTGGTAATATGCCATTGAAAATAATAAGAAGTCCTAACATTTCTACCCAGAAAGTGCATGGTGAAGATGTTTCGGAAGCGATAAAGGTTTTTCTGCTTATCAATGTACTTAACACAAAGAAACAAGTAATCAAATTCCATTAACATGCACTTAACGTTACATATGCCCAGAAGCAGAGGAAATAACTAAGCTAGAATCCGATCCAAGAAAATGCAACGTTTTATCATCCTATGCTTAGTAGATATGTGTTTAAAGTCTGCAAAATCAAAAAGATATAATCTAAAGGTAGCCCCAACAATCTGAACAGGCAACAGGATATGATAATAATTTATCCAAAGAGACATTTTTTAATAAAACAAACAGAAAGCCTAAACGCATACCTGTTTTAGGCAAAAACTATGGAAGATCAGCCTCACAGAAAAAAACGAAATTAAATGCAGAGCTTATAAAAATGTCTTGGCCGTCCGAAAGGGTTGTTGACAGATGCGCCTCACATGTTAATGCTACAGGATACCCCGACCATATTGGATATAATGTGTGCATCCGCTTCTCAAAGCACACGGATCACGGATTGTCAAAGCACACGGATCACTGATTATCTGTCTGTTCAAAAGTTTCCCAAATCGTTGAATCACGGATTATCTTATGTTTCGTGTGAATTTGGGCAAGCTTGGAAGTCGGGTTGCAAACTGCTACAGGTGTCCTTATTTTTCTACAAGAAACAGTCTAATGTGAAGGTGAATATGCTAAATGTGGTATTGGATGGCAATGATGCTAATGAGAAGTTGGAAAATTGGAAAGTGAACATATCCAATGCATTAAAACAATTTGTGGTAGGGTTAATGAATAACACATAATGAACCAAAAAAATTAAAAATAGTAATGGAAATGAACTAAATTCAAAGTAAAAATTCTATCTAATTAATGTAAGAGTGCTACAACTATCATCAACAAATGTTAAGATAAGCTGTAAGAAAAAATTGCTCATAAACAAATATGTGAACATAAATGATACAAGAGGGATATTGACCACCTAGGTCAATGGGCCAAGTTAACACAAGGAAACTTAAAAACCTTAGAAGAAAGCTAAACTAAGCGCTGAAATCAAATATCACTTCAATTAACAAACATGTTGTTTGTAACTTTGAAGATAACAAAGTTACAAAAAAATCTTGGAATCTGAACCTCTCGTATTATTCACATGTTTTCCTATGATTTTCTTCTAATCCTATTATCTTACTCAAGCCTATTGTTTGTACAAGTGGATAGGAGGAAAACTCCTTGAGTGGAGGAATGCTTTCCCTCTGATAAGCAATAAAAACCCAGATCTTGTTTCCTGGATCACCACGCAGCAGTAGTAAGGAGGATTTACTATTCTTAGGTAGTCGTGTTGGGTTACTAAACCAACCAAAACCACTCGTACGCCTTGGGATGATATGGTGTTTCTCCTTAGATGATGTCCAAGGCCCCAAACAAAGCCATCCTTGTGGGCAAATTATCCTCATATTAACACCCATACAACATCTATATACCTATGTTTATAATGATGGCAATAGTGCTCCCCATCACCTAATTGTGCAAAAAGACCCAACTAACCTGCCTGCCATGTCAAACTTGTCCTCGATATTAGCATATCATCCTACATTATCCATTAGCTCATCTAGATAGGGGGTTCAAGGACTCTCACTCCATGGTTGGGGACTATAGTCCATCAAGTCTAGGTCAAATTTCGGGCTAATTGTATCATGGACATGTCAAGGTCAACCAGCACTAATGCAATGTATTAGTTGTTGGCACATCGACCTATCAAAATGTCGCAATATTGGGTAGTAAACAATAGTAAGTAGGACACTAGCCACCAACAAGAAACCTTGATGTTGCCGATGAGCACCACTAGGCCAACCATTCATCTTAGAGGCACTGGGAGGTGGTTTTGTACCATGTGCACTGTCTGTATTATTACTAAACCAACCAAAACCACTCGTACGCCCTGGGATGATAATGGTGTTTCTCCTTAGATGATGTCCAATGCCCCAAACAAAGCCATCCTTGTCTAGGGGCAAAATTATCCTCACATTAATACCCATACAACATCTATATTCCTTTGGTTTATAATGATGGAAAATAGTGCTCCCCATCACCTAAATGTGCAAAAAGACCCAACTAACCTACATGCCATGTCAAGCTCAATGTCCTCGATATTACCATATCATCCTACATTATCCATTAGCTCATCTAGATAGGGGGTTCAAGGACTCTCACTCCATGGTTGGGGACTATAGTCCATCAAGTCTAGGTCAAAGTTCGAGCTAACTGTATCAAGGACACCTCAAGGTCAACCAACACTAATGCAATGTATTAGTTGTTGGTACATCGATCTATCAAAATGTCAAACATGTCCTCGATATTAGCATATCATCCTACATTCTTTGAGATAGAGGGTTCAAGGACTCTCACTCCATGGTTGGGAACTATAGTCCATCGAGAGGTCAAATTTCAGGCTAACTGTATGAAGGACACCTTAACAAGGTCAACCTACACTAATGCAATGTATTAGTTGTTGGTACATCGACCTATCAAAATGTCACAATATTGGGTAGTAGACATTAGTAAGTAGGACACTAGCCACCAACAAGAAACCTTGATGTTGGCGATGAGCACCACTAGGCCAACCGTTCACCTTAGAGGCACTGGGAGGTGTTTTTGTACCATGTGCACAGTCTGTATTATTACTAAACCAACCAAAACCACTCGTATGCCCTGGGATGATAATGGTGTTTCTCCTTAGATGATGTCCAAGGCCCCAAACATACCCATCCTTGTCCAGGGGCAAAATTATCCTCACATTATCATCCTACATTATCCATTAGCTCATCTAGATAGGGGGTTCAAGGACTCTCACTCCATGGTTGGGGACTATAGTCCATCAAGTCTAGGTCAAATTTCGGGCTAATTGTATCATGGACATGTCAAGGTCAACCAGCACTAATGCAATGTATTAGTTGTTGGCACATCGACCTATCAAAATGTCGCAATATTGGGTAGTAAACAATAGTAAGTAGGACACTAGCCACCAACAAGAAACCTTGATGTTGCCGATGAGCACCACTAGGCCAACCATTCATCTTAGAGGCACTGGGAGGTGGTTTTGTACCATGTGCACTGTCTGTATTATTACTAAACCAACCAAAACCACTCGTACGCCCTGGGATGATAATGGTGTTTCTCCTTAGATGATGTCCAATGCCCCAAACAAAGCCATCCTTGTCTAGGGGCAAAATTATCCTCACATTAATACCCATACAACATCTATATTCCTTTGGTTTATAATGATGGCAAATAGTGCTCCCCATCACCTAAATGTGCAAAAAGCCCCAACTAACCTACATGCCATGTCAAGCTCAATGTCCTCGATATTAGCATATCATCCTACATTATCCATTAGCTCATCTAGATAGGGGGTTCAAGGACTCTCACTCCATGGTTGGGGACTATAGTCCATCAAGTCTAGGTCAAATTTCGGGCTAATTGTATCATGGACATGTCAAGGTCAACCAACACTAATGCAATGTATTAGTTGTTGGCACATCGACCTATCAAAATGTCACAATATTGGGTAGTAGACATTAGTAAGTAGGACACTAGCCACCAACAAGAAACCTTGATGTTGGCGATGAGCACCACTAGGCCAACCGTTCACCTTAGGGGCACTGGAGGTGGTTTTGTACCATGTGCACAGTCTGTACTATTACTTAACCAACCAAAACCACTCGTATGCCCTGGGATGATAATGGTGTTTCTCCTTAGATGATGTCCAAGGCCCCAAACAAAGCCATCCTTGTCTAGGGGCAAAATTATTCTCACATTAACACCCATACAACATCTATATTACTTTGGTTTATAATGATGGCAAATAGTGCTCCCCATCACCTAAATGTGAAAAAAGCCCCAACTAACCTACATGCCATGTCAAGCTTGTCCTCGATATTAGCATATCATCCTACATTATCCATTAGCTCATCTAGATAGGGGGTTCAAGGACTCTCACTCCATGGTTGGGGACTATAGTTCATCAAGTCTAGGTCGAAGTTCGAGCTAACTGTATCAAGGACACCTCAAGGTCAACCAACACTAATGCAATGTATTAGTTGTTGGTACATCGACCTATCAAAATGTCAAACATGTCCTCGATATTAACATATCATCCTACATTATCCATAATTTAGCTCATGGAGATAGAGGGTTCAAGGACTCTCACTCCATGGTTGGGGACTATAGTCCATCGAGAGGTCAAATTTAAGGCTAACTGTATGAAGGACACCTTAACAAGGTCAACCAACACTAATGCAATGTATTAGTTGTTGGTACATCGACCTATCAAAATGTCACAATATTGGGTAGTAGACATTAGTAAGTAGGACACTAGCCACCAACAAGAAACCTTGATGTTGGCGATGAGCACCACTAGGCCAACCGTTCATCTTAGAGGCACTGGGAGGTGTTTTTGTACCATGTGCACAGTCTATATTATTACTAAACCAACCAAAACCACTCGTACGCCCTGGGATGATAATGGTGTTTCTCCTTAGATGATGTCCAAGGCCCAAACAAAGCCATCCTTGTCTAGGGGCAAAATTATTCTCACATTAACACCCATACAACATCTATATTACTTTGGTTTAGGCTAACTATATGAAAGACACCTTAACAAGGTCAACCTACACTAATGCAATGTATTAGTTGTTGGTACATCGACCTATCAAAATGTCACAATATTAGGTAGTAGACATTAGTAAGTAGGACACTAGCCACCAACAAGAAAACTTGATGTTGGCGATGAGCACCACTAGGCCAACCATTCACCTTAGAGGCACTCGGAGGTGGTTTTGTACCATGTGCATAGTCTATATTATTACTAAACCAACCAAAACCAGTCGTAGGCCCTAGGATGATAATCAGATATTATTACATGCCATGTCAAGCTTGTCCTCGATATTAGCATATCGTCCTACATTATCCATTAGCTCATCTAGATAGGGGGTTCAAGGACTCTCCATGGTTGGGGACTATAGTCCATCAAGTCTAGGTCAAATTTCGGGCTAACTGTATCAAGGACACCTCAAGGTCAACCAACACTAATGCAATGTATTAGTTGTTGGTACATCGACCTATCAAAATGTCAAACATGTCCTCGATATTAGCATATCATCCTACATTATCCATAATTTAGCTCATGGAGATAGAGGGTTCAAGGACTCTCACTCCATGGTTGGGGACTATAGTCCATCGAGAGGTCAAATTTCAGGCTAACTGTATGAAGGACACCTTAACAAGGTCAACCTACACTAATGCAATGTATTAGTTGTTGGCACATCGACCTATCAAAATGTCGCAATATTGGGTAGTAAACAATAGTAAGTAGGACACTAGCCACCAACAAGAAACCTTGATGTTGGCGATGAGCACCACTAGGCCAACCGTTCATCTTAGAGGCACTGGGAGGTGTTTTTGTACCATGTGCACAGTCTGTATTATTACTAAACCAACCAAAACCACTCGTACGCCCTGGGTGATAATGGTGTTTCTCCTTAGATGATGTCCAAGGCCCCAAACAAAGCCATCCTTGTCCAGGGGCAAAATTATCCTCACATTAATACCCATACAACATCTATATTCCTTTGGTTTATAATGATGGCAAATAGTGCTCCCCATCACCTAAATGTGCAAAAAGCCCCAACTAACCTACATGCCATGTCAAGCTCAATGTCCTCGATATTAGCATATCATCCTACATTATCCATTAGCTCATCTAGATAGGGGGTTCAAGGACTCTCACTCCATGGTTGGGGACTATAGTCCACCAAGTCTAGGTCAAATTTCGGGCTAACTGTATCAAGGACACCTCAAGGTCAACCAACACTAATGCAATGTATTAGTTGTTGGCACATCGATCTATCAAAATGTCACAATATTGGGTAGTAGACATTAGTAAGTAGGACACTAGCCACCAACAAGAAACCTTGATGTTGGCGATGAGCACCACTAGGCCAATCGTTCACCTTAGGGGCACTGGGAGGTGGTTTTGTACCATGTGCACAGTCTGTACTATTACTAAACCAACCAAAACCACTCGTATGCCCTGGGATAATAATGGTGTTTCTCCTTAGATGATGTCCAAGGCCCCAAACATACCCATCCTTGTCTAGGGCAAAATTATCCTCACATTAACACCCATACAACATCTATATTACTTTGGTTTATAATAATGGCAAATAGTGCTCCCCATCACCTAAATGTGCAAAAAGCCCCAACTAACCTATATGCCATGTCAAACTTGTCCTCAATATTAGCATATTAACTAGATTTATTATTTCTTTGTGACTCAAGGTAAAAAGTGGAAATACAAAGTATTTAATAAATGAGAGAAAATATTATTTCAAGGGTGTTACCAAGCCTATTACTTGAGGTTTTATATAAGACAAGTATATATTGCTAGAAAAATAGAGATAGGGAGTAATTAATAAATTCTTAATTCCTTATTTGAAATAAAGAAAAAACTCTACTTTTAGCTTTTTTAATAACCACTAAATTCTTTATTTGAACTAGTTCCTTATTTGAAATAAAGAAAAATCTCTAATTTTTTTCTTTTAGTAATTTCTAAATTGCTTATTTGATATTAAAAAATAAAAAATAAAAAATGGAAATTTTACTTACAATTCCATTCCAAATACCAACCTGCATCTACTGCACTATTTTGTCAGCAAATACATGCACGATTTTGTGAGTAAATGTTAGTAAGAATAAAGTTGCTCATAATAAACTAACCGTTGACCCCTCCACATCATCTGATCTGATTAGATCATCACTCAGTATAAATAGATATTGATCCGCCACAACTGCACTGTTAAACTACTACTTCCATGCACGATTGTCTGATTTTCAGAAGAACAACTGTTGAAATTTACAAGTGCAGTTCAGAATATCCTCTTCTGGAAGCTAGAGTTCATGAAAAATACAGGTACTCCTCATTGTACTCACTTTTTTAAACAGAGAACAATTGTGCAATGACTGGCATTTTACAGACGTGATGTCTTAATTTGGTTGATAATGCTCTGTTTTTCGTATATATATATCATCAATTTGTGTAGTACATTTGATAATTTCATTGAAAATTCATTTCACATTGGTTGGTTAGTTGCAAATTTGTTTGCCTACAATAAGTTTTTTTTAGGATTGGACTGAAGTGGTCTGAATTTATTTATTTTTGTCAGTTACCAATCCATGACCTAGAGGTGCAGCTCCACCATTGTCACGCTTTCAAGTCAATACCTTTGCTGCTAGCTATGTCTGTGGTCTAGCTAGCACAAGTCTGGCCTCTGATCTTCAGTGAACAAATACTGTCAATGCAGTAGTATAAGTCGTATAAGGACTTGACTCAATCTGAGTGTACTGATTTGAACTTTGGTCTAGGACAGATTTCATTAATATAATATGACTGTAGGTTACCAACCTTATAAACAGTCCTCAGGAATAGTTTCAATCACAATGCTGTCATCATCATGTTGCCACTGAAATACTAAGACGTGCTAGGTCTCTTTACTTGAACAACACCTAAAACACATCCTTTAGGACTGTGTATTGATTCTCTTTCTTATTGTGGATTAGAGGTTCATTTAGGCTCCCTTTGATTGCGTCTTAGCTGTGAATAGAAAACTGCAACTAGGGCTCTTTTGGAGCTTCATTTGATGTTATGGAAGCCTCCTTGCTGTGATGAAGAACCTTCTTTGGGACAGCGAAGGAGCCTCTCTTCACTGTGATTTTAATCCTGTGAGTGCACCTTTTCCATGCCCCAAAATTGTCCCTCAGCATTGACTTCATGTGATTTGTTAGAGGTTTGTTGTCTACATTTCCTTTTAAAATCTATGTGCATGAATGATTGTCCACATGTTCATGGAGAAGATAGATATGGGAAAACTCGCTTTAAACTTTACAAAATACATTAAGGCACTTTCTGTTCGAACTATCTGTCTATCTAGTTATATGTGTTTGTCTTTATGAGAAGCAAGAAAACCCTTTGCCAGGAGGTAGAGGGGAGACAGGAGAATGTCTATGATAACTTACAGTCTAGAAAATAGATAGCAAATGTTGTTAATGATGTCAAGAAGAGTCTACCTCTTCTGCATTCATAGTCTCAATAAAGGAACCATGTCATCTCAAAGGCCTCCAAGAAAAAAATGAGAATGCAAGGAAGTAATTCCACTACCTGGGTTTGGTATTTTGTTTCTTCCACCTTGCAGAAATTAAATGATCAGCATCGTGTTTCATGGACTTCAATAGGGAGCAGATCAAAGAGGAAGAGGAATTATTTAACTATTCATGCAACTACTGCATGGGCACCTAGAATTAGCTATGATAGGAATCCATAGACTGTGCCCTTACAATCTTGGGTAAGATGGCTCAACTTAGTTTGTCAGAAGAACAATTATTTTCTCGCCAATGAGGTAAATTGGATTCACCTTAATGATAGCATGAATACTATATTATTTCTTCATATGATTTTCCATTCCACATCTTATGATAAATAAATGTCTTTTCAACTATTGAATCACAGTACAATCACTACCTTGACTGCTTAAAGGAAATTCACTACTCAAAAATGATTTGGTTACCCTCCCTAAATACGATTGTGGAAGATTTGCTTTTGCATGAATAATGTTAATTAATTATTCTTACATCTAGCCTTAATCATCAGAAAACATGCCAAATTTCTATTTGCATAACATATCCAATCAAGGAAAGTCCAAGCATCAATTCTCCAAACTAGTACTGAATTGCACACAGCAGAAGTGCCATGCTGAAAACTAAATTATAACTGAAAACTGCCACAAACATATTAGACGGGTCCAATAATTTGAACTAAATAGATGGGTCTTTCTATAAATACGATGTTCATATAATAGAGATAAATATCGAAATAATAGATTGCTTTCGAAGACAACAAAAATAAATCAGAGACCCCAATTCACCAGCGTAATTATTCATTGGTCCAACTTCAGGGTTTTACCAAGTTGCAGACTGTCATTCTGGGAATATAAATGATAAATTATAATTAAGCAAATGCTGGCACACATCCGACCATACTACATCAGTCCCTTTTTCTGTTCCTCCATAAATAATGCTGATATACTAGAGATAAAAATGAATATCAATAGGGTATTTATTACTTCCAAAGCTGTGAAAAAACTTTTTAATGGTTTATTGATTCCAAATGGAAATGGATACAATAAATCTGTAGATGGATATTCAACTCTTTTCAAAGCAAAATAGCCTCCGAGCATGACCTGTACAAATATTAAATAGCCATCAATTCTCCAAACTAGTACTGAATTGCACAAGGATTATAACAATATAAACTCTGTTCAAGGAACACTGAGCAGCATTGTTCATAAAATGCCATTTCTCACCTCAGCACATGCTCATAGTGTAACTTGAGAAAATGCTCATAGTGCGCTTGAGAAAAAAATTGGAAAAAATCGGTGAGCAAGTGTAACTTCTGATTAATTGTGAGTCCAACTTGTGCTGGCTGAGTAATCTTGATCAACCCTTGAATTTACTAGAGCCTAGCTTGAAAAACTCTCTTCTGATTTGATTCAAGTCAAACCTGCAATTCAAAGAGTTTAAATCGTTATTCTCACATTGGTTGGATGGCCAATATGCAAAAAAATGACAAATAATGATGTGGTCTCTCAAATATTGAATCTCCTGCCAAATATTGAGATGGTATCTCTAACCTGAAATTCTCAGAGCTGTCTCCAGGCAATTGTGTGGCCTTCAAGTGGTGCCTTAAAAGGTCTTTCCCATTGTGTTTGTTGATTTGCTGAATGTTTTTTTGCCCCTGGTACAACTGTGTTATATGAATGTGGGATAACAGGTCTCCCCTCTCTGGTTGAGTAGCCTGGTCCCTATCTTGATTGGATGTTGAATCCCTCCCGCCATGAAAAATTAACAAAACTACAGAACCAATCGTATTTTTATAAAAGAAAAATTGAAGCTACTGTTTAAGCTGCTTAGAAGTTCTTTCATTTCCTTACAATATACCGATCTAGATCTCTTCCAGTTTTTTTAAGAAATGCATCATACATTACTTCATGGGTCAAAGTGTAAATCATAGAACACAGAGTTACAACAATCAAACAACATGATTACAAGGAAATCCTTGTCTTGAAAATGCTAGCATACAAGCACAAAACCGAATCATCTCTATGGTGTACGCTTGTGCTGAAGAAGCCACAAATGCACATAAAGGATTATCTAGGCCAAATATATGTATCCTCTATTCAAAGGAATTTGAATATGTCAATCACTTATTTTTTCTGTGTGATTTTTCCATGGAACTTTGGACTGCAACCCTCCATATTTTGGACCTTGTTCCAATGTATCATATTGACCATTTGAAAAACATGGGTAATTGTAAATCCTTTCCTATCTTCATCGCTTGGGGTGTCTATAAGGTTCAGAATAAACATATCTTTGAAAGCAGAGATCTCTGACATCCTGCCTCATATTATGGGTTTCTTCTCTGTATTTCAAGCCTTTGAATCCTCCTCGTAGTCACTCCTTATGCTTCCCTCATAGTCCTCTATCTATAAATGTAGGTTTCTTTGATGATGCATATCATTTAGGTGTATGTGGAGGGGGTGCCATCAGTTTCCTCCCTAGAAATGGGTCTTATCATATTTGGTTGAATATTGGTTCAGAGTCTAATACCAAGGCAGAGGTTTCTGTAGTTTGGGCCCTTTTATATATTGAAACATCATTGAACATTATCTCCTGTCAGATTTATGGAGATTCCAAGTGTGTGATGGACTGGATAATGGAGAAGGGGAATTTTAAGGTTCTTTCCCTCAAGCACTAGATGTAACATATTTAAATTCTAAAGGGTCTCTTTCATAATCTATTATTCTAGCTTCAGAATTTGCTCACAGCTGTAATGGCTTTGTCCTGGTCCAAGGATGATTCAGAGATCTGAAATGGATCCATGCTTGAAATTAGGTTCATAACTAAGGCTGAAAATATATCCCTTGGTCCTTGAAATAATCCAGTATGACTATAGCTAATGAATGCCCTTCAATTTACTTAGGATTATGCTTTAGACTTGATGATACAAATAGTAAAGTTCAGGATTTGAAGACAGCAGAGTTGAAGGATCTCGAATTGTTCAAAGTATTATCTAGGCCAAATATATGTATCCTCTATTCATATATGTATCTCGAATTGTTCATTGGTCCAACTTCAGGTTTTACCAAGTTGCAGACTGTCATTCTGGGAATATAAATGATAAATTATAATTAAGCAAATGCTGGCACACATCCGACCATACTACATCAGTCCCTTTTTCTGTTCCTCCATAAATAATGCTGATATACTAGAGATAAAAATGAATATCAATAGGGTATTTATTACTTCCAAAGGCTGTGAAAAAACTTTTTAATGGTTTATTGATTCCAAATGGAAATGGATACAATAAATCTGTAGATGGATATTCAACTCTTTTCAAAGCAAAATAGCCTCCGAGCATGACCTGTACAAATATTAAATAGCCATCAATTCTCCAAACTAGTACTGAATTGCACAAGGATTATAGAAATATAAACTCTGTTCAAGGAACACTGAGCAGCATTGTTCATAAAATGCCATTTCTCACCTCAGCACATGCTCATAGTGTAACTTGAGAAAATGCTCATAGTGCGCTTGAGAAAAAAATTGGAAAAAATCGGTGAGCAGAGTGTAACTTCTGATTAATTGTGAGTCCAACTTGTGTTGGCTGAGTAATCTTGATCAACCTTGAATTTTACTAGAGCCTAGCTTGAAAAACTCTCTTCTGATTTGATTCAAGTCAAACCTGCAATTCAAAGAGTTTAATTCGTTATTCTCACATTGGTTGGATGGCCAATATGCAAAAAAATGACAAATAATGATGTGGTCTCTCAAATATTGAATCTTCCTGCCGAATATTGATGATGGTATCTCTAACCTGAAATTCTCAGAGGCTGTCTCCAGGCAATTGTGTGGCCTTCAAGTGGTGCCTTAAAAGGTCTTTCCCATTGTGTTTGTTGGATTTGCTGAATGTTTTTTTGCCCCTGGTACAACTGTGTTATATGAATGTGGGATAACAGGGGTCTCCCCTCTCTGGGTTGAGTAGCCATGGTCCCCTATCTTGATTGGATGTTGAATCCCTCCCGCCATGAAAAATTAACAAAACATAGCAGAACCAATCGTATGTTATAAAAGAAAAATTGAAGCTACTGTTTAAGCTGCTTAGAAGTTCTTTCATTTCCTTACAATATACCGATCTAGATCTCTTTCCAGTTTTTTAAGAAATGCATCATACATTACTTCATGGGTCAAAGTGTTAAATCATAGAACACAGAGTTACAACAATCAAACAACATGATTACAAGGAAATCCTTGTCTTGAAAATGCTAGCATACAAGCACAAAACCGAATCATCTCTATGGTGTACGCTTGTGCTGAAGAAGCCACAAATGCACATAAAGGATTATCTAGGCCAAATATATGTATCCTCTATTCAAAGGACTTTGAATATGTCAATCACTTATTTTTTCTGTGTGATTTTTCCATGGAACTTTGGACTGCAACCCTCCATATTTTGGACCTTGTTCCAATGTATCATATTGACCATTTCCTTTTCTTATGTGAGAAAAACATGGGTAATTGTAAATCCTTTCCTATCTTCATCGCTTGGGGTGTCTATAAGGTTCAGAATAAACATATCTTTGAAAGCAGAGATCTCTGACATCCTGCCTCATATTATGGGTTTCTTCTCTGTATTTCAAGCCTTTGAATCCTCCTCGTAGTCACTCCTTATGCTTCCCTCATAGTCCTCTATCTATAAATGTAGGTTTCTTTGATGATGCATATCATTTAGGTGTATGTGGAGGGGGTGCCATCAGTTTCCTCCCTAGAAATGGGTCTTATCATATTTGGTTGAATATTGGTTCAGAGTCTAATACCAAGGCAGAGGTTTCTGTAGTTTGGGCCCTTTTATATATTGAAACATCATTGAACATTATCTCCTGTCAGATTTATGGAGATTCCAAGTGTGTGATGGACTGGATAATGGAGAAGGGGAATTTTAAGGTTCTTTCCCTCAAGCACTAGATGTAACATATTTAAATTCTAAAGGGTCTCTTTCATAATCTATTATTCTAGCTTCAGAATTTGCTCACAGCTGTAATGGCTTTGTCCTGGTCCAAGGATGATTCAGAGATCTGAAATGGATCCATGCTTGAAATTAGGTTCATAACTAAGGCTGAAAATATATCCCTTGGTCCTTGAAATAATCCAGTATGACTATAGCTAATGAATGCCCTTCAATTTACTTAGGATTATGCTTTAGACTTGATGATACAAATAGTAAAGTTCAGGATTTGAAGACAGCAGAGTTGAAGGATCTCGAATTGTTCAAAGTATTATCTAGGCCAAATATATGTATCCTCTATTCATATATGTATCTCGAATTGTTCATTGGTCCAACTTCAGGGTTTTACCAAGTTGCAGACTGTCATTCTGGGAATATAAATGATAAATTATAATTAAGCAAATGCTGGCACACATCCGACCATACTACATCAGTCCCTTTTTCTGTTCCTCCATAAATAATGCTGATATACTAGAGATAAAAATGAATATCAATAGGGTATTTATTACTTCCAAAGGCTGTGAAAAAACTTTTTAATGGTTTATTGATTCCAAATGGAAATGGATACAATAAATCTGTAGATGGATATTCAACTCTTTTCAAAGCAAAATAGCCTCCGAGCATGACCTGTACAAATATTAAATAGCCATCAATTCTCCAAACTAGTACTGAATTGCACAAGGATTATAACAATATAAACTCTGTTCAAGGAACACTGAGCAGCATTGTTCATAAAATGCCATTTCTCACCTCAGCACATGCTCATAGTGTAACTTGAGAAAATGCTCATAGTGCGCTTGAGAAAAAAATTGGAAAAAATCGGTGAGCAGAGTGTAACTTCTGATTAATTGTGAGTCCAACTTGTGCTGGCTGAGTAATCTTGATCAACCTTGAATTTTACTAGAGCCTAGCTTGAAAAACTCTCTTCTGATTTGATTCAAGTCAAACCTGCAATTCAAAGAGTTTAATTCGTTATTCTCACATTGGTTGGATGGCCAATATGCAAAAAAATGACAAATAATGATGTGGTCTCTCAAATATTGAATCTTCCTGCCGAATATTGATGATGGTATCTCTAACCTGAAATTCTCAGAGGCTGTCTCCAGGCAATTGTGTGGCCTTCAAGTGGTGCCTTAAAAGGTCTTTCCCATTGTGTTTGTTGGATTTGCTGAATGTTTTTTTGCCCCTGGTACAACTGTGTTATATGAATGTGGGATAACAGGGGTCTCCCCTCTCTGGGTTGAGTAGCCATGGTCCCCTATCTTGATTGGATGTTGAATCCCTCCCGCCATGAAAAATTAACAAAACATAGCAGAACCAATCGTATGTTATAAAAGAAAAATTGAAGCTACTGTTTAAGCTGCTTAGAAGTTCTTTCATTTCCTTACAATATACCGATCTAGATCTCTTTCCAGTTTTTTAAGAAATGCATCATACATTACTTCATGGGTCAAAGTGTTAAATCATAGAACACAGAGTTACAACAATCAAACAACATGATTACAAGGAAATCCTTGTCTTGAAAATGCTAGCATACAAGCACAAAACCGAATCATCTCTATGGTGTACGCTTGTGCTGAAGAAGCCACAAATGCACATAAAGGATTATCTAGGCCAAATATATGTATCCTCTATTCAAAGGACTTTGAATATGTCAATCACTTATTTTTTCTGTGTGATTTTTCCATGGAACTTTGGACTGCAACCCTCCATATTTTGGACCTTGTTCCAATGTATCATATTGACCATTTCCTTTTCTTATGTGAGAAAAACATGGGTAATTGTAAATCCTTTCCTATCTTCATCGCTTGGGGTGTCTATAAGGTTCAGAATAAACATATCTTTGAAAGCAGAGATCTCTGACATCCTGCCTCATATTATGGGTTTCTTCTCTGTATTTCAAGCCTTTGAATCCTCCTCGTAGTCACTCCTTATGCTTCCCTCATAGTCCTCTATCTATAAATGTAGGTTTCTTTGATGATGCATATCATTTAGGTGTATGTGGAGGGGGTGCCATCAGTTTCCTCCCTAGAAATGGGTCTTATCATATTTGGTTGAATATTGGTTCAGAGTCTAATACCAAGGCAGAGGTTTCTGTAGTTTGGGCCCTTTTATATATTGAAACATCATTGAACATTATCTCCTGTCAGATTTATGGAGATTCCAAGTGTGTGATGGACTGGATAATGGAGAAGGGGAATTTTAAGGTTCTTTCCCTCAAGCACTAGATGTAACATATTTAAATTCTAAAGGGTCTCTTTCATAATCTATTATTCTAGCTTCAGAATTTGCTCACAGCTGTAATGGCTTTGTCCTGGTCCAAGGATGATTCAGAGATCTGAAATGGATCCATGCTTGAAATTAGGTTCATAACTAAGGCTGAAAATATATCCCTTGGTCCTTGAAATAATCCAGTATGACTATAGCTAATGAATGCCCTTCAATTTACTTAGGATTCTGCTTTAGACTCGATGATACAAATAGTAAGTTCAGGATTTGAAGACAGCAGAGTTGAAGGATCTCGAATTGTTCAAAGTATTGAGTAAGGGTTCTTGCTTCAGAGAACTGTAACTTCCACCTTCAGATTTCCAGAAGAAGGTGATCATGAATTCTTATCAACAAACTTCTAAGTGATTGTTTTTTCTCTTACTTGGGCTTGTCCTCACTTGAGCTCTGATACCATGTTAAATTTTGATTAACATGTTCTTTGCTTAGGACAGTCACTTCAATGATCTACATCAACCTATGAATTAGGCCATCTTATTTCCAAGATCTTGATGTAGATCTTATATAACCTCAGGTAGTAGATAGATTGGAAAAGGGGTTTTTTGTAAAGCTAATTAATCACGTCCATCCATTTAAATTTAACAGTCCATCCATGCTGCATAACATTACTAGTTTCTTGGTGATCCAACCATACTCTGTCTTCAAATTTAACAGTCCATCCATGCTGCATAACAGTACTAGTTTCTTGGTGATCCAACCATCATGGATATCGCAGCGTATGGTAATTCTATTTTTAAGTGTTCGTTAGTAGTACTTTCCAATCAGGGAATTCCTAAACCTTAATATGTTGTGTTAAATTCAAAGATACTTTCCTATCAGGGGATTCCTAAACCTTAATATGCCATGTTACGTTCAAAAAGGGAAAAAATGAACTTACTCTGGAGGCAGTTGTCCTCTACAAGATTGAAAAATACAAGCTACTTGACATATCATTCTGATAGGAATAAAATAAATTTACATTTTGTTGTTTCCATATCCTCGTCCTCTTTAAGATTGTTCCAGCTACTTGACATCATTTTGTCTTGCCTTGAAGTTCTTTGAAGTACATTGATAAGCAGAAAAACCTTTATCGCTTCCGAAACATCTTCACCATGCACTTTCTGGGTAGAAATGTTAGGACGTCTTATTATTTTCAATGGCATATTACCACAAGAACGCTTGAGATGAGGGATACCCAGATTACGTCCAGAACATATACAAATTGGTGTATTTTCAATGGCATATTACCACAAGTCTTCTTATTTTCAATAGCATATTACCACAAGAACGCATGAGATGAGAGATACCCAGATTACGTCCAGAAAAGATACAAATTGGTGGTTCTTTTAGTGACCTATCCCTAGCATCTAAGATACCCTTACTACACTAGTTCTCCACACAAACTGCATTTCCATCTACAAATCGAGACATAAGTCGAATGAAATAATTCACTGTGTCTTTGTTGTGAAGGTTGATTCAACCATAAGTCCAACATTTTGCTCTTGATAACCTGTTTAGTTGAGGCCACATAGCTTAGGACAAAACCAACTAACATTTTCGCCAATTGGACTAGACGATGTTATTGATATAGAACAAAAATCCCCACAGTTTTTGTTTGGAATACTCGTATGGTACTTTTTTAAGCAGAGAACAATTGTACAATGACTGGCATTTTACAGACGTGATGTCTTAATTTTGGTTGATAAATGCTCTGTTTTATAAGCTCTGCATTTATAAGCTCTGTTTTGGTTGATAAGACATTTATTTATCATAAGATGTGAATTTTATAAGTGGTCTGAATTTATTTTTTGTTTGAAATACACTGATATAGATCATCAGTTCGAGGTGTCCTTCAGAAACCTGACTCCTTGATGCATTTGTTAGTGCTTCCGCTTGTTATTAGTTGCTTGTCCCTATCTGCAGGAAAATTTTAATTTCTATGGACCTCTTCCACTTAGAAAAACACAACGTAAGGTCTTGATCTCCATTGAATCCATTCCCTCTAGTTCCATAGTGTTGGCATAAATAATTTTAGCTACTGCCTGCTCTTTGGGTATACCTACAATTCGTATACCGTGGCTCAATGCAGTGATGATTCAGACAAGTGTATAATGTGATTTGAAGGACACCTTATCTCATTTGCAGTGAACATTGATTTAAACTAGTGCGTAATGAGATTTCATGTTTCTTACTATACTCTGTCTTCAAATTAACAGTCCATCCATGCTGCATAACAGTACCAGTTTCTTGGTGATCCAACCATACTCTGTCTTCAAATTTAACAGTCCATCCATGCTGCATAACAGTACTAGTTCTTGGTGATCCAACCATCATGGATATTGCAGCTTATGGTAATTCCATTTTTAAGTGTTTGTTAGTAGTACTTTCCAATCAGGGAATTCCTAAACCTTAATATGTTGTGTTAAATTCAAAGATACTTTCAAATCAGGGGATTCCTAAACCTTAATATGCCATGTTACATTCAAAAAGGGAAAAAATGAACTTACTCTGAAGGCAGTTGTCCTTTCAATTACCACACTTCGAGACTATCATTCATTTTACTTCAAAGTGGGAAGAGGTGAAATTTTAGCCTACCAAGACTTTCAGTGAGAAGATAATAATAATAAACACAAATAATTAAAAAAAAATCACTGGAAGATCATAACCCAGAATGTCAAGCCTAAGATCAAGGAAATCTTAAAGATGATATAAAAGATGTTCCAATTTGGTGTCAAAAAGTTAGTAGAAGTGATTTCACTATTAAACAAGGTATAAGGTAATTATGGAATCTCAATTTTCAAGAGAAGTGAGTGGTAGTGGGATTTATTATGATAACTGCATTTTCCTTTGGAAATTATAATTACATTGTAGTTAGCTTTATCAAATTAACTTCTCACTCGGGCAAGTGGAATTAAAATAGGTTAGGTTGGGCCTCATCAATGTCTGTTGTGCAAAAACAATGAGGAAAATGTTCATCATTTGTTTATCTCTTGTCGTTATATTGTTCAAATCCTATTTAAATTTTTCATTGAGCTCAAGCCAAAGGTTCCTTGGTCCTATGTTATTTTGATGGAATGTGCATAAGTTTGGTTCTTTAATAAGTTTCTTAAATGCTTTGAAGCTCTTGTAGTGTTATTCATATATGGTATTTGGTAAACAAAGAACTATAGCATTTTTCAAGACAAGGATATTCTTATTTCTATTACTGTTGGCTCTATTATATCTAGCGCATTAAAGGTTGGAGGATATACCCACAAGGAAGCCTAAGCTATCAGTAATGATAGATTTGGATTTTGAGTTTATTTATTTATGGTGTTAGTTAAGACCATCCCTGCATTTGTGGGGTATGTGTTGTTCTTTTTCTCATTCCTGATCACTATTTCCATATTCAATATTCTCTCGATAGAGGATCAACTAACTAAGCATATTTTACTTCCCTAAGAAAACTTATTGAGGTTGTTATGCTTAGAGGTGTTAAGAAGTTGCAGATCATGAGTGATTCCAACCTTGTATTGATTAGGCCAATAGGAAAGCATCAATTAATAAATATAAATCTATGTCATTTGTTGGTGGACTTTTATAACTCAATTATATCTTTTAAATGAAATTCTTTCATGAACATTCTTCACGAACTCAACACTTCAACAGACTTTGACAAATATTCTTTCAGGGACATTCTTCATGAACTCAATACTTCAGCGAATGAGTTATCAAAGGGGACTTTGACTTTGTCCCCTGTTGCCATAAATATTTACAAGTTCTTGACGGTGTGATGAAAGATTCTACAGACTTCTTTTTGAAGTCTTCCTATCATGTCCCTTATGTTATAAAGTAAGGATTTTTTTGAAGAAGATAAGGTTATATAACCTCAGGTAGTAGATAGATTGGAAAAGGGGTTTTTGTAAAGCTAATTAATCACGTATAGTGGAAAGGCCCATAGGGAATGAATTTTTAGTTGTGAACAGATAACGTCTATGAAAACGTATATGTTATGTCTCCAATGCATGAGGATCACCTGTCTTCCATTAGTATTTTGAGTTTGTACTTGGAACATATGATCAAACTGTCCCTGTTAGCAAACTGTCTCTGTTATCAAACTGTCTGTTAGCAATGGGTCAAAGTAGTGATGATTCAGACAAGTGCATAATGTGATTTGAAGGACACCTTATCTCATTTGCAGTGAACATTGATTTAAACTAGTGCATAATGAGATTTCATGTTTCTTACTATACTCTGTCTTCAAATTTAACAATCCATCCATGCTGCATAACAGTACTAGTTTCTTGGTGATCCAACCATACTCTGTCTTCAAATTTAACAGTCCATCCATGCTGCATAACAGTACTAGTTTCTTGGTGATCCAACCATCATGGATATCGCAGCGTATGGTAATTCCATTTTTAAGTGTTCGTTAGTAGTACTTTCCAATCAGGGAATTCATAGATATCGATGACGAGTTTATGTGAAATTCATGGAGCAAACCTTTAATCGAAACATTTTGAAAGAGAATGGATGAGGACATAAAGAGCTAAAGAAATGGGCTGGTTTCAAAGAGAAAGAAGTCAACAACAACGGAAAATGGGACAATAAACAAACGAGGAAGAAGAATGAAAATGAGTAAGCTTTTTTTCAAATCAACAAAATATATAAACGAGAGGAGACATTTCTGTTTATCCCCTCGATCTTATTTTTCCTTTCTTTGTTTTGCGTACCACCACCTTTGCACATTAAGCCTTGCTCTTAGTATCCTTCTCTAGGAAGCAAGTAGCGAAGGACTATCAGGAGAGAGAGGAATCGAATTAGGAGATAAGCGCAAGATAGAGGTTGGTCTCCTTTGTTCTTCTCTCATCTATATTTCATAAAGGAAAAACGAAAGTAGCTTTACTTTGTTTGTTTCTAAGGTAGCTACCACACCTTAGTGGGATAAGAAGTTCTGTGTAGACACTTTTCCCTGTAACAAAATGGCGACTCCGTTGGGGAGCGACTAGGTTGTTTGTTTATCTTCCTTGTTGTTTATTTTATAAACTTACAGACGGAGTCTGAAGTCGAGCCAGGTAGCTTTCGAACTGCATTTGCTATGCAAATGCAAAGTAGATAAATGCCGCTTCAGTCAATCTCCGGGATTTGTTTATGAATTAAACAACTGATTTACAAACTCTCTAATTGCCCCTGTGGTAGCTCCAATAACCTCCTTAGATCTACCCCTGATTGTTGGTTTACTGATTACCATTTGCTCGGCCAAAACCCCTGAACTGAACTGCAAACTGTGACCTGGAACCCAAGCAAAGTCTCGTCTCTGGCCCAGCGCAGGCTCTGTTCTGTGAATCTGAAATTCAGCGCACTTCCCGAGTGTAGTAGGTGCGCTGCATTTCAAGTTCACTGTGTTACAGGTGCGCTGATCAGACTAGGCATTGTTCCTCAGTTTTGGTTTCTGTGTTCATTCTTTTCAGTTCTATTCATGAGTTTTGTTGTTTGTAATCAGTATATCTCTGTTTGAAACCCCTTTCCTTGCTGATATTCCGCCTCCATTGTGCAAAAGAACTGTAAATGTTTTTGTGTATTTGTTGAGTCATTTTCAGTTCTCCTTTGCAAAAAGTAACGTAATTGTATTGTCGTTTTTTGATTTGAAAGTGTCGCAAGTGTCGTTTTCAGTCATAGGAGAGAGTTTGGTTGCTCTTGATAGTCAATTACCCTGTTACTATTGTATTTGGTATGAATTTGTAGTTTTGCTAGTGTCGAAAGCAAGTATTCATTTCCGAATCGTAAA
The DNA here is from genome assembly GCA_031772625.1 of Pinus tabuliformis. Taxonomy (NCBI): domain Eukaryota; kingdom Viridiplantae; phylum Streptophyta; class Pinopsida; order Pinales; family Pinaceae; genus Pinus; species Pinus tabuliformis. Next base: position 1,413,300,162 of record CM062818.1, on the reverse strand, counting down.
GTGTTGTGATTGTCTTCATTTTTTATTTTGAAAAGAAACTTGTTAGTAACTGTCGCTTGAAAAGTAATTCAGATTTGCGCATTAGCTTTCTTTTTATCATTCACATACTAAGAAAGCCGAAAACAAATACATACATGTGCATTTGCATTTAGACTGTTTGATTGGTTTGATTTGCATTTGCATTTAGAGGGGAAGTACCCAGTGGGTTTCCTCCCGGAAATTCATTATGCAGAGCAAAAAAAGGAATATCAAACCACAAATGGGACATCTGAATTCGCTATGTCTAAGTGCCTACTTTGCTGCAATCAGTAGCCTTTTCTAACTATGTTTATTTTCTTTCTTAACTGTGCCAAGCACTATGTTACAATGTCAACTATGGCATTCTAGTATCTTCTATTTTTCATTTTCAAATACTATATCTAGCTGCTGCATTGCTGTATTCTTCGTGTGCCAAATGCTTCATCGTTGCTGCACTAATAGCCGTGCCTTTTGCTGATATTAACCATGCCAATTGTGTGATGGTATTTGATAAATGTTTATAAGTCTATTAACTGTGTTTTAATCATTATCCTATTATCCTGTTCGAGCTTATTCGTCTCTTGTGCCAAATTCCAGTGTAGTAAGTTTTAATGCTTCTCTTTATTGCATTTCAGGAAAAAAATGGTCGTCTAAGTTTTATTAAGCATTGCACTCAAATGAAAATACCCTCTCCTATCACACTCTAATATTTTCTTTTGTTGCTTCTGGAGGCAGACAACATAAAGATGCTTCTCTCTTTTATTCAAATCCTTTTTTGCAGTTAATATGATTGGGTTCACTTGAACAGGTGCAGTAGCTTGTGCTGAGCACCCCCTATAAAGATCTGATGCAGTCTACTCGGTTCATCTACTTTCTCCTTGGCCTTTGACTTCTGTCTTTTCTGCATATATTCTGATCCCCTCTATGTCAGCCATGTTGGGGGCACAGGGCTGCCTCCCTTCTTCCTCGTACAAAGATTGGTTTAACAGCCCCTCCAAGGTTCCCTGTCTGCACCAGGAACTTGGTCACAGATTTTGATTTTATCCATCTTCCTCTCTCCAGTTAAATGCCGCCTCAAACATGTAACCCTCCAACAAACCCAAACCTGCCCACTAGATCCATCATCCACTACCCATTGTGTGAATGTGTGGCTTGAATAGATGGACCACCACCATAATGTCAACATAGGAGCAACATTAAAAATCCCCTATGCACTAAATGCCTAGATCCAACTGAAATATGAAGTTATGAACAAAATAGACCCTTGGCCCAAAGTCCAGTATAGCCATCAACATAATTAAAACCTTGAAGGGTGAGTCACATCAACAAAACAATGAACAATAAATGATATGGCACCTGAACACCTGCACCGTAGTAGAACAGGGAGGGTCATCATTGATTAGCTTTGAAGGCCATCCCAAAACATTGGGAAACATAAATATCACTGGAAGTTCCATCCTTCATTACCATCATCCTGAGGTCACCACATATTAGATAACCCCAAGAGGATGCAGGGTACCTTTTCATCCAAAGTATGCTCTACTAGATGTAGTTGTGGCAGTGGCATAGCCAAACTTAGCACCTCTCCCTTATTTCTCACACTCACTGACTTGTACTTTGTCACTACTCAAAGCCTTGTCTTGAGCATTGGGATGGCACAAGTAGCAAAGTTGATGATCATCAGCCGGGACCCTACTCATTATGCAAAAGGCACCTCTTCAGTGCTCAAGTAGCTAACAAAATGCTCAAGATCCATTGCAACTTTGTCCACCTGGGCATGTATTTGTAGGGAATAATTATTCACAACTGTGGATTTGTTAGACCTACAGAAATCTCATTGATCAGACATAGTTCCTAGTTCCTAGTGGACTTGACTTCAAAGATGTATCAAACTTGTACTTCGTGTTTTGTAATGCACCTTAACGGTAGTACAGCATGTGCTCCGTTGAATTATGACATTTTCACTTCCCAGTGATAAGGGATATACATGACTGTATATATCTTCTAATGTATAACCTATGCACACCTATGATGTAATGATTAATCCTAGGAGAAACCAAATATGAGAACTTAACTGCCAGTTTTGTTCCCAGGTAGGAATATCAACAAATCATTTTCTTTAAATCATTCTACTTTAGAGTGGGATGAGGTGAAATTTTAGCCTACCAAGACATTTAGTGAGAAGATAATAATAATAAACACAAATAATTAAAAAAAGAAAAAAAATCACTGGAAGATCATAACCCAGAAGCTATTACTCCAGAAGAATTTCCAGAGGACCCCAATCTTGTGGAAATCTGCAAGTAAAAAGAATGCTAACTTGTTGTCAAGGAAATCTGTAATAAAAAAGAATGTCACGCTATGCTTTAGTCTCAGGCCTCTCCAAGAAAACGTATATGTTATGTCTCCAATGCATGAGGATCACCTATCTTCCATTAGTATTTTGAGTTTGTACTTGGAACATATGATCAAACTGTCCCTGTTAGCAAACTGTCCCGGTTATCAAACTCTCTGTTAGCAAACTGTCCCTGTGCCTTCTTATCTGGTGAGCCAAACTCCTTTTGTTTCCATGTATCACAATTTGGGTAGAGAGTGCCACCTTTCATGCTTCCTCTCCTTGGGACTTTTTATTGATGATGTTATTGAGGTGTAGAGGGATTTCCCCCCCCCCTTGATACATACTCAGAGAGTTCCTTTGTCTTTTGAAACTGCTTGCTTAGCCATTTGATTGACTTGGGAGTTGAATCTTTTTCTAACCTGAAAATAATGGACTTATTTAAATACATTGAGTAGCAGGACCATTTTATGATAGATGCATGCCAGGGCTTAAGAGGAAGGAGCTCTTTCCTGCTTCAGTGATCTTGTGATTGTGTTGGAGTCCTCAACTGAAATTGCTTGCTTAGCCATCTGATTGACTTGGGAGTTGAATCTTTTTCTAACCTGAAAATAGTGGACTTATTTAAATGCATTGAGTAGCAGGACCATTTTATGATAGATGCATGCCAGGGCTTAGGAGGAGGGAACTGCTTCAGTGATCTTGTGATTATGTTGGAGTCCTCAACAATAACTACATCCCTTTGCACAATGTCCTTCAGGAACCTGACTCCTTGATACATTATTAGTGCTTCCGTTTGTTATTAGTTGCTTGTCCCTATCTCCAGGAAAATTTTAATTTCTAGGGACTTCTTCCACTCAGAAAAACACAACGTAAGGTCTTGATCTCCATTGAATCCATTCCCTCTAGTTCCATAATGTTGGCATAAAAAATTTTAGCTACTGCTACTCTTTGGGTATCCTTACAATTCGTATACCATGGCTCAATGCAGTGATGATTCAGACTAGTTTATAATGTGATTTGAAGGACACCTTATCTTATTTGCAGTGAACATTGATTTAAACTAGTGCGTAATGAGATTTTATGTTTTTTACTAAACTCTGTCTTCAAATTTAGAAAAATTCCTTCCTTCCACTTATGCCACGACACCTCTATCTTGGCACAAAATCACACATATTTCAAGATCATTGGCTTCTTAGGTTGGTTTTATTGAATTCCAACTATGGAGGCATGCGTTCTTTTAGCATGAGGAAGAATGTAAGAATGAGATATGTTCTTTCAGCATGAGGAAGAATGTAAGAATGACATGGAAAGAAACTCTCCAAGAAAACGTATATGTTATGTCTCCCATGCATGAGGATAATGTGTCTTCCATATATTATTTTGAGTTTGTACTCGGAGCATATGATCAACAGGGTAGGTGAAAGCAGTGTTGAAAATATTGGTATTGGCAAAATATCGGCAAGGGTCCAGAAAACATCTTATTGGCAATATCGGCGAAAATATCAACAAAATATCGGCAAGCATAAAAAATATTTTTTTTTCAAAATTTTAAACATAGCCGATATTTTGCCGATATTTTGGAAATATCGCGATATTTTCAACACAAAAAAATATTGCGATATTTTCTCGGCGATATATCGTTTTGCCAAAAATATCGCAATATTTTCGAATCGCCGATATTATCAACAGTGGGTGAAAGAGCCTTTTATACAACGGGGTCAAAAGATAGAGCCTTTGCAAGGGATACAGGGAAGCAATGAATTATTGGTTTATGAGAGGAAGCCCATCCTTTGATAAGAAAACACATGTGATGTTTTCGTATGGAGTTTCTAGATAACTCGTGATAGATTTTTAGGTAACTCCCTTCTGCCAGCTCCATGTAGAGGACCTCTTTTCCTTATAGAGAGACTTATCCCAGACCAAATCCATCTCTTTTACCAAGCTTTCTATCCAAAGCTTGAGATGGTAGGATAGATTTTGTTTCCGCTTTCGATGGTAGGATAGATTTGTGGTATACATAAATCTAGCACTTGCTAGATTTCTCACTCTACAATGTTTCTATCTGCTCGAATTTGCGCTAAAAGGAAATCTAACACATGTTAGATTTTCTTTTACATTGCAACGTTGTTAATATAGCACACATTAGACTTATTTAGTCCTACAATGTTGTTATGTTCTTGTGTTTGTGCTTGAAGGAAATATAACATGTGTTAGATTTCTTTCAAATTAAATTGTGCTTGAGTTTGTGTTGGAAGAAAATTTAACACAATCTAGAAGTCTTATACTATACAACGTTGTTGTCGGCAACGTGCTTGTATTTGTGGTAGACATAAATGTAGCACATGTTAGATTTCTCGCTCTACAATGTTGTTGTTGGCAACGTGCTTGCATTTGTGTTAGACATAAATCTAGCAGTTGCTATATTTCTCACTCTAGAATATTTCTATGTGCTTGAGTTTGTGCTAAAAGGAAATCTAACACATGTTAGATTTTCTTATACATTGCAATGTTGTTAATCTAGCAAACGTTAGACTTATTTAGTCCTAAAATGTTGTTATGTTCTTGCGTTTGTGCTAGAAGGAAATATAACATGTTTTATATTTCTTTCAAATTTAAATTTGCTTGTGTTTGTGTTGGAAGAAAATTCAACACAAGCGAGATTTCTTATACTCTACAAGGTTGTTGTTGGCAACATGTTTTTATTTGTGGTAGACATAAATTTAGCACTTGCTATATTTCTCACTCTACAATGTTTCTATGTGCTTGAGTTTGTGCTAAAAGGAAATCTAACACATGTTGGATTTTCTTTTACATTGCAATGTTGTTAATCTAGCACACATTAGACTTATTTAGTCCTAATATGTTGTTATGTTCTTGTGTTTGTGCTAGAAGGAAATATAGCATGTGTTAGAATTCTTTCAAATTTAAATGTGCTTGTGTTTGTGTTGGAAGAAAATTTAACACAAGCTAGATTTCTTATACTCTACAATGTTGTTGTTGGCAACATGCTTGTATTTGTGCTAGACAGAAATCTAGCACTTGCTAGATTTCTCACTCTGCAATGTTTCTATGTGCTCCAATTTGTGCTAAAAGGAAATCTAACACATGTTAGATTTTATTTTACATTGCAATGTTGTTAATCTAGCACACATTATAGACTTATTTAGTCCTACAATGTTGTTATGTTCTTGTGTTTGTGCTAGAAGGAAATATAGCATGTGTTAGATTTCTTTCAAATTTAAATGTGTTTGTGTTTGTGTTGGAAGAAAATTTAACACAAGCTAGATTTCTTATACTCTACAATGTTGTTGTTGGCAACATGCTTGTATTTGTGCTAGACAGAAATCTAGCACTTGCTAGATTTCTCACTCTGCAATGTTTCTATGTGCTCCAATTTGTGCTAAAAGGAAATCTAACACATGTTAGATTTTATTTTACATTGCAATGTTGTTAATCTAGCACACATTATAGACTTATTTAGTCCTACAATGTTGTTATGTTCTTGTGTTTGTGCTAGAAGGAAATATAGCATGTGTTAGATTTCTTTCAAATTTAAATGTCCTTGTGTTTGTGTTGGAAGAACATTTAACACAAGCTAGATTTCTTATACTCTACAATGTTGTTGTAAGCAATGTGCTTTTATTTGTGGTAGACATAAATCTAGCACTTGCTAGATTTATCACTCTACAATGTTTCTATGTGCTCAAGTTTGCGCTAAAAGAAAATCTAACACATGTTAGATTTTATTTTAAATTGCAATGTTGTTAATCTAGCACACAATAAACTTGTTTAGTCTTACAATGTTGTTATGTTCTTGTGTTTGCGTTTAAAGGAAACTCTACAATGTTTCTATGTGCTCAAGTTTGCGCTAAAAGAAAATCTAACACATGTTAGATTTTATTTTAAATTGCAATGTTGTTAATCTAGCACACAATAAACTTGTTTAGTCTTACAATGTTGTTATGTTCTTGTGTTTGCGTTTAAAGGAAATATAACATGTGTTAAATTTCTTTCAAATTAAAATGTGTTTGTGTTTGTGTTGGAAGAAAATTTAACACAATCTAGAATTCTTATACTCTACCACGTTGTTGTTGGCAACGTGCTTGTATTTGTGGTAGACATAAATCTAGCACTTGATAGACTTGTCACTCTACAATGTTTCTATGTGCTCGAGTTTGCACTAAAATGAAATCTAACACATGTTAGATTTTATTTTACATTGCAATGTTGTTAATGCTAACATGTTTTTGTTTAGGCTAAAAGAAAATCTAGCTTGCGCTAAATTTTTTTTGTCGTGTAGTGTTGTCATTGGAGATATTTATATGTTTGTTATAAGTAAATGTAATTTTGAGTAAATTTTTCTCACCCTACAATGTTGTTATGTGATTAATTTCGCATTAGAAGGAATTATAGTATGAATTATATTTCTTTCACCTTGTAATGTTGTTATTTGCAACGTTCTTGTATTTTTTATAGGAGGAAATCTTTGTACACTATCCCATTCTTAGACCACATATTCCATATGAAGGGCCTTCTAATCGTTTCAAGGTTTAAATTTTTTTATATTGTAACAATAGTCTACGTAGGCATGGACTAAAACTTCATAGTCTCTAAAAGGCAAGGTCAAATGTCCCAAGAAATATTATTATTCCAATGACTTTATTGACATTGTGTTTATGTTTTTGCTTTACAATACAATGTTGTTGTTGGCAATCTTCTTGTATGCGATAGAATATAGTCTAGCATGGGTTTCATTTCCTTTGCCTTGCAATATTTTAATGACAATATGTTTGTGGTTTGTGGTATAAGGAAATCTAGCTTGTGCTATATTTATTTTGTTTTGCAATGTTTTTCTTGGAAATATGAATGTGTTCGTGCTAAAAATAATTCTAGCACATGCTAGATTTCTTTCACCTTACAATGTTTTTTTTTGACAATATCCATGCGTTTGTAATAGAAATAAATCTAGGATGCAAATGCAATATGCTTTTGTTCATGTTAGAAGTAATTATATCACATTCTAAATTTATTTCACCTTGCAAAGTTGGTATGTGTTTGTCTTTGTGCTAGACAAAGATCTAGAAGAAAATATAATGATTGCCATAGTTAATGTTCTTTCATTGTGTTTTGCTATTATTTCATCTAAAGCAAACTAAGAATATACATGACTATAAGAGATAAATTTTGTGTATATATGTTGTTATTTTGGTCTATACATTTTTTTTTTGTTTATTCACAATGTAATGTCTTTTGGAAATGTTCTTATGCTTGTGCTGGAAGGAAACCTAGTAGATATTTGCTTTCCTATATTCACGATTAAAATAATATAAAAAATTATTTCGAGGTGCCCTTTTTCTAACCTTGATTAGCTATTATTGTGAGTTATACAATTGTTATTGTTATTGTTCTTGTTCATTTTGTTACACATATAATTATGCGAATAGTTGTAGTATTTATAAATTCATATTTTCTTCAATAATTCGAAATTGTGATAACAATTTTTTTACTTTATTTTCAGATACCATGGACTATGAAACTAGTGAGAATTCAAAGGAAGCATCCAAGGAAAAAGGAAGTTCAAGAAACACGACACCAAATTCTTTAATTGGTATGACAATTTTAATTTATACTTTGTTAAAATTGTTAGACATTGTGTTAATAACTGGTTGTTGATTAATAAAACCCATGGAAATAGCCTTAGGATTGGGGTTTTAATGGGGACAACCCATACTAACATGGGTATTTTTTTCCAAGAAATTTTAAATATGTGATAACTTTTGGTGTCATATACTAAACTTGCATAACATATGTACTCATTTATTATTGTGCGTGTAAATGAAAATCGTGTATTATAAGGTTGTTTAATACTATTTGTTATTTCATGTCTTCCATTAAATTTTTCTTTCTAGAAACCGTGGAAACTGGTGGGCTTGAAATTCGAAGTAAAGTAGCGAAGACAAAAAGAAAAACAAGTGACCTACAAATGATGCCCCCTTCAACTGGTATGGTGGTTTTATATTTTTTGTACTCTTTTTGAAATGGTTGGATTATGTGGTTTCTTTTCTTATCAGTTTTACCTAGGTGATAACTTTTGGTGTCATATAGTAAACTTGCATAGCATATGTACTCGTTTATTATTGTGCATGTAAATGGAAATCATATATTATAAGGTTGTTTAATAATATTTAGTATTTCATGTATTCCATAATTTTTTTTTTAGAAGCTGCGGAATCTGGTGTGCCTGATATTCAAAGTAAAGTAGTGAAGAAAAGACAAAAAAAAGTGATGTACAAACATTGCCTCCTTCAACTGGTATGGTGGTTTTATATTTTATGTACACTATCTTGGAAATGGTTAGATTAGGTGGTTTTTCAGTATTTATAAGAACATTATGTGACAATATTTGAAATTATATTTTCATTTTGATTAATGCAAATTTTTTTTTGCTATTATTTGCAGAATTGGTTGGCCCAAAAGCAAATGAAATGTTACAACAATCACTTAAGAAAAAGAAAAGTTATTCAACTCAAAAGGCAATATCAATAACACCTTCAACTTCTACTTTTGAAATGATTAAAAAATACAATACAAATAATAAATATGAATTCGTGCAAGATTGGTAAATCCAAATAGAAACTCCCATGAATATGTTTCCTGATATGTACCTATTTGGATCAATAGACGGAAACGAACCAGAGATATTAGGAATAATAATTAATTTCTATGCTTGCAATGAAAATGACATTGACTTTCAAGTGGAAATGATTAAAGAAAATGAGGTAAAATTAATTTCATGTCAAGTGGAGTATACAAATTTTAGACCAGATTTGATTGAAGCTTCAAGTACTGATTCAACAAATACGATAAAAAATTCAATGTTCAAGTTGGATAGCTTTGAGAGCTTCTCTAAATCTGGACTAAATAGTTGTGCAGATCTTTTAAAACGCATCACCACTGTTCTGAGATATCGTTATGTAAGAAGTAAAAAACATCATCTGTACTTCTTCATTTACAACAAAAGGGTAAATTTTTTGATAAAATACCAGATGATAAAATTGATTCTCAATTACTTGCTTTGAGAAGAGTATATTTATCAGATTTGGAGGAGAATATAAAAGAAAGTGATTTCAAGCCCACTACAGAATTTCAAAAAACTAGGAAAGTTGAATTTGAGACAACTAACCTTGCAAACCAATGTGATGAGATTCATGAAGCTTTCAAGCATTGCTATCTATTTTCAAACTCCTTTAATAGAAAAGTGCCTGTTGAAAGATGTAAAGAAGCTCCTAAGGTGTTCAAATTAAGATCAAGAGATGATTTAAATGTTCAAGTGTTAGTGAAATCATTCCTAGAAAAATTTCAAACCTCATTACCTGATGCTCTTCTGATTCCATTTGACATCAATGAGCCTGATCCTTTGGTCAACTCTATAAAAATTATAAATGAGACAGATCTAAATTCTAAGAATATCAATTTTTGGATAGTTGATGGTCAACATACCATTCAAGCAGCGAAAGAAATTTTAACAAATCCTAAATATAATGTATCAACAGAAGCGAAAAAAAAAAATATAAAAAACGTAATGCTCGATTCTTGCATCCATCAGTTGAACCCACTGAGGTGATCCGCATTTGTTGTCAATTAAATTCTGCAAATAAGGTATTTTATAAAACTCCATTTATTGATTGTGTGCGCTCGGCAAGGCATTTCTTAATTGCCAATGACAAATTTAAGAAAAGGAGGATTGGATGCTCTAAGACGGCTGAAGACAAGGTATGTAATTTTAATTATTTTTACATTTAAATTTTATTATTGTATCTAATTTTATTGTAGATAAATTACTAAAGCCGATAATATAAGTCATATTTTCTGATATTTATGATGATTTCACATTAGATTATAACACCTTATTTAGTTTCATTTTTACATTGGATTCTTATTAGTTTATATTTATTATTTTATCAGGTTGATGATGAAATGTTGTGCTCATTCTTCGATTGTCCAATTACAAATTTTTCTGATAAAAAAATTCTCTTATATCTTGATGAACCTATTTGGGATAAATGGGACACTGTTTTTAACTGTTACCAACTAGGCACATTAAAGTGTTCTCCAAGCCAGCCTGATTTTGAGAACTACAAGAAAAATAGTCTACACAGTTTGACAGCAGCTACTTTTCGGCCCCTTGAGGGATTAACCATGGAAGAAATTGCTTCAGTAGCAGATAAGCTATTGGATGGAACCATTTGGTTTTCTATTCCAATTAATCATCCAACAAATGCCATAAAAATAAAAGATTATTGTTCTAAATTGAAAACCAACAGAACAATATTGGATGCAATGGTTACATATTGTCAAAGTCATGATCAGAACTTGAATGAGATGACTCTTACCACACTCAACATTCTTGAGCATTATGAAATTAATGATATCATATTCACCAATTTTTGCAACACGGTGGAGGGGTCTACTTATGTCAAAGGAACACGTAATACAAAGATAGAGTCCCTTTCTCAGCAAGCATGTGGAGTTCTTGACAGAATGATAAATGGATCAACAAGTGTTCAACAGGTTGATAACAATTTTGAATTTGGTTGTCATTTTGGAGGCCCTGATCTTTTGTCAACACTTTTGCACTCTTTTCCATGTCAGTTGCAACCATTTTTACACACTGACCTTGTTGTTTTGGACACACTAGCTTTGAAAAAAGAAAAATTCAACAAGGGGTATTACATTGAATTTTTTCGATTTCTTATCGAAAAAAATGAGTTGAATGACTTTACTACAGTTCTCTTAGTAGAACTTTGGTTTTGTAATGATATACGCGAGTCTTTGGAAATTTCGATAAAGAAATCCAAGTTCAATTATAAAATTACTGGTGGCATTTATGAATATAATTGCCAAAACAATTATAGTTATGATATAGTTCTTACTATACATTTCTATACTTCAGAATTAAAAATTTTGGAGGCTATAAAATACTCTCACACATTTGAAGACACATTTGATAAAAATGAGAGAGATTATGATTTTTGGATGGATTTAGTGGAAAAGCACCAACAATGTAGTGATGCAAAAGTGGTTATTTCTCTTTATGCGGGGAAAATTTTTATCAAGGCCTGTTGTACATATGGAAGAAGAATTTCATGTGTTGTGCAAACAGAGTCACAAAGGACAATCATGTTAAATCATTACAAATCTTTTCAACTATCAAATCCAGTACCCATTAACTTCTTGGAGAATTCAGGTACTACAATTCATTTCTTTATTTTCTTATAATACATTGGATACTATTTTTTTCATATTTCTTAATTGTCAAAGTGTTTACTAAAATGACTAATGATGGAGATTCTAAAACAGAGAATGATGAAAGTGGGAAGAAACAAATTAATCAACATAGTGCTTATATTGTTGAAAAAAGTATGGAGATGGAAATAGGAGGAGAAGGAGGAGAGGAAGAAGTTATCAACACAGGTACATAATTTGTTTAGTTTTTTCTCTTGATAATTTTTCAATTTATTTAATTTCCATATTCATAATATTTTTGGATGACTATTATAGGGAATTATGAGATGAATGAAATTAATCAAGACAATGACCATGGAACGATGGAGATAGAAATGGGTATTAATCATTGTATCTCTATCTTTTTTTATTTTATTATTATTCTATTTTTATTTTTTTTTGTGATTCATATCCATTTCATATGTTGATTATAGTTGGAAATAAAGAGAATGAATATAATGACCAAGGTATTGTCCCAAAAAACTACAACCAAGAACCAAATATAACATCAGGTACTTATAATTTGTCCACTTGTTTTCCTTTTTATTTAATGATTCTATTAATTTTCACAATTCAAAATAGAAGTACAATCGGTATTTGATTGAAGGTTTAATATGTTTACTCCAGGTCCTGTCCAGATGATAAAAGAACTTATTGTTTCATCTATAAATATTGAAAAACCCACTCAAGGTAAGTGTATTGTTTCAACAATTTTTTTAGTAATTTTTGTAACATGAATAAAATGGTTTGACTATATTATTTTCCATTGTGTTGCAGCCAAAATAACTGAAAAGAAACTAGTTATTTTTGAACTAAAGGACATTTTTTATCATAGCATTGATGATGAAGCAACAAACAAAGGGCATATTGAGAAAATGGGAGCTGATGCTGATTACACAATAGAGAAAAAACTATTTTGGATTCATCCACATGCAAAATCATTTTTTGAAATGTGTTTCAAAAATGAATCTCTTGACATTGCAATTTGGACGACAGCTTTGAAACAAAGCACAACAAGATTTCTAAAAAAGTTGGTTTCAGAAACATTACAAGATAAATTTCTGTTTAAGTGGACTGCTTCAGACTGTAAGCCACAAAAGGGACATAAGGTCATTGACAATTCAACGAAAGTTATACACACTAAATCATTGAAAAAAGTGTGGGAAATGCATACCCAATATGATGCAACCAATACTATTATAGTTGATTGTTTAATTGAGAGAGTGAAAGAGAATCCAAAAGAAAATGTGATTCTTGCCCCTCCATTCATTGCAGCAAATGAAGGGGATAATTGGTTGATCCATGAGCTATGGAGAATATTGCATAAACTCAACAAGGCTACGGATGTGCGAGCTATTTTGAAGGATGTCCAATTATATTTAGAAGTACCTTAAGATTACATATGTCTATATCATGATGTTATATGTATGACATCATGATTGATTACTTTTATTTCACAACACTAATAAAAGAATTGTTGATTTGGTTTGTCATTTCTAAAAATCAAATATTTTTATTTTATTTATTTTTGGTGAGATGAATGGTCATTTAATGTTTTCATATCAAAATTTCCCAGTCTATATTTTTTGTTTTACAATGGATTACATTGTATGTAAAATTAATAGGTAATTGTTCTATTTGTTTTAATTAGATCATTACAATTATTTGCTTTAAATGCGGTTTAAGTTATTGTTATACCTCTTAGAAATTAGTAATTTGAAGGATGACCCATTGCATTCTTATAACCCTATTTATTCCATATAAGTTGAAAAATTATATTAAGTTGTATGTAACACCAACAATAAACATACAATTTGCACTAAAATAAGCACAAAAAAAAACTAAGGTAGAAACTCTATAAATTAACATATAATTAATCAGGTTTGAAATTTAAAAATTGTGTTATATTGTATGTGAAAATTAATAAAAAATTAGTTTGTTTAGTTGCGCTAGACCATTATAATTATATTTTTCAATTGCAATTATATAAATCATTATAAGTCTTAAAATTAATGATCTAAATGGTGGGTCAATGCTTTCTTATAATACTTTTGTTCCATACAAATTAAATAAAGGTATTAGGTTGTATGTATAAAGTAAACATATTATTTGTTTGTTCATTTTAATGGAGCAATTGTATTTGTATTTTGTGATACTTTGAACTCATTGTAAAATTGCCTTTGCATACAAATGGAAACTGTTCATAATAAATATTAACATCATTTTTAAAATGATAGGTTTTTATGTCCTTAAGCAATGAAGTGTTGAAGTGGAGATATGTTAATATCATACATGTGGTTGCAGTGCAAATGCAGATGGGAATTACTACAAGTCAAAAGATGTTGTTGATATTCGAAATGGAAGGAATATTCTTCCAATCATACACCAAAGATGAACAAGATTTTCATATTCAAAGAGAACCAGACTGGCAGTTTGGTGATAGGTCCTATTTTTTAAGGCCTTTTTATTCAAAAGTATTAAAATATTGCTTAAGAAATTATGATGTCGCAATATGGAAATTAAATGTCACTGACAAGTACATCCGAAAAGTACTTGAAAAATCAAATATTGATATAGAGGACTTTAAATTTGCATGGGACAGATCTCATTGTCATTTGCAAACAAAATTGGAAGCAGGGAGAACAAGACAATTTTATGAGAAAAAGTTGATTGATGTGTGGTGCCAATATGGAGATAATTATGAAGAATCAAATGTATTGCTAATAGATACAGAAAAGCATACTTCTCAATTCATGGGATATCGATCAAACCACATCTTGATAAAATCGTATACAGGAAAAGAGCAAGATACGTGGCTTATGCAAGTTTTATTCCCCTTTCTTAAGACACTTCATCGTATCAAACAAAAACATGAGTACATTCGAATGTTCAATAGAACATGTACTTCATTGTAGTTCATGGAGATAATTTCTTTTATAAATTTGTTGAAAAGTACATTCCAAATTTTCAATACATTTTGGACATAGTTTTTGTTGAATCAATTTGTATGATTTTATATTTTTTGAAATAGATGGAAATTGCCAATTATATTAATATGTTTATTTCTTATTATTTATAAATGTTTTTGCAATGACTGCTGTATCGATTTTTTTCTAAGATGTGTGTGTGAGTGCGCGTGTTCTTAAATGAATTGTTTGCCATTCAAATTATCCTATATGAACCATCTTATAATGATTTTTTTGATGATTATGTTTAATTATATGTATCAATAATCATATATAAATGTGAAATATAAGTTTTCAAATAGAACTCCTTGCAAACAAAGGTGCTATTCTTACTAAAGAAATTATAACAATTTACTTGATAAATGTTATGTGCATTATTCACTATTCACAATGTATTATTCACTATTGAGGTTAATGAGAAATGTGCCATAGGTAAATGATTTGATCTTTTTGAATCATAAGATATGTGATTTCTCAATTGATAGTTTTCATAAATTTATATGCTTAAATCAATTAATGGTTGTAACTGCAATCATATCATATTGAAAATCAATAAGACACAAAGTTAGTTATTCATTGTTTACATATAAAATGCACTAATATGAGTGCATAAATGTGATGTGTAATTCTTTAGATAAAATTATATTGTAAATAATTTTGCATTTCTTAAAAAAACATATATATGAGGATAACGATTGATAAGTGGCTTATCAAGGTTTGATTAGATACTATCATGGATCTCATCTCATTTAATTAAATTAATCCAAAGGACATTTTTTATCATAGCATTGATGATGAAGCAACAAACAAAGGGCATATTGAGAAAATGGGAGTTGATGTTGATTACACAATAGAGAAAAAAACTATTTTGGATTCATCCACATGCAAAATCATTTTTTGAAATGTGTTTCAAAAATGAATCTCTTGACATTGCAATTTGGACGACAGCTTTGAAACAAAGCACAACAAGATTTCTAAAAAAGTTGGTTTCAAAAAGATTACAAGATAAATTTCTATTTAAGTGGACTGCTTCAGACTGTAAGCCACAAAAGGGACATAAGGTCATTGACAATTCAACGAAAGTTATACACACTAAATCATTGAAAAAAGTGTGGGAAATGCATACCCAATATGATGCAACCACTACTATTATAGTTGATTGTTTAATTGAGAGAGTGAAAGAGAATCCAAAAGAAAATGTGATTCTTGCCCCTCCATTCATTGGAGCAAATCAAGGGGATAATTGGTTGATCCATGAGCTATGGAGAATATTGCATAAACTCAACAAGGCTACGGATGTGCGAGCTATTTTGAAGGATGTCCAATTATATTTAGAAGTACCTTAAGATTACATATGTCTATATCATGATGTTATATGTATGACATCATGATTGATTACTTTTATTTCACAACACTAATAAAAGAATTGTTGATTTGGTTTGTCATTTCTAAAAATCAAATATTTTTATTTTATTTATTTTTGGTGAGATGAATGGTCATTTAATGTTTTCATATCAAAATTTCCCAGTCTATATTTTTTGTTTTACAATGGATTACATTGTATGTAAAATTAATAGGTAATTGTTCTATTGGTTTTAATTAGATCATTACAATTATTTGCTTTAAATGCGGTTTAAGTTATTGTTATACCTCTTAGAAATTAGTAATTTGAAGGATGACCCATTGCATTCTTATAACCCTATTTATTCCATATAAGTTGAAAAATTATATTAAGTTGTATGTAACACCAACAATAAACATACAATTTGCACTAAAAGAAGCACAAAAAAAAATTAAGGTAGAAACTCTATAAATTAACATATAATTAATCAGGTTTGAAATTTAAAAATTGTGTTATATTGTATGTGAAAATTAATAAAAAATTAGTTTGTTTAGTTGCGCTAGACCATTATAATTATATTTTTCAATTGCAATTATATAAATCATTATAAGTCTTAAAATTAATGATCTAAATGGTGGGTCAATGCTTTCTTATAATACTTTTGTTCCATACAAATTAAATAAAGGTATTAGGTTGTATGTATAAAGTAAACATATTATTTGTTTGTTCATTTTAATGGAGCAATTGTATTTGTATTTTGTGATACTTTGAACTCATTGTAAAATTGCCTTTGCATACAAATGGAAACTGTTCATAATAAATATTATCATTTTTAAAATGATAGGTTTTTATGTCCTTAAGCAATGAAGTGTTGAAGTGGAGATATGTTAATATCATACATGTGGTTGCAGTGCAAATGCAGATGGGAATTACTACAAGTCAAAAGATGTTGTTGATATTCGAAATGGAAGGAGTATTCTTCCAATCATACACCAAAGATGAACAAGATTTTCATATTCAAAGAGAACGAGACTGGCAGTTTGGTGATAGGTCCTATTTTTTAAGGCCTTTTTATTCAAAAGTATTAAAATATTGCTTAATAAATTATGATGCCGCAATATGGACATTAAATGTCACTAACAAGTACATCCGAAAAGTACTTGAAAAATCAAATATTGATATAGAGGACTTTAAATTTTCATGGGACAGATCTCATTGTCATTTGCAAACAAAATTGGAAGCAGGGAGAACAAGACAATTTTATGAGAAAAAGTTGATTGATGTGTGGTGCCAATATGGAGATAATTATGAAGAATCAAATGTATTGCTAATAGATACAGAAAAGCATACTTCTCAATTCATGGGATATCGATCAAACCACTTCTTGATAAAATTGTATACAGGAAAAGAGCAAGATAGGTGGCTTATGCAAGTTTTATTCCCCTTTCTTAAGACACTTCATCATATCAAACAAAAACATGAGTACATTCGAATGTTCAATAGAACATGTACTTCATTGTAGTTCATGGAGGTAATTTCTTTTATAAATTTGTTGAAAAGTACATTCCAAATTTTCAATACATTTTGGACATAGTTTTTGTTGAATCAATTTGTATGATTTTATATTTTTTGAAATAGATGGAAATTGCCAATTATATTAATATGTTTATTTCTTATTATTTATAAATGTTTTTGCAATGACTGCTGTATCGATTTTTTTCTAAGATGTGTGTGTGCGTGCGCATGTTCTTAAATGAATTGTTTGCCATTCAAATTATCTTATATGAACCATCTTATAATGATTTTTTTGATGACTTATGTTTAATTATATGTATCAATAATCATATATAAATGTGAAATATAAGTTTTCAAATAGAACTCCTTGCAAACAAAGGTGCTATTCTTAATAGATGCAAGTAAAGATATATCTTATACAAAACTATTTAAGATTAATTGATAATTAGCTTTAAGTGGTTTATTCATGCTACATGAAAAATCCAATGTCATAGATGAATGCCTTTTAATACACATTTAATCTTCAAAATCAATATCTTAATGATAATTTAGAAGTATTTACATTAAGTATTTAATAATTAAAGAACACGGGGACTTATATAAATTTCAACTAAAATACATGAGTTACGTTTCACATTTATTTCTTCCCCATTAAAAATGCTTATCATTTTCTCTTCTTAGTGAAAGTAATGGTCAATGATGGTTTTCCATACTATTGGTTGACACTAAATTTACATCGAGACTATTATTGGTTTTGACAATGTTTACAAGGAGAGATCAATATCCACACGACCATCAATCGTGCTAATATTTGAAAACCCCTGCCTCCACTACTTACAAGAATTCACCACTAAAGTTACTTGTTTACTTCATTTTGTGACACTGTCCATCATAATGGAATGACCTGAATACCAATTTAAGAACTCTCATTTGATGTACTTGGATTTGAGTGGAGATAGACCAATGGTGCCTAACCTTCTTGAAATACGTAGATCAACAATGTATAACCTTTATAGTATATGCCTGCATTCTATGAAGATGAATGATGACCCCCTCATTAGTGCTTCATAAATGCACAAATGGGCCGTATGAAATTGAGCACAAGAACACTTTACTAAGGTTTTAATAGACTAGTTTCAATGCAATGCAAGAGACACCTATCCTTGTCATTTACAGGAAGATCCTCACATCACCATCATTCAATCAACAAATCCCTTGTAGGTTGGGAGAAACGGGGTTAGAGTTGCGAGACATAAAATTTAAACATCGATAAATCTAGCATGTTATCCATAACTATAATATCTTGATTGGATGTTTGACATACGAATATGATTTAACTTAAATCAATTTCTTCTAAGAGTTTGATTTCACACTCCTATTTTGTATTGATACTATTATACATAACAACCCCATGTTTGACCTATTCATGATCTATAATTGGTTAGAAATTACTTGCAAATTATTTTAATGTTGAATCAATTTAATATGGAAATTTACAAAAAAAATGAATGTTGTTGGAGGCCTTGTAATAGAATACTTCCAAATTTAATGAAATATGTGTTTTTTGCTTCCATTTTAATAAAATAATAATTTTATGCCAATCTCCAATAAAATAATAATTTCAACCTTTCTCCAAAATAATGTTTTCCCCTTTACCTAATATCACTAAAAGTAGGTAAAATTCCCATGCTCACAAAATTGGGGATATTACAGTTCATTATTCTTCATGATTCAGTCTCTTGTTGTTTTTTCACTTGGTAATGTTATGGATTCCACACATAACTAAATAACATAATGAAATACGTTGTAATAAACATAACAAATGTAAGGCATAGTCTAGAAGTAGTAATTGTTAGACTTTGCGATGAACCTTGACGGTGCCACACAGCACCCTTGAACCTTCATCTATAATAGTTCCTGATACAATCATATTACAAACTTGTACTATGAACTGGAAAGGCACATAAGAAGGAAGGTGGAATCCTGCCAGTCGATTCCAATCAAAGGAAGTGACTAGACTACTTGGAGGGGGTACCATAGAAACAAGCCACAAACAAATGAATGCTTTTAATAGCTATAGGCCCTCCAGTAGGGCCTCTTGCTATTGAAAGCATTCATTTGTTCACCACTGATTTCGACAAACGTTCTCTAATTGTTCTAGAATTTCATATTGAGAGAATTGAATGTCATTTCAGTACGTCATCATTTTGTTTCGATTCTCATACCTATGATCATGGAGGATATCTTGGTCGACCTAGAGCCTTTGTAATTGAGCAACAATTTATTCCATGAAGGGGGACTAAACCACACGACCAGGAGATGAATGGGGTTCTCTGCTATCTCCTCTTCTTTGTTTAGGCTGGCTGGGTGTTTCTCACTGGAGGATGAGGCTCTCCCCACACGAGTGACTAGATGTCCATGGTGTTCTCCCCCTCTATGAGGTCTTCCTCTATAACATGGCATACCTGCATGCAAAGGGAATTCCTAGGACAAAGAAAAACCCAGACCAACTAACCCGCCAAATCTCCACTACACAACAATATCCAAATTTCCCACCACAAGACAACATAATGGAAGGGAGTCAATTTTCCAAATCCAACACACCAAGACCAGACTCCCCCGAGACCGCCGACACTAGAAGGGTGAATCAACCGTGAGGGTAGAAGCGGACCCCCAACATTAACACTGCACAACCCACAAAACAACACTAAGACCCTCCCAGACCATTGTACTGCAACCCACCTAGAGGACGAGACCTAATGAACCATGAAGACAGACTCCCAACCGCACCCAAGAACCCACCCAAGCTTGAACCCGACACGAACTTGGGCTTCAAATGCAAAGGGAGGGCACAATTAACCCAAAATCCATAGATGAAGGCCGAGATTACTCTTGACAGGGGCCTGAGGCACCTAGATAATAACAACAACATACTCACCCCCCAGGACCTCACAGGCACAATGAAACAATTCCTAGCCTTGCAGCCTTTGAGGAAAACTAAATTGAACTAGCAATGCCACCTTTTCACAAGATTAATATCCGCGACAAGACTACCAAAAAGAAAATTAAAGACCTCCAAAAAATACCCGCATGAGAGGAAGCATATTACCCACACTTGCAGACCTAGGTTACACCACTAGCTGTGCAAGAAGGAAACCGATGGAAGGAGTAGTGACCCGAAAGAATACTAGTCACCCATCGAAGAAAAATCGCGAGACACAGACTCCTTGGGGTCCCAAATGAAGGCTTCAACACAATACCACACATAGGGGTCACCTTCGTTGATTAATTCCTCACTTCCCTCTCCTTTTTGACTTGCACTGCAAGGTTGAAAAACAAGCGTAATTGTCACCAACTTGCGTGATGTCCCTTCTCATCACCCACCATACCAAAACACTAACATTCCTCAACGAGAACATATTTATTAACATAAGATTCTCCATAAGCATCCTTCGTTGGGGTCAGTGCCTAACACCTACCCACATTAAAAATTACATGTGGTACAGGTGGCTAGGGGTGGGGATCCCAAGGCCCCCTCATCCAGGGGACAATCACCCCCATCGGGGTGGTTGTCATTGATCTTAAAGGAGTTTGAAATCCAAAAACTCTTGTTGAAGGGTTTTTTTAGGGTGTTAAATTCAATTTTAAATTCAAAAATACATTTTAAATAATAAAATCACAATCTTACTAAAAATTTTGTATTAGCTAATTCAACTAAAATGTCATTTTATCTATTAATTAAATTACCGAGATTAATAAACCTCATATAAATAGATTCTATATCAACAATGTTAATTGTTATAAACAAAAAAAGTTCTAACTTAAAAATAATAAAAATATGATTATAAAGTTTTTCCTTATCAAAATATATTTAAAATAAATAAAAAATAAAACAAAATAAAAAATTAATAATTAATAATTCTAATCCATATTAATAATTAAAGTAACCTAAATCCCTAGATACAAATCTCTTTTTCATTTACATGATTAATAAACCTCAGCTAAAATGATCCTATGTCGACAATCTTGACGGATATGAAGATGACTGACTGTCAGTGATAAGTAAGTTGAGTTGATTAATTACCCAAAAGGCGAGTTCAATATCAAGATTTAATGAATTTTTTAAAATTTTTTATTTTTATTTTTTAAATGTATTTCTAAACAAATTTAACATTTTAAAAAACAATTAAATGGATTAAGCAAATATCTGTAGCACTATTTATTTATAAACAAAAATATTTCCAAAAATAAAAGATCCAGGAGACAACTGAATCATAGCACCCATAAAGAACGAAGGAAATTCATTTACTTGAAAATTTGTTGGACGAAGAGAAGAGCCACGTCATTAAAAAAATCTCGGGTTTAACATAAACATGATCAATTTTTGTCTTTCATGATCATTTCTAAAAATCACTCGAACGCTACCATCGCCCCCACTTTGTTTCGTTGATCAATTTTGTATTTCCCAAGATCGAGCCCCTGTCTCTGCCTCTCATCATGGAAGTATATGCTCCTCGCTTTCTTCCTTCCCCTCCTCGACACATCTTCTTCCTTATTCTCGCTGGTTGCTGTGCCTCTCTAATCCGTTGCTCGTTATGCTTCGACGCGCAATATGAGTATTGCCAAAATACCAGTCATTGTGGGAGCAAGAATCTAACGGATCCTTTAGGTGTAATCTATCCTTTTGGTGCAGGGAATCGTGGGTGCGGTCACCCTCGCTTTCAGATCAACTGTGAACAGAACTCAAGTCCAGCTATCGAGATTCATGGCCAGAATTACACAATACTAAGGTTTATCAATTCCGCTTCTCATATCTTCCTTATTGTCAGGGGCGACCACTGCAAATTTTTCAATCGTCCCTTTAATAATTTCCAGATACCCTTACCAAAACATGGAGACGGCCCCTTCTATATTTCTGGTAAAGAGAACCAGACTCTACACGTGTACAAGTGCAACATACCTTTTCAGGATGCACTCGATTCCACGGGAGAGCCGCTCTGGAAATGTAATGCTACCCTCTATTACGATTTCTTCAACTCAGGGCATTCGATCCGTGGATGTTCTATTGAACAAGTAGATGTTGAGGTCGGAAGAGCGCACTGGGTTTCAAATGATACACAGAGAGACAAAGACTGCAGGTTATGTCAAACAAGTGGGGGGATATGTGGTTACAACATTTCGGACTCAACTTCGCCTTTCCTCTGCTACTGCAAGGACGGACCCCGTACACACAAATGTCCCGGCCACGGTAAGCTCTATTTTATAAGTAATGAATTTATTCTTTGAGCTCAAGCAATCAGGCTATTGTAGGCAAAAGTTTCAGTAGTTGCGCACTTGACTCAAAACATAGTATATTATTTTATGTATATGTGGATCCTTCCCATTCCTTGATAGTTGTTATGGCTACGTTACAGGTCCTTCAAACAAGTCAGCCATTATAATAATACTTGATAGTTGTTATGGCTACGTTACAGGTCCTTCAAACAAGTCAGCCATTATAATAATAACAGGTAAATTACGATTTCTTTCTTCCAGGTTTCTTCTCTTTACCCCACGCAGAATTGGTTTCTATTATCCTCCTCTTCTGGGTCATACATCAATCTCTTCATTCCACCGCAGGTTGCTCGGTAGGAGGAGCAGTGTTCACAGCAGTAGCACTAGTACTGTTCTTCACGTTTTATGTGAAGAAAAGGCATCCTCCTCCTGGTAGCTCCGCTTCAAAAGTGGAGAAATTCCTCAAGGAATATGCTTATGAAATGCCAACGAGATATTCATTCTCTCACCTCAAGACAATCACAAACAACTTTGCAGAAAAGTTGGGAGAAGGAGGTTATGGTGTTGTGTATAAAGGAAAGCTCAGTTCCAACGAAGCTCCAGTGGCCGTTAAGATTCTTGACAGGCTTAGACACAGTGAGGTCCAATTTATGAATGAAGTGGGCACCATTGGACGGGTCCATCATGTTAATTTGGTTAAGCTGTTGGGGTATTGTTTTGAAACCCCTATAAGCGCACTGGTGTATGAGTACATGCTCAATGGATCTCTCGATAAGTTTCTGTTTGCCAGAGAAGAGCGCGGGCAGGTATTAAGGTGGGGACAATTGCATTCCATTGCCTTGGGTGCGGCTCGTGGAATTGCATATTTACATCAAGATTGCGAGAAGCGCATCATACACTTCGACATCAAACCTCACAACATCTTGTTGAACGCAGACTTCGCCCCAAAAGTGTCTGATTTTGGTCTGGATGACGGCAGGGAGAGGGACTCCAGGATATGTTGCGCCAGAGGTGTGTGACAGTGATATGGGACCTGTTACTGTTAAATCCGATGTTTATAGTTTCGGTATGCTGTTGCTAGAGATTGCTGGGGGTAGAAAGAATATTGACTTTAGGGTGAGTCGTTCGAGTCAGCTGTACTTTCCTGAGTGGGCTTTCAAGATGCTTCAGAATGAGGAGTTGCAGATGAGATCGCGACGTGAAATAGAAGGAGAACTTGAAGCAGAAGCGGAGGAGAAGGGCAGGAAGCTGATGACTAAAGTTGGGTTGTGGTGCATTCAACACCAATCCAGGGATCGTCCATGTATGAATAGGATTGTTCAAATGTTAGAGGGAAATGGAGACGACGTGGACAACCCTCCCACTCCCTTCAATTCCTGCTCGGCTCCTCCTGAAATACCATTAGTGTCTTCTACTAAAAACATTTCTTCAGTCAGTGGCTCCTGATATCGATGTCTATGTGGGACTAGCTTTGAATTTACACTCTGAGTTAACTCCTCATTAATTCTATTTATGTGTGAGACTAACTTTGAATTTATGCTGTATGACTTAACTTGTAAATTGGGACTTGCTTTGAAGTTATGCATAGGTGCGGATTGATCTTTTCGCCATGAAAAGGTCCAACCCATGTATGACAACTACCACTTAATTTCATATTCATTTTTAAATAAAGTTACGAACTTTTGTAGGATTACTCTGCGGAATACTTGCAAAAATGGTTGTCATTATTACGAACTTTTGTAGGATTACTCTGCGGAATACTTGCAAAAATGGTTGTCCTTATTATTATACCTGCCCAAGTAGGTATATAGCGATCGGTATGCCGTTGACTGGTTTTTTATATCATACATTTAACCAAAGTTTGTCTACAACTTTATGTTGCAAGTGGGCATGATAACGTTTAACCAATGTTTCCTTGCCATTTGATTCGGCAAGAAGAATGCACTTTTTATTACAGCCTCTTTTTACATTAAGTGATCAGTGCGTTAACTTTACCACTTTAACCAAAGTTGGAGTGATCAGTGCATTAATCTTACCACTTTAACCCAAGTTCGAACTTTAAATTCATTATATAGATTTTTGAAGATCCTATCCTAAGTTTTATTTTAAGGTTAGCTGTTTTTTTGAGAGGCACACTTATTTTGAGTCGAGTTGTGTTTTTGCATGTAGTCACATTCATAGAGGCATCCCCTGTGGCTTGCAACAAATTGTATATAATATCATGAACTACATCAACGGTCTGAGGTAGGTGGTGAACGTTTGTGCTAGTTGTTTCTTTGAGGTACACACTTATTTTGAAGCCAGTTGTGTTTTTGCATGTGGTCACATTCATAGAGGCATCCATCTGTAGCTTGCAACAAATTGGATATAATATTATGAACTACACCCATCGTATGAGGTAGGTGTTGACCATCTGTGAGTGATTTTGCATGACGAGGTAGGTGGACGGTACAACAAATTGTATATAATATTATGAATATAATATTATGAACTACACGGTACAAGGTAGTTGTTGACCGTCTGTGAGTGTTTTTGCTTGACGAGGTAGGTGGTGACCGTCTGTGAGTGTTTTTGCATGTAGTCACATTGATAGAGGCGTCCTTGTGTGGCTTACCACAGATTGTAAGCAGTCGGTTCAATTCACATCAAAGCCAGTCGGTTCAATCGGTTCAATTCGCATCAGAGCCAGCAGATTCAATTCGCATCAAAGCACGGTCAGTTCAATTCACATCAGAGCCAAAAGCAAAGCAAAACAGGAGTTAATTTGAGATCCACCGCCTCAGCCAACACTTATCTTATCTGGTTAATCTGCCCCTGGAAGTACAATTTTGAAATTCAATTAAAAAAAAATGTCAGCCTAAAAAACCAATCAATTTTTCATTATAAAAATGATTAAAAAAATGACTACACTAGCTTGTTTCTGTTACGCTTTTTCAAAAAACAATTTTGAATTTTGAAATTCATTTAAAGTGTAATTTCTTAATGATCTTGCAATTTCTTAATTAATTAATTCACATGGACTTACCAAAATGAAGTATCACAAGAGGGTAACTGGTTTTTTTTGTGCCCGATTTCTGCCCAACAACTTGTTATCAAAATGAAGTATGACAAGAGGGTAATTGGTTTTTTTTGTTTTTTGTTTTAAATCTAGGACAATCGGTAACTTAACAAAATGAAGTATGACAAGAGGGTAACTGGTTTTTTTTTTCTTTTTTAAATCTAGGACAATCGGTAACTGGTGAGAGTTATCCTAAACAAGTTAGGAGCAAATCTAACTTATGGAAACTTGTTACTCTGAACGGGAATATGTTACCTAGGACTATGCCCGATTTCTGCCCAACAACTTGTTACCTGGAACCGCGGATTTTACCTGCGGCATAATTGTCTACAGAAGCTTGCAATATATTCATGAGTATTCACTGATTTAAAACAGAAAGTGTGCTATTGCTTTACCAATGGATGTGCATAATTAAGTTAGACCTCAATGTGTGGGTTGTGTGGCCAATTTACGAGACACATCATTTATATTTTCGATGACCGTCGGATGCGGCCACAACCAGTTCAGCGAGGATATAGTCTTTTTGTCTTTTTTTCTTCATTCATTAATTGATTCAACAACTCAACTATTATTATTTAATTTAATTTAGAATAAATTAATATAGGATGATTGTAAGATGATAGCCGTCAATTTTAGCAAAATATTTTTACATCTTAAAATGTTTTTTTTACTTCATTCATTCATTGACAAAGCAATTTCACTATTTGTTAATTTAGTATGTTTTTTCCTGGTGTGTTTTTTACTTCATTCATTCATTGATTAAGCAACTTCACTATTCGTTAATTAAGTATAGATTAATATTCAGAAATTTGAGAAATTGTTATATAGGTAAATTCATGATTGAAATTTTGGTTAAAAGGGTCAATAATTTTCTCCCTCCCTTATCATAGATAAATAAAAAATTATTTAAATATAAAAATAAAAGATTGATTTAAAATTTAGATAAAACAATATGTGAATGTTATAATAAATAAAATAATATCAATATTGCATATCACTGTAATACAACAATTTACATGAATAATATTCATAACTAGTTTTGTATATCATGTGAAATTAATTAATATTTATGACAAATTAATATTTAAATAAAAGATTGATTTAAAATATAGATAAAACAATATGTGAATGTTATAATAAATAAAATAATATCAATATTGCATATCACTGTAATACAACAATTTACATGAATAAGATTCATAATTAGCTTTGTATATCATGCGAAATTAATTAATATTTTTACAGATATATTTTTCTGACCTATTTATATGTTGAATTGAATTAATTAATATTTGTAATACAACAATTTGTATGAAAAATGGGACGGCCATAAATAGCACCGACTTTTTCAAAAAAATGAGAAAAATATGCTAAAACAATCCTTGGAAGCAAAAAATGGAGCTAATCACGAGGATTTGTTGTAGTGATGTGTCACTTGCTATCCCTTCAATTTCATAGGTGATCATCTCTCTCTGGTAACCTGGATGTGGAGCTAATCACGAGGATTTGTTGTAGTGATGTGTCACTTGCTATCCCTTCAATTTCATAGGTGATCATCTCTCTGTGGTAACCTGGATGTGGATGTGTGTTGCAAATTGAATTGCAACTAGGTTGGAATTTTTGGTTCGACAAATCTCATTGCTTTATAAGATCATTTTAGTGCATCTCCGCTGATTTTTAATATAATTTAGTTTGATATATTCAAAAATTTAGGTGGTTTGGAGTTTTTGGTTGGAATCCAACATTTTTATTTTATGTTAAATCTTGATATTTGTTGTTAAAAATGATTTTTTGACGATTCAGTACCGAAAAAATTCATTGGGGCACTCATATTGTGGAGTGTTTACAACTCAAACGCGTGATTCCAATAAATCACTACCAAATTTTGAGTAAATTAGACTAGAAAAATATGTTGTAAAACCTTTCAAAACATATAATAGATAGACTACAAGAAAGAAGAAGATGTTGTCTAAATATTATACAATTGGGACGTTTTGTTTGGAATTTGATGAATTGTTTTTTGGTTAAATCTCAACTTTTGTTGTTTAAAATGGGTTTTTGATTGCATATATGGATTGTATGCCCTAAGCATTTCCTTACAATGCAAACTTCTAATTCAAGTAAATTCTTGTTGGATTCTAAGCAAATTAGACCATAAAATATGTCGAAATACCTTTCGCAACGTATAATAGATTGGCTACGATAAAGAAAAAGGAATTATCTAAAGATTATATATTTTGGAGTTTTGGGCCAAAATTCGCCGAAATTTTTTTCAGTTAAATCTTGACCTTTGTTGTTTAAAATGGTATTTTGACTGCATATCTCATTTTGAAACTCGAAAAATTCCCTAGGGCACTCAGATTGCGGAAAGTTTACAACTCAAACTTGTGATTCCAATAAATCCCTACAAGATTCTGAGCATAATTAGCTAAAAAGTATGCTAGAAAACCTTTCAAAACATATAATAGATAGAATATGGCAAAGAAAAGGACATTTAAACATTATACATTTTGGAGTTTTTGTTAAATATGACAAATTTCTTTTTGGTTAAATGTTGATCTTTGTTGTTTAAAATGAGTTTTTGTTTACATATATTAATTCAACATCATGAATAATCCATGGGACCCTCAACTTGTGGAGAGTTTACAAGTCAAACTTGTGATTCTAATAAATACTTGCTAGATTAGGAGTAAATCAGACAAAAAAATGCCAAAAAAACTTTTCAAAATGTATAATAAATAAACTATAGCAGAAAAAAAGTATTAGATTGACATTATAAATTTTTTGATATTTTCACAAAAATCTAACAAAACTTTTTTCCATTAAATTTTGGTTTTGTTATTTAAAATGTTTTTTTAAATAGCAGAATCCCGTCACTTGCAGATTTTTATTTTTTATTGGTCACTTGTTTCGTAGGTCACAATACTTCTTGGTGACAGACTTGTTGCTACAAGGATGCTTTCGTCGTATGCAATTATTAATTGAATATTTCGCTGCTTATTGGGCCACCTTAGATCTCTATTATGTGGCCTAAACCATCGAGAGGACAATACTTGTCAAAGACTTTTGCATCACGAGCTTGAAAATACGAAAACAGTGCTTGAGATAGTCTATTTGATTTTTATCCTTCCAACTTTTCCGTTCACGTGATTAATAGACCTGAAAAATGTTGAGGCTATGTCGGCAATTTTGACCCCTATGAGGATGACAATTTGATTATTAAATTAAATTATATTAATTATGTGAGTTGTTTTTAGTAAGATTTTTCTGGTGGGGTTTTGTTTGATTTTTCTAAAATTTATTTGAAATGATAAATTTTATGGGTAACTCCTATATAATTTAAGTGCCCTATGGGTTTTTGAGGGTGTTGATCCGTATATATAGTCAAAAACTAATGTAAATAACACAAATCAAGATTTCACCTCAAATAAGTCCAAAAAGTTGCACTAAAGACAACTCCTTAATAATGTTGATAGATGTGTTTATATAGAAAGTATTTATTGTATTATAGAAAAATTTTCATTGTGTTGAGATGTATATTCTACATCCTAGTATGAGGGCAATGTGTGATTTTGTTTGTGCTCAATATGGAATTGACACATATCTCTAAAAAAAAAATTAATAAAAAGCAATGCTGGCTATAATAAAGACAAAAATGATTATACATATTTTGTTAGTTTTAATTAAAAATATTTTTAAACATCAATAATCTCATTCTCATTATGTTTGCTTGGTATTATAATTTATTATAAAAGAAATGTAGTAAAAAACTCTCATAAATATTTCTCACCCATATAGAGAATATTAATGTTTCCCTTAGTAAAATACTTCAATGCTTAAAAGTAACAAGTAATTAAAAGTAAAATATTTAGTTAAGAAATGTGTAATTCATTCCATTTTTAACATCAAATATTAATAATAATAATATTTTCCAAAAATACGATTTAAAGAATGAAAAAATGCACATGGTCGGACTTTCTAAAGACAGAAAACCTATATAGATCCATCTTAACCATAGATTAATCAAACATTTAAATGGGTTAAATAACTAGCCAAGTCATATAAGTTAAACATTTGATGAATATAAGTTAAACTGGTTTTATGTTATTATTAATTGTTCAGATTCATGTTTTCTTCCAATATACCAATCATCTTTCGATGGCAACCCTTCACTTAACTTTTATTTATGCAACGAATGTTATTTGGAAATTTTTGATCTGTATGTGAGTTTGGGTGAGTGAAGCAAAGCGAATCATCGATTTACATTGGTTGTGTTTCTGAACCAAATCTCATCATTTATTTTGATATTTAATTTAAAGTTTCTGTTGAAAGAAATATTGGGTTAATCTTGATGTATAAGAAACATGTAACACATAAATCGACATAAACATTAGGATTCTAAATCTTCCTTTTTTTTCCTTTATTTTACACTAGAGTGGATATTTTGTGCACATTTGGTTGGTTTGTAAGATTGTTCGTATTATATAAAAATAGTTGAAGTTCTATAACTTAAATTTCTTTTTAATTTAATTTACATTATTTACATTAATAATTTCTATTTAAATTATTTTACACTATTTTTATTTTATTAATATAGTTTTGTTATAATAATATATTTAGAAATAAAGTAAAAGATAGAGATATAAAATGTTTTTTTTCAAAAGATATAGTTATATTTAAAATATATTTTATATGAAATATAATGATTACATAAAATTTATAATTTTGATTCTAAAATGAATGAGTTTTTTCTTTACATTTTAATCTCTTATTTTTTTACTTGTTAGTTATTGTGGTTCTTTGTTGAAGGAGTCAATAAGAGTTAAAAAAAGAATGGAAAAATGTATAGATAAAATATTATTAGGGATTAAAAAAGGCATGTATTTATGTAATTTTTTTTATAGTAATGTGTGTATGTATTATTGTAAGTGTTGTATTTATTTGCTAGCTATATATATATATAGGGGTAGATTTATAAAGGTGTTAAACACAATGTTGAGGGTTTTTTGAATTGGGGGAGGAGTGATGTGATAGGGATGCTACCACCTCGTACAATTAGCACAAATGATGTGCCCCCAATGCCTTAATTACAAGGGAAAAGTGGCATGCAGAATAGTTAATGCATAGAAGTAGAAAAATTATAATTAGTAAGCACACTGACGAAGTTTAATGTGATTGCATGCGAATATGTATACATTGTGATACCTTTATGCATCTTCTATCATTGCCAACATTCCTCTCAATATGGATGCTAATATGAACAATGCATACAAGCCAAACATAGAATGTTACCATTAACTATAAGGCAAATATTATAATCATGAAGAAAAACACCTCAAGTGAGGTTTGTAGAATTGCAACTCCTTGTCTTGATGATGTTGTAGCAACAATTGTAGAACATATTATTGTATTTCATTTGAATTTAGGACTTCTAAATTTTTACTTAAATTTTGAATCTTGAATTTTCCTTGTGTAATGATGATGTTCAATTATCAAAAAATTGGAACGTTGACTTCCAATGTGTAATCATGATGGACCTTGATGCATACATTCACCTTCTTTTATCTTTATAACAATGAATGGAAAATGAACAAATCTATTTACAGTTGCTCAAATTGTTATTACATTCATTTCTACATGGATGTAGCATTCAAATGCCCCTATATGGGCTCACGTAGGTGTGATTTCTGTTACAATTCAAACTATCTTTCTAGTTAAAAGATATCATCATTTTCTAGACTTATGGTAAAGTCCACAGGTTTTATGTTTGAACATTGGAATCATTGAATTTTCAAGGGGAAAGAAACACTCTGGATCTCATCTCTCCCTCAAGTCTTATCAAACATTGATATTGTTGCAGAACCAGGTTGTTCTTAAATTATCTTTTAATATTTAACAAAGAACCAACAAGACAAAAAAAAACCTGAACAATTAAAATCAACAATTAGATCTTTTGACATTTCCTTTGTTGTTCTAACTAGTTAGGATAATTTTAGATCTACTCTAATGGCTATAGGGTGCAATGGTGTAATGACACAAAAAAAAAATAGAAATTCTTTCCCTCTTTCAGCTTTGCCCCATAAAAGTAAAAATAAAAATAGGAGAGCTCAATAGTTGGCCTTCAAATTGTTCACACTTGCAATATGAACTTTGGTAGTAACACTTCTCACAACAACACCACAACTCTTAATTTTGTTTTCAACATACTCCCTCCTCTTAATGTTGTCATCCACATTATCTTTATTGTTGCTTTCGACTTTCCTTTACACCTCTCAATACAATTGCTATATATAAATATATATATATATATAAGTTCAACTCCCAAACTAGGCGATTTCATGTGAATATGATGCCATGAACCAACCCATGAAGGCATTATGTGGATTCAACTGAAGAATATGTTATTGAAACTTAGGTGAAATATGTGGCTAGGGCTATTTAAGAACTTTATCGCCTTATGAATTTTTTTGTCTTACCTATTTAGATACCTAGTTATTAATCATTTAAACGAAGAAAAGAAGCTTAGTAAAAAAAACATACCTACATTGACGTTATAATGGTGAATAATAAGTCTATGCATAGCTATGTTCGTCAACGTGACAGCTTCGTGGAAGGAGCAGGCGATGAATGCATGTATAATTTAGGCCACATAATGGGTGACCATGACCAACGAAACATTCGTTCAATAAATAGCTTCACACAAAGTCGTCCTTGTAACAACTATTTTGTCGTGACACAACGTAACTATCTATCTTTCGCGAGTCATGGTTTGCACGACAATGGAGGAAAGTGTTTTCGTGACTATGGAGGCAATGTAACATTCAGTCAATAAATTAATAAGTCTATGCATAGCTATTTTTGTCGTGAGCATGTGACGTAACTATCTATCTATTTTGAGTCTCGGTTTGCGCGACAACGGAGCAAAGTGTTTTCGTGACTATGGAGGCAATGTAACCATCTAACCATCATGGTCCAAATTCAATATAACAAAGTTGACCATGAAAGCTGTAGCAAAGGAAATCGAAAAATTAATCACAATTTCAATGTAATATAATTGTTTATAAAAAAACCAAATTACCATCAACCAAAATTTGTTAGAAGAATTGAATGTTAGAATTTATTATTATTGTCAATTAAAAAAAAATTGAGTGAATTTTGAGAAGATTAATATTATTTTTTTAATTTTTTATTATTTGTCAAATTATTATAAAGTGTTTTTTTTAAAGTTTGTAATTGATTAGTTATGATATTTATGCGAATGGATTAGTTATGATTTTTATGCGAATGTATTTTTTTTTTTCCAAATCTAAAAGTTTAGATGTACATTTTGATTATGATAGTTAGTATATTCATTTTATGAGTGAATTTATTTATTTATTTTTTTTTTAAATTTTAATTTTAATTGTTGATAGAATATTTAGCTTTCTTGATGTGGATTAAATTGACATTATTGATTTTGATCATTTTATGGATAATTAGCTTTCTTGATGTGGATCAAATTGACATGATTGATTTTGATCATCAAAATTTCAAATTGTTCTAGGTCGACAATCTTGACGGATATGAAGATGACTGTCAGTGATAAGTAAGTTGAGTTGATTAATTACACAAAAGGCGAGTTCAATATCAAGATTTAATGAATTTTTAAAAAAAATAAAATTTTTTTTTTTAAATGTATTTCTAAACAAATTTCACATTTTAAAAAACAATTAAATGGATTAAGCAAATATCTGTAGCACTATTTATTTATAAACAAAAATATTACCAAAAATAAAAGATTCAGGAGACAACTGAATCATAGCACCCATAAACAACGAAGGAAAATTCATTTATTTGAAAATTTGTTGGACAATAGCCACGTCATTAAAAAAATCTCGGGTTTAACATAAACATGATCGATTTTTGTCTTTCATGATCATTTCTAAAAATCACTCGAACGCTAGCATCGCCCCCACTTTGTTTCGTTCATCAATTTTGTATCTCCCAAGATCGAGCCCCTGTCTCTGCCTGTCATCATGGAAGTATATGCTCCTCGCTTTCTTCCTTCCCCTCCTCGACACATCTTCTTCCTTATTCTCGCTGGCTGCTGTGCCTCTCTAATCTGTTGCTTCGACGCGCAATATGAGTATTGCCAAAATACTAGTCATTGTGGGAGCAAGAATCTAACGGATCCTTTAGGTGTAATCTATCCTTTTGGTGCAGGGAATCGTGGGTGCGGTCACCCTCGCTTTCAGATCAACTGTGAGCAGAACTCAAGTCCAGTTATCGAGATTCATGGCCAGAATTACACAATACTAAGGTTTATCAATTCCGCTTCTCATATCTTCCTTATTGTCAGGGGCGACCACTGCAAATTTTTCAATCGTCCCTTTAATAATTTCCAGGTACCCTTACCAAAACATGGAGACGGCCCCTTCTATATTTCCGGTAAAGGGAACCGGACTCTAGACGTGTACAAGTGCAATATGCCTTTTCAGGATGCACTCGATTCCACGGGAGGGCCGCTCTGGAAATGTAATGCTACCCTCTACTACGATTTCTTCAACTCAGGGCATTCGATCCGTGGATGTTCTATTGAACAAGTAGATGTTGAGGTCGGAAGAGCGCACTGGGTTTCGAATGATACACAGAGAGACAAAGACTGCAGGTTATGTCAAACAAGTGGGGGGATATGTGGTTACAACATTTCGGACTCAACTTCGCCTTTCCTCTGCTACTGCAAGGACGGACCCCGTACACACAAATGCCCCGGCCACGGTAAGCTCTATTTTATAAGTAATGAATTTATTCTTTGAGCTCAAGCAATCAGGCTATTGTAGGCAAAAGTTTCAGTAGTTGCGCACTTGACTCAAAACATAGTATATTATGTTATGTATATGTGGATCCTTCCCATTCCTTGATAGTTGTTATGGCTACGTTACAGGTCCTTCAAACAAGTCAGCCATTATAATAATAACAGGTAAATTACGATTTCTTTCTTCCAGGTTTCTCCTCTTTACCCCACGCAGAATTGGTTTCTATTATCCTCCTCTTCTGGGTTGGACCAATATCATATTCATACATCAATCTCTTCATTCCACCGCAGGTTGCTTGGTAGGAGGAGCAGTGTTCACAGCAGTAGCACTAGTACTGTTCTTCACGTTTTATGTGAAGAAAAGGCATCCTCCTCCTGGTAGCTCCGCTTCAAAAGTGGAGAAATTCCTCAAGGAATATGCTTATGAAATGCCAACGAGATATTCATTCTCTCACCTGAAGAAGATCACAAACAACTTTGCAGAAAAGTTGGGAGAAGGAGGTTATGGTGTGGTCTATAAAGGAAAGCTCAGTTCCAACGAAGGTCCAGTGGCCGTTAAGATTCTTGACAGGCATAGACACAGTGAGGTTCAATTCATGAATGAAGTGGCCACGATTGGACGGGTCCATCATGTGAATTTGGTTAAGCTGTTGGGGTATTGTTTTGAAAGCCCTACAAGCGCACTGGTATATGAATACATGGTCAATGGATCTCTGGATAAGATTTTGTTTGCCAGAGAAGAGGAGGGGAAGGTGTTAAGGTGGCAACAATTGCATTCCATCGCTTTGGGTGCGGCTCGTGGAATTGCATATTTACATCAAGATTGCGAGAAGCGCATCATACACTTCGACATCAAGCCCCACAACATCTTGTTGAACGCAGACTTCGCCCCAAAAGTGTCTGATTTTGGTCTGGCAGTACTTTGTGGAAAGGAAGAGGACCATATATCAATGACGGCAGGGAGAGGGACTCCAGGATATGTTGCGCCAGAGGTGTGTGACAGTGATATGGGGCCGGTTACTGATAAATCCGATGTTTATAGTTTCGGTATGCTCTTGCTAGAGATTGCTGGGGGTAGAAAGAATATGGACTTTAGGGTGAGCCGTTCGAGTCGGCTGTACTTTCCTGAGTGGGCTTTCAAGATGCTTCAGAATGAGGAGTTACAGATGAGATTGCGAGGTGAAAAAAAGGGAGAAATTGAAGCAGAAGAGGAGGAGAAGGGCAGGAAGCTGATGACTAAAGTTGGGTTGTGGTGCATTCAACACCAATCCAGGGATCGTCCATGTATGAGTAGGGTTGTTCAAATGTTAGAGGGAAATGGAGACGACGTGGACAACCCACCCGCTCCCTTCAATTCCTCCTCGGCTCCTCCTGAACTAGCATTAGTGTCTTCTACTGAAAAGATTTCTTCAGTCAGCCGCTCCTGATATCTATGTCTATGTGGGACTAGCTTTGAATTTACACTCTGAGTTAACTCCTCATTAATTCTATTTATGTGCGAGACTAACTTTGAATTTATGCTGTACGACTTAAGTTGTATATTGGGACTTGCTTTGAAGTTATGCATAGGTGGCGATTGATCTTTTCGCCATGACAAGGTCCAACCCATGTATGACAACTACCACTTAATTTCACGTTCATTTTAAAATAAAGTTCTTCTGGTACGAACTTTTGTAGGATTACTCTGTAGGATACTTGCAAAAATAGTTATGTTATTATTATTATACCTGCCCAAGTAGCTATATAGCTATTGGTATGCCGTTGACCTCATATTAATGGTGTTGACTGGTTTTTTATATCATACATTTAACCAAAGTTTCTCTACAACTTTATGTTGCAAGTGGGCATGATAACGTTTAACAAATGTTTCCTTGCCATTTGATTGGGCAAGAAGAATGCACTTTTTATTGCAGCCTCTTTTTACATTAAGTGATCAGTGCATTAACTTTACCACTTTAACCAAAGTTGGAGTGATCAGTGCATTAACCTTACCATTTTAATCAAACTTCGAGCTTTAAATTCATTATATACATTTTTGAAGATCATATCCTAAGTTTTATTTTGAGGTTAGCTATTTTTGGAGGCACACATTTATTTTGAGTCGAGTTGTGTTTTTGCATGTAGTCACATTCATAGAGGCATCCACTGTGGCTTGGAACAAATTGTATATAATATCATGAACTACACCAATTGTCTAAGGTAGGTGATGAACGTTTGTGCTAGTTGTTTCTTTGAGGTACGCACTTACTTTGAGGCCATCTGTGTTTTTGCATGTGGTCACATTCATAGAGGCATCCACCTGTAGCTTGCAAGAAATTGTATATAATATTATGGACTACACCCACGGTACGAGGTAGGTGTTGACCGTCTGTGAGTGTGTTTGCATGACGAGGTAGGTGGACGGTACAACAAATTGTATATAATATTATGAACTACACCCACGGTACGAGGTAGTTGTTGACCGTCTGTGAGTGTTTTTGCTTGACGAGGTAGGAGGTGACCATCTGTGAGTGTTTTTGCATGTAGTCACATTGATAGAGGCGTCCTTGTGTGGCTTACAACAGATTGTAAGCAGTCGGTTCAATTCGCATCAGAGCCAGCTGGTTTAATCGGTTCAATTCGCATCAGAGCCAGCAGATTCAATTTGCATCAAAGTACGGTCGATTCAATTCGCATCAAAGTCAAAAGCAAAGCAAAACAGTAGCCTAATTACACTTTTTCGTTGATCCACTGTTTCACCGAACACTTCCTTAGTTAATTTGAGATCCACTGCCTCACCCAACACTTTCAAATTCAATTAAAAAAAAAATGTCAGCCTAAAATGACAATCAATTTTTTATTATAAAAATGATTACACTAGCTTGTTTCTGTTATGCTTTTTCAAAAAACAATTTTGAGTTTTGAAATTCAATTCAAAATTCATTTAAAGTGTAATTTCTTAATGATCTCGTAATTTCGCAATTAATTAATTCACATGGACTTACCAAAATGAAGTATGACAAGAGGAGTAAGTCTTATGGAAACTTGTTTTTTGTTTTGTTTTTTTGTTTTTTTTTTTTAAATATAGGATAATTGGTAACTGGTGAGAGAAGTCTTATGGAAACTTGTTACTCTGAACGGGAATATGTTACTTAGGACTATGCCCAATTTCTGCCCAACAACTTGTTACCTGGAACAACGGATTTTACCTGCGGCATAATTGTCTGCGGAAGCTTGCAACATATTCGTGAGTATTCACTGATTTAAAACAGAAAGTGGATTTTACCTGTGGCATAATTGTCTGCGGAAGCTTGCAACATATTCGTGAGTATTCACTGATTTAAAACAGAAAGTGTGTTATTGCTTTACCAATAGATGTGCATAATTAAGTTAGACCTCAATGTGTGGGTTGTGTGGCCAATTTAAGGGACACATCATTTATATTTTCGATGACCGTCGGATGCGGCCACAACCAGTTGAGGGAGGATATAGTCTTTTTGTCTTTTTTACTTCATTCATTAATTGATTCAACAACTCAACTATTATTTAATTTAATTTAGAATAAATTAATATTGGATGATTGTAAGATGATAGTGGTCAATCTTAGAAAAATATTTTTACATATTAACATGTTTTTTTGTGTTTTTTTTTTACTTCATTCATTCATTGATGAAGCAACTTCACTATTTGTTAATTTAGTATGTTTTTTTCTGGTATGTTTTTTACTTCATTTTTTTTGTGTTTTTTTCACTTCATTCATTCATTGATGAAGCAACTTCAATATTTGTTAATTTAGTATGTTTTCTTTTGGTGTGTTTTTTACTTCATTCATTCATTGATTAAGCAACTTCACTATTCGTTAATTCAGTATAGATTAATATTCGGAAATTTGAGAAATTGTTATATAGGTAAATTCATGATTGAAATTTTGGTTAAAAGGGTCAATGATTTTCTCCTTTATTATAGATAAATAAAAATTATTTCAATATAAAAATTTTGGATTGATTTAAAATTTAGATAAAACAATATGTGAATGTTATAATAAATAATATAATATCAATATTGCATATTACTGTAATACAACAATTTACATGAATAAGATTCATAACCAGCTTTGTATATCATGTGAAATTAATTAATATTTATCACAAATTAATATTTTTATAGACACATCTTTCCTGATTCATAACAATCATGTGAAATTAATTAATATTCTTACAGATATATTTTTCTGACCTATTTATATGTTGAATTGAATTAATTAATATTTGTAATACAACAATTTATATGAATAATGGGACGGCGATAAATAGCACCGACTTTTTCAAAAAAATGGAGAAAAATATGCTAAAACAATCCTTGGAAGCAAAAAATGGAGCTAATCACGGGGATTTGTTGTAGTGAAGTGTCTCTTGCTATCCCTTCAATTTCATAGGTGATCATCTCTCTGTGGTAACTTGGATGTGGATGCGTGTTGCAAATTGAATTGCAACTAGGTTGGAATTTTTGGTTGTTGTGTTTATATATATATATATATATATACTAAGAGGTCTTGCTATAGAATTGTATGTTTAAGCTATTTTAATATCTAAATGTTTTAATAATATTAGATGAATCGACAAATCTCATTGCTTTATAGGATCATTTTAGTGCATCTCTGCTGATTTTTAATATAATTTAGTTTGATATATTCAAAAATTTAGGTGGTTTGGAGTTTTTGGTTGGAATCCAACATTTTTATTTTATGTTAAATCTTGATATTTGTTGTTAAAAATGATTTTTTGACGATTCAATACCCAAAAAATTCATTGGGGCACTCATATTGTGGAGTGTTTGCAACTCAAATGTGTGATTCCAATAAATCACTACCAAATTTTGAGTAAATTAGACCAGAAAAATATGTTGTAAAACCTTTCAAAACATATAATAGATAGACTACGAGAAAGAAGAAGATGTTTTCTAAATATTATACATTTGGGACATTTTGTTTGGAATTTGATGAATTGTTTTTTGGTTAAATCTCAACTTTTGTTGTTTAAAATGGGTTTTTGATTGCATATATGGATTGTATGCCCTAAGCATTTCCTTACAACGCAAACTTCTAATTCAAGTAAATTCTTGTTGGATTCTAAGCAAATTAGACCATAAAATATGTCGAAATACCTTTCGGAACGTATAATAGATTGGCTGTGATAAAGAAAAAGGAATTATCTAAAGATTATATATTTTGGAGTTTTTGGCCAAAATTCGCCGAAATTTTTTTCGGTTAAATCTTGACCCTTGTTGTTTAAAATGATATTTTGATTGCATATCTCATTTTGAAACTTGAAAAAATCCTTAGGGCACTCAGATTGTGGAAAGTTTACAACTCAAACTTGTGATTCCAATAAATCCCTACAAGATTTTGAGCATAATTGGCTAAAAAGTATGCCAGAAAACCTTTCAAAACATATAATAGATAGACTATGGCAAAGAAAAAGACATTTAAACATTATACATTTTGGAGTTTTTGTTAAATATGACAAATTTCTTTTTGGTTAAATGTTGATCTTTGTTGTTTAAAATGAGTTTTTGATTACATATATTAATTCAACATCATGAATAATCCATGGGACTCTCAACTTGTGGAGAGTTTACAAGTCAAACTTGTGATTCTAAAAAATACTTGCTAGATTATGAGTAGATCAGAGAAAAAAAATGCCAAAAAACTTTTCAAAATGTATAATAAATAAACTATAGTGGAAAAAGAGATTATTAGATTAACATTATAATTTTTTTGATTTTTTTACAAAAATCTAACAAAACTCTTTTCTATTAAATTTTGTTAAATTTTGGTTGTGTTATTTAAAATGTTTTTTTAAATAGCAGAATCCCGTCACTTGCAGCTTTTTATTTTTTATTGATCACTTGTTTCGTAGGTCACAATACTTCTTGGTGACAGACTTGTTGCTACAAAGGACGCTTTCGTCGCATGCAATTATTAATTGAATGTTTCGCTGCTTATTGGGCCACCTTAGACCTATTATGTGGCCTAAACCATCGAGAGGACAATACTTGTCAAAGACTTTTGCATCACGAGCTTGAAAATACGAAAACAGTGCTTGAGATAGTCTATTTGATTTTTATCCTTCCAACTTTTTCGTTCACGTGATTAATAGACCTCAAAAAAGTTGAGGCTATGTCGGCAATTTTGACCCATATGAGGATGACAATTCGATTATTAAATTAAACTATATTAATTATGCGAGTTGCTTTTAGTAAGAATTTTTTGGAAGTTTTTCTGGTGGGGTTTTGTTTAATTTTTTTAAAATTTATCTGAAATGATAAATTTTATGGGTAATTCCTATACAATCCAAGAGCCCTATGGGTTTTTGAGGGTGTTGAATCCGTATATACAGTGAAAAACTAGTTTAAATAACACAAATCAAGATTTCACCTCAAATAAGTCCAAAAAGTCACACTAAAGACAACTCCTTAATTATGTTGATAGATGTGTTTATATGGAAAGTACTTATTGTATTATAGAAATTTTTTCATTGTGTTGAGATGTATATTCTACATCCTAGTATGAGGGCAATGTGTGATTTTGTTCGTGGTCAATATGGAATTGACACTTATCTCTTTAAAAAAAATAAAATAATAAAAAGCAATATTGGCTATAATAAAGACAAAAATGATTATACATATTTTGTTAGTTTTAATTAAAAATATTTTTAAACATCAATAATCTCATTCTCATTATGTTTACTTGGTATTATAATTTATTATAAAAGAAATGTAGTAAAAAACTCTCATAAATATTTCACACACATATAGAGAATCTTAATGTTTCCCTTAGTAAAATACTTCAATAATAAAAAGAATAAGTAATTAAAAGTAAAATATTTAGTTAAGAAAGGTGTAATTCATTCCATTTTTAACATAAAATATTAATAATAATAAAATTTTCCAAAATACAATTTAAAGAATGAAAAAATGCACATGGTCGGACTTTCTAAAGAGAGAAAACCTATATAGATCCATCTTAACCATAGATTAATCAAGCATTTAAATGGGTTAAATAACTAACCAAGTTATATAAGTTAAACATTTGATGAATATTTATAGGCTTAAAGTACATATACAAGCAAGAAAAACAATTATAAAAATATGGAAATAATTCAAATATTAAAATTAAAAATCATTTAAATGAAACCTTTAACAAATCATATATTTGGCAATAATGAAATAAATTCATTTATCTGAAAAATTATTTAACTAAACCCACGAATTAACAATCACAATGTTATAAAATATTATATAGTTCATAAAATCAAAATTGAAATCCCCATAAATCAAACATATGTTAAATGGAAAAACATGACACTAAAAGATTTCAAATTAATTTCCTCACGTTTAACATAAAATTATCAAGTTGATTTCCTCTTGAAAATTATTGCCACTCCTCCCTGATGGAGTGAGATCAGGGCAGCACGTGGAGGCCACCTCCCATGTGTGAAAACAATTGGATATGATTGGAGGGACGAGCTTCCCAGTCCCTTCACATTTTCGCATGCACCGGGAGAGGTACCCTCTTAATGTCAGCGGTTCGTGTGAGCAATTATTCCACGTTTGTGTGTGGGGTTGGCGGATTGTTAAGGAAATGCGCAATGAATGTACCAAAAATTCGTCTTTGCATTCGCATATGGTTTTGGGCATTGTGGTGGCTACCAGGAAGGAGTAGGAAGTGTCAGAGGTCAACACTCATTGGAAACGGAGTGGGTTGCTCATTGTGGAAATATACATGGGTAGTGGGCTTGTTTTTTCCTTGGTGCTAGGAATCTTGTCAATTGGTGGCGGAAGGAAAGACTGGGTGCAGAAGCAAAACTCCTCCTAGCCTGGACGTAACATGTTCTACCTCGTTCTTATAGGGTGGTGGAGCTTGTCGGTAAGGAAACCCTATAGCCAGAGGTGGAAACCCAAGTTCCCCTGCTGTAATAGTGATTTCTAGTGCGACGGGGCCTTGAGGGTTCACCTACGGTTTCTTGCTGTCGATTTTGGTAGGTGGTGGCCGATTTTGCACTCGTCTGAGGACGAAAACAACTCCCCTATCCCTAAGTTGCGCTTCATCATTGGTGGTATTCTGGAAGGTGGAGGTGTCAGGATTATCTGGTGGGGGTGGTCCTTCATGGGTAGAAAGAGCCATCTTGTTGAATTCATGTTATTCTGGGTGGTGGGTAAAAGCATGTTAATGTGTATCACTTTTTCCTTCTTTGTGGCAAAGAAGTTTTAGAAAAATGAATGGAGTTGGAATGTTTACTCTTAGATTTAAAAAATCATCAAGAATTAGGTGGTGGTCAAAGAAGACAAAACATGTCAATTTAAATTCACTTTCATGTCATATTTTTTCTAAAATTTAATATATATTTTTTATCTAATTTATTCATTTTCTTTAAAAGATATGCATTAATATTTTACATAACTTTTAAGTAGTGACAAAACGGGGACCCCCCATTTCTCTATTGATTTATGTTTTTTAATTCCAATTTCTTTAAGAGATGTGTTGTAGACATTTTGAAGATT
Organism: Pinus tabuliformis; assembly: GCA_031772625.1. NCBI lineage: Eukaryota > Viridiplantae > Streptophyta > Pinopsida > Pinales > Pinaceae > Pinus > Pinus tabuliformis. The sequence continues at coordinate 1,413,257,031 of CM062818.1, read as the reverse complement.
GCTAAACAAATTTAAAAATTAAAAAAAAAACATATTTTTTAATTATTATTAAAATACTAGTAAAATTGATAATTTTTTGTATATATAAAACCGCGACCCAAAAAACTATCCTTTCAAATTTATAGAATCAAATTTTTTAATAGAAATTTGAAAATAACATATAACAAAACGTTAAAATTAATTTTCCAAAATTTTTAAAATCTATTTTCAATTTTTAATAATAAAATATTTAAATATAATTATAATAACATATTTTATATTATTCAAATTATAATATATAAAAATAATATTAAAAAAAGCAAAAATTACATAATTAAAAAATTATATACTCACAATCACCACATTAATATTTATGTTGTTGAAAATTTTTAACAAAATATATAAATTATTGATATATTTTTAAGGCCATAAAAATGAAAATCTTCATTAAAATTGGTTTTATTAAGAAAAATACAATACCAAATCTAATTAAAATTTGTTTTATTAAGAAAAATACAGTACCGAACCTAATACCATAGCAGCCAAACCTGAAAGCTAGTTTCCTAAAACTTAAGTTCAAAATTAGTAATTTGCATTCGTTCGAAAGAGCGTTCGACGGAACGTATTAACATGTCTCATATAGAATGTTCGCTCCAAAGGAGTTACATATATTACTATAATTAATCTACTATTTAAAATTTACATTTAGTGTAATTATATTTATGAAAATTTAAACTGCATTCTATTCTGTGAAAATAATGTAATTTATTGAAATTTAATTTTTTTTTTTTAATTTATTGAAATTTTTATTTTTATTTTTTTTTATTTTTTGGCAAATATTAGGATTACCAATGAGAAATTTCGGAAATAATAATTTTACTGGATAACAGTATTTCCTTCGAACATTATTTTCATAATAAATCATTATGCCATAAAATAATTTTTTTTTTTTTTAAATAATGTTGTTTTCAAAAATTAAAATTACATCTTATAAATATAAATAAACCATGAATTTCATTTATTAAAAATTATTGCTTAATTAATCATTTTATGATATTTAATTATATATATATATATTAATTTTCTTTAACGATGAATTGTTATTATATAAATAATTTAATAAAATTTAAAGATAAATTATTTTTTTAACTAAATTTATTTTATTTTCTATAAAACAATTGAATTACATATTATTAAATTAATATTGTTAAATTTATTAAGAAGATTTTTCTATGTAAAATTAAAGTCACTTTTAAAAAATTGAATAGTAATATTATAAATAAGACATTGTTGAATTAACACTCCAATCATAATTTTCTGTTATAAAAACTTATATTTACTTTGTTATATATAAAAATTTATAAATGTTAATATAAATAAATTAGTATCAAGGGAAACTTTTTAGATGTAAGAAGAGTATTTATAATAAAAATTAGAAATGGTTATAGAATAATAATTATTTATATTTTTAAATGTCAAATTTAATATTTTGCAAGAAGAAAATGGAAAATTACTCAAATATAGGAAACATGTTTTTAGTAATAAGAATGGTAATCGTTAATATTGTGAGAGCAAATTGTGATAAGTACATCAAATATTTTGGTTAGTTGTTAATTTTGTCAAGAAAAAATTTATAGAAAATGTTTTTGGTAACAATTAGATTTGTGAACAAATTATGACAAATACAAAAATTGTTTTTGGCAATGGTTAATTTTGTGAAAAGCAAATTTTGGAAAGCATAGAAAAGTTTCTTTTGTTTTTTATCAAATCTAATATGTCATAAGTGATAAAAGAAAAAGTATTTGTGAAGAGCAAATTTTGGAAAGCATAGAAAAGTTTTTTTTGCTTTTTCATCAAATCTAATATGTCATAAGCGATAAAAGAAAAAGTATGGTAAATAAGGTGTTTTGAATATAGCATGTAATTACTTATTTTTATAAATAAACTTGTGTCATTAGAAATGTCTAGAAAAATTTCCTTAACTCAATACAAGATTGGGGAAACATTATTTTTTTGTATTTTTGTTTGTAAGAACAACATTAATAAAAAAAAGTCATTCACAACATTTCGATCTTTTTGCATTGGATGTGCTAAATCATTACATCTTTGGGAGAGCATTTCCTGCAAATCATACACATTTTGTATGAACATTGTAAATTTTTGTTTTATTAACTATTAGATTCATTTGAAAATATGTTTTTTTATTTTGTTATATATATATATTCAAAATTTTATATAATTTTAAGTGTGTGTTTTGTATAATGTGAATGCAGAATATATAGTTAAATATTGTGCAAATATGGGGAGTCAGTCTAGGAGAAAGAAGAAATCAGCTCGTAAACGTCCTCGTTTTGTTGAGGAAAAAAGGAATGAAAAAAGAAGAATTGGGTATAATATCCAACAACAAGAAAGTCATGAAAACTAGCAAAACATCATTATTACTACTATAGAAGGAACTCAACATCAAAGATCGAACATATTAAGTCAAATTTTGCATTCTCATTGCAGTACTCCTATGCAAGATGATGTCCAAAACTTGGATGTTTTGGGTGGAGAGGGAACATCTAATGAAGGTTCAAATAATTTATTCAACCAACATATTAGTTCATCAAGTCAAAATCAACAATTCCAAAACCAGGATACACAAATGCAAGATAGAAGATGTGATATTTTGGGTCAGAAAGGAGCATCGAGTAGCAGAACAAGTTTACCAAAACACATACCAACAAGTATTCCGTCATCTATTCAGAGTCAGATTGATGCAGGAGAGAAGATGTCTGATCGCACCATCCGATACCATACAAGTAAGATGTATGAGGAATATTTTTCACCTAAATCTTTAATTTCTCAAGCACAACTTTTGGCATGCTTATTGCGACGAAAGGAGTTGAAACCTATATTGTGTTTGCTTGGAATTAATCAAGAAGATAAAAATAAAGTTTCAGATACAATGCTTACTAACATTAAGTCATCATATGACTTGATTGGTAGCAAAACACGCACAAAAGACCATAGAGCTGCTCGAAGAGCTATTATGAATGCAATTATTAGTAAAAGGACATCAAATGAAAGGTTGGTCACTGCAACTTCAAAGGCACTTAATATTAGTAGAAGAACATTGACAAGAAGGATTGCTACAAGAGAACAGTTGGAAATCATGAATCCTCACCAAAATTGGGCAATAGTGTGTAGGGCTCCTAGAAATGACAAGGTTTCAGATGAATGGCGTGGCATAATAATTGAATTTTGGAATGAAAATTCTAGAGTTTCTTCTAATAGAAGAGATATCTTGACACATAGAATCTCACGTGGTGTTAGGGAGGAGCATCAAAAGCAATTTCTAGACATTTCACAAACAGAGCTATTCCACAAGTTTCAAGATGCACATCATAATATTACAATTGGGCAACGAACTTTTGAGGCAATGAAGCCTTGGTATATACGACCCAATAAAGTTCGTGACACATGTTGTTGCAGGTACCATGTGGAATTCAATTATTATTATGAAGCATTTCGTAACTATAGGTTACAATTCCAACCTTCAAATGAAGCACCTCCATTACATATCACTGAATTCATAAAGACTTTACTTTGTGAAAAGGGAGAAGGTGAGCACTTTTACAATATGAAGTGTGTTAAAAATAAATGTGATAATTGTTTTAATTTAAAAGGATGGAAAGATATTGCACATGATTTTTCATATGATATGATTACAAGAAAAATTTTCAAGTATGTAACATTTTCTTTATCTCATGGTGGTGAATCGAGAAGGATTAATTTGGTTGAAGATGAAGTTACCATCAAAGAATTTATTGGTGCATTTAAGACTAACCAGATTTATCAGTATGTTCAACATAGTCATACAGCAAGATGGCAAGACATGCAATTTCGAACTAGCCGAGATTCTTTTCCATTTGGTGTTGTATTATCTGTTGTTGACTTTGCAGAAAACTATACATTTTCACCACAAAAAGAGATACAAAGCCAATATTACCATTCAGAACAAGTTACAATTTTGGTCCATGTGTCTTATAGGCATGTAGAGGAGCATATTGATGGAAGACAAAGTACACCAGAAAAAAGAATAGTGATCAAAGAGGTTCACTTTTATGTTAGTGATGATTCAGAGCATGATACTCTTTTTGTGCAACATTCTTTCAACAAATTTTTTGATTCTCTTATAAAGGATAGAAGTGTCACTTTTAGAGAACATTGGGTTTGGTCAGATGGTTGTGCAGGGCAATTCAAATCAGCAAGGTCATTTTATTGGTTGTGTCGTCTTCATCGTACAATCAAAATTAAACATACATGGAGCTTCTTTGAAAGTGGTCATGGAAAAGGAGAGCATGATGGAGCTGGAGCTTGCATTAAACGAGCTCTTAGGAGATACCAAATGAAGTTTGATGCTAATATAATGCAAGATGCAAAAAGTGTTGTTGATTGGTGTAATCAAAATTTGTGTCAAAAAAGTGATGGTCAAATTGATAAGTTTATATGTAGATTCTTTTGGCATATAACGAATGTTGATCGTGAACATGCTTATACATGTAAAACTGTACCAGGTACAAGGTCTTTTCACTCTGTTAGAAGCACAGATCACACTGATTGGATTTTGCATGTCAGGGAGCATGCTTGTTATTGTGGATATTGTGTAGGAAATGAATTCCAAGAATCATGTATAAATTTACAACAAGGATTTGTTGAAGAATGGAAACAAACTATCTTGGAACCTTTAGATCGTGTTGGTCCTACTCAAGTGCACATTCCAATTGAAGAAAGAGACGAAGACCCACAATTCTCTTCAGACTATGATGTTATTTCTGGATTAGTACAAGAAGGTATGCAAATTCTTATACCTTTATAATTTTAAATATTAAATTATCAATTTTAATTATATTTGAATATTATATTTTGAGTAAATATTAGTTAAATTAAACATGTTTTTAATGTTTCAAATATATATTAAATCCCATACAGGTGATGTATTTGTTGTTATAGCACCTCCTAACAATGTGGAAGGGGTTGACTACTATCTATTGAGATGTACTACAATCAAGTGCAAATTGCTGGAAAGCCAAGTTGATAGTGATGGTCAAGACTTTGAAAGAGGATCTATTATTCTGAAGGGAATGTACTTTAAGAAAGTTGAAAAAAATAAGACCGGATATATATTTGAAGAATATGAACCACATAAAGTAGTTATGCAATATAGTCATCATGTTATTGCTACTCATTTGCCATTGTCATTAATGAAACGACATGGAAAACGACCTCAAAGATGGCGGCTTGGTATAAATGATCATGAGAGGTTACTAGAGGTCCTTGCATTAAGAGCTGTTCCTGATATATGAAAATCACATGTATGGTTAGAGATTTGAATTTCAACTTTCCATCTCAACTTGTTATTGAATTGATATGTAATATTTAAATAAAATGGAAATTCAAAATTTCTAAATATTAGAATATTTCAATTGCAATTTTTATTGAGAATTTTTACTATTTTTTGAAAACTATATACCATGTTAAAATTTGAGTTTGTTGTAAAATCTCACACTGATTGTATAACTATAATTTTAGATAAAATAATGAAAAATATAGTTTTAATTAAAATTTCATTATTTTCAGTTATGAGTTTATTAAACATTATTTTTTAACCATATGCGGATTGTGTGGCTTATCTCTTTCTACTGACTCCATGGACAAACCAACGAGGCATACTTCAATGAATAAAGCCAAATAGCAGAGAAAGAATGAAGATTACCCGCACACGTAACTGTATTTGGAACATGAGTGATCTGGGAAAAGAAATAGTTGGAAGTTTCAACCTGTATTCTGAACATGAGTTATCTGGGAAAGGAACGGGTGGAACTTTAAACGGACCTGTATTCTGAACATGAGTTATCTGGGAAAGGAACGGGTGGAACTTTAAACGGAGATAGCAGTTGATACTGAGCCCTGGTGGAATTCCAACTAGCCCATCAATGCCCATTAATTACTAGAAAATGCAAGGATTGGTGAAAGGAAGACGTTGGGAGAAACAGATAGCAGAATAAGGCATACTTCAATCAATAAAGTTAAGTAATGACATCATTAAAAATGAAAAACGATTTATAATATATGAAATTTGAAGTTTGAAGTGCACGAACAGGAAATTTTTATAAATTCATTATGTATAATAAAAATAAAAATTATGTAATTAATTTTTAAAAAATTAATCAAAGAACATGCTTATATTTAAGAGCAGTGACAAAAAAATCTTGATCTTTGCTAACTTACTTTTAATGAGAAGAATGTTGAAATGCTGTGGAAGATAGAAAAAGGCTTGTGACAGTTTGGAATTTGGGTGGGTACTCTCAGGTCATTGCATGGATTTCAGTGAACACCAGGTTACTTTTCTCAGATCATTGTAGAGATTTTGCGATTTAATGTAATTTTCATAAATATATGACTAAGTGCAATATTGAAACATTTTCAACATCAATGACAGATAAATGTTGAAACCAGCATCTCAACTCATTGAAATGTCATATCACAGAAACATTAAATCTACATTTTATTTTTGGTGCTATTAAAAAATATGAAGGGAAAAAAATGATGTAATCCTTAGCTTAACTTCCAAATCTATAGTGGTGAGAAACCAGAGGGAAATTGGTTTTATCATATTATGGAAAAAAGAAAAATAAGTTATAGCAAGAGGACAAAGATGCATTTAAAAAGGAAAAAAATATATCAATTGTTTGTTTCTAAAATTCTAATTCTATTTTTATATATATTTTTAAAGAGTTTTAGCATTTTATTTAACTTTACATATTTAAACCTGCATATTTTAAAAAATTATTTATATTTTATTAGTGATTAACCATAGTTTTTACCAATATTTACTATCAGTTGATGTATTTACAAATTTAGTATTTACTTTTTATAACATTATTTATGGAAACTAGTTCTATGAAATTATAGAAGAAAGAAAACTAACTTATAGGAGGAGGACAAGATGCATTTAAATTGGAAAAAAATATATAAATTGTTTGTTTCCAAAATTCTAATTCTATATATATATATATATATATATATATCTAAGAATTTTAACATTTTATTTAACTTTACATATTTGAAAAAATTATTTATATTTTGTGAGTGATTAATCATAGTTTTTACCAATGTTTACTATCAGTTGACTTATTTACAAATTTAGTATTTACTTTTTATAACATTATTTATATTTTCTAAACCCATTAAATAGATTTACTATAGCTTTTACCTAACTTTATTGTGAGCTAGCTTCGTTACAAATTTAGCATTTATTTTTTATAATTAACAAGTATGAAACTCAACTCATTTAATAAAGCTTTTAACATACACAACTCTGTACCTAGAATATATGTGCATGTATGGAGGGACATTTAACCGGAATGCTTCCCCTAGGATTTGGAGTTTTAAAGAGTTTCTTAACTCAAGTCATTTTCAACTCCCATTGGTTCTCCTCCACTCATCAGTGTTCTATAGCCACATCTTGTCTTATCCGAGTCACCATGTCTTTCTCACCTATTGGTTGAGAGAATCTTGGAGTCAGTTCCTCCACTAAGGAATTCGACTCCTAAAGGTGGGAAAGTGATCTAGGAGAGTCTATAAGTACTATTTCACCTCAGGAGAAGAGGGTTGAAGGAAAATCCACCGTAACTTGGAAACTCAAACTAAAACTGGTCTCCTTGTGGGCCATAATTTAAAATATATATAACCGGAGTCTCCTTGTGGGCCATAATTTAAAATATATATAACCGGTAACTTAATACTAAGCTAAACTACAATAATAATGTCCATTTGTCAGCCGAACATAACTATTTCAAAAATCATTTGAAACGTTTATATAAAATTAAATGTATGCGTAATGCGTAAGAGTCTCGTTGTAGGCCATAATTTAAATTAAATGTATGCGTAATGCGTAAGAGTCTCGTTGTAGGCCATAATTTAAAATATATATGACCGGTAACTTAGTATTAAGCTAAACTACAATAATAATGTCCGTTTGTCAGCCGAAAATACGGAAAATATGAATGCTCCGCTCTTTGCGCCGAAGTTATTTCCGGACTAAGTCCCAAACCTAATTTTTATTTCGTATTTTTTTGCTTTGGAAAAATAATTGATAATTTTATATTCATTTGGAAAAATAATTGATAATTTTGTATTCATTTGTTTTTACCTTGAATACTTTTTTGCTTTTGCCATATAGTGAGACACATTAACATGCTTTTACCCTGGTGCTTCTCTTGTCTTTTGTTTGTAGGGAGTGTTCTTTCGGGTAGAAAGTCTAGTGTTTGGTGCCTGTTCAAGGCATGCCTCCACCATGGGAAGCTACGAAAGCGCCAGCGCGAGGGGGCTACTCTTCCTCCCCTACTGCCCTTTCTTCTGAAGGGATGAAAATCTAGTTTCTAGTCATAGTGATCCCTCATCGGGGTGGAAAAACAGTTGGGCGTGTGCGGAAAGGAAATGTAGGTGTGAGAAGAGGCCGTTGAGGTGGTAAGCAGGGGGCAAGCAGAGGTGAAGGGTCGCACGGCCATGGGAAGACTCGCAAGGGTGACGACACCTGTGGTGGTAACGCGAAGGGTGGGCTGACAGCACTTGAGGCTCAGGAGGGGTCGGGTCTCCAACATTGCTTCCTAGAGAACTATCGCACTCTCATTGCCAGTTTGTTGCAGAACGATCTCAACACGAGGAGCATGCGGTGCAGATGGCCTCTCTCAAGCGGCTACATTACTTTCAAGGTTAACTTTGGGAAAGACTGGTTGTGGTCTGGTAGGGGAAAAACCAACTCATGGAAAAAGTAAAAAGTTGGAGACATGGATGGTGCGCTACAAAGGACACGTTCAGTGTGACTTCCACCCTCCTCTGCCTCCTAGAACGACCCTGGACAACATTGCATCCATTACGTCAGACGAGTAGTATGCTTTCTGATGTTTTTTATGTTTTAACTTTGTTTTGGTGCCTCTCGCCCAACCGTTTATGGACAATGTCCTTAGCTACTTTTTTGTATTTTTGTCATCTAGTGAAATTTTTGGTCAACAAACCGAGTCAGGGTGAGACCACCTGTTTTGGGACGAACTCCATGTACTCCTTTTTTCGACATTAATAGAATATTGACTTACAAAAAAAGAGAAAATTATTGCCACCCCACATCCGCATCATCATTTTTGGGTTGAAGAATATTCTCAAAATCTCACTCACAACACTTATAAATGAAAAGTTGTGAATATTTTCAAAATCTCACTCGCAGCACTTATAAGTGAAAAGTTGTCACTACAAAATGGTTTTGTCACCACGTAGTCTAAAAGACCACAAAATAACTCAGAAATTTTGGCAAGATAATGAAAAATTATGGCAAATTTTGTTGAAAACCTTGGTTACAGCTGTCAAACTTCCAGATTTTGGGTGCCCCAAGACTTCTTGATGGTGTTGAATCCATTTCCAATATAAAAGAAACGATTCAAACACTCCAATTACTTGATTTTTTGAATTTTTTTTACCGTATTCCGGCAAAAAATTGTTGTCCAGAGTATTTTGTTGCATTAGTAGACAATACCTTTGGTCACTTACCATTCATTAATCAAATGTTTCACTGGCTAGTAGGTCACTTTATTGTGTGCCTAAACTATTGAGAAAAAACTAAGGTTGACCTCTAACACGACCATAATAATTATAATTATAATATTATGAACTTCAAAATCCCAAAACTCTTTTCGAAATTTCGTAAGCAGTTAGAAATAATGGAGAAATGGTTATGTGGTTGTAACGCATCTTCTTAGTTTAGGAGTTGTTCCTAGAATTTAGGAGGTTGTTTACAACTACCTATTTTTTAGTGATGTATTTAATATGTAATATTCATTCATGTAATGTAGAGTGAATGTGAGCGAGAGTCTCCTCCTTGTTTATTGAGTGCAGTCTCCAGGTGGTGTACTCACCTGTGAGCTGCAACTCCTTCTAATTAACTCAAAGTTTAATTATTTTTATCTTGGTATCAGAGCTTAGGGTAGAGGTAGCCTTATTTTTGTTTTTTTTTCTGGGATGTATCATTAGTTACACATCTGTAGTGGTAGGAGTACATGTAGAGATAGCTGTGTGATCAGGTGGAGCTGCAGTAACACCTGAAGCGAAAAGGCATCAGATGACTGATCATCACTGAGCCGAAGGAAGGGTTGAAGCAAATTTTTATTTTTCAGAAGGTGCAGCAATTAGCGCGGGTTTTTAAGGAACAGTCGCGCTATTAGCGCAGGTTGGAGGCTGAAAATCACGCCAGAGAAAAGAACGAACAAATTAGCGCCGATCCGAGCTGGTTAATCGCGCCAATTTTCCTGCACTTTAAGAAATTTTGATTTCTGCAATTAGCGCGGATTCGGCGTTAACTAGAGCGCCAACCCTTTCTTTCTGTAAATCTGCAATCTTTGTTGCAGATCGGAGTTGCCCGGTGGAGGCACGTGAAGGTTTCTGCTCAGTGGCAGCAGATTTGATTTGCCCATTGGTGGCGAATTGAGGATCCTTGATCAGCTCGGAGGTAGCAGATCGGATCTGCCCGGTGGTGGCGAAGTGAGGTTCCGTGATCCGCTCGGTGGTAGCAGATCAGACCTGCCCGGTGGTGGCGAATCAGAGCTCTGTGATCTGTTCAGTGGTGACAGATCGGTTTTGCCCGGTGGTGGCATAGTGAATTCCCTGATCTGTTTGGAGACAACAGATTGGACTTGCCTGGTGGTGGCACAGAGAAGTTCCTGATCTGTTCAGTGGTAGCAAATCAGACTTGCCCAGTGGTGGCCAATTGGAGTGTTCAATAGTGCGAAAATGAACAACAGTCTGGAATCATACCTCCACGAGTCCGGCAAGCTCGATGGAACGAATTTTTCCAACTGGAAGTTCAAAATGCAAACCTTGCTGGAGAGTGCGAACGCATGGTCGATCGTATTGGGAAATGAACAGAGATCCGGAAATACAACCCAAGAACAGGATTGGGATAAAAGAGAAACAAAGGCAAAAGTCATACTGAAGATGTCTGTCAAAGACAACATTATTCCTCATATTCGAGATTGCAAGTCGGCCGCAGATATTTGGAGCACGATCAAGGGTCTGTATGAGACACAGAACACAAATTGTGTTCTCGCACTCAAAGGAAAATTGTATGCACTAAAGATGGACGAGAATGAATTTGTTGATGGATTCACAGCCAGAATCAAGGATCTGAAAGACAAATTGGGATCCATTGGAGAAAAGGTATCAGACTCAGATCTGGTTACCCTCACACTGAACAGGATGACCGATGAATATCAGACATTCATCTCAGGGTTGTCAGCGAGGGAGAAAGCCCCCTCTTTTGATGAGCTGACAGCAATTCTGCTCCAGGAGGAGGAGCGAAGACAAAATTTGAAGACCTAGAGCAATGACCTTGCTTTGATGGCAAAGAAAAGACAGCACAGAGGAAAGCAACGCCAGCACCAACATCAGCACCAACAACCACAGCAGCAGCAGAAGAAAGGGGCCAACTCTTTTCAAAGGAGACCATCTAGAGGTATGAATGATAACTATGCTAAGAGATGTTTTTACTGTGGAAAGCCTGGTCACCAGATCAGAGAGTGTTATAAGAGGCAAACAGATGAAAGGAGAGGTAAACAGAAGAAGCATCAGGGCTGTTTTGCTGAAGAAGAGGAAGACCACAGCTATGATCTTCGGCTATTTACAGTCGACTGTGCACTTTCAGCATCAAGAGGAGATGAGGACAATACATGGTATGTCGATTCAGGCGCATCCTCGCACATGACTGGTAAGAGAGAATATTTTGAGTTTCTTGAAGATTCTACATGTGGATCCAAAATTTATTTGGGTGATGACAGTGGGTATGAGATCAAAGGTTGTGGGGATATTCCTGTGAAGCTACCTAGTGGCGATATCAAACATCTCAAAAATGTTCTATATGTTCCAGGAATTAAAAAGAATTTGATCTCTGTCTCTATGATAACAGACCAGGAAATGCAGGTACAATTCTTCAAGAATGGATGTGTCATTCAGGATAGCAAATTGGAGACAGTTGCAACAGGAGTACGCGTGGGGAATTTGTATAAACTGGATGCAAGGAGCATGCCACGACAGGCGATGGTTGCAGCAACATCAACAGCTGAGAATCTCTGGCACCAGAGATTTGGACATATCAATCTACAAGATCTCATCTTGCTTAAAAATAAAGGTATGGTCGATGGACTTCCTGTTTTACATAATATCAAACTGGAATGTGATGGATGTGCATTAGGGAAGATGCATAGAGATGAATTCCCTGTGCATGTCAACAGAAAACAAAGAGACATCCTAGAACTAGTGCATACAGATATTTGTGGACCTATGCAGAGTAGGTCTTTAGGAGGTGCATACTACTTTCTAATGTTTATAGATGATTGCACTAGGTTCTCTTGGGTGTATTTTTTAAGAAAAAAGAGTCAAGCTTTCCAATATTTTAAAGAATTCAAATCTATGATAGAGAACCAAACAGGAAAGAAGATAAAAATTCTCCGCTCGGATCAAGGGGGGGAATACAGGTTAAATGAGTTCATGAACTTTTGCAAGCAGCATGGGATTATACAACAATTCACTGTGCCACACACTCCACAGCAGAATGGAGTAGAAGAACGCAAGAACAGGACCCTTGTGGAGTGCGCGAGAAGTATGCTTCAAGGTAAGGGCATTTCTAATGGTCTTTGGGCAGAAGCCATTAATACTGCTGTTTATTTAAAGAATAGGAGTCCCACCAAATGTCTAGGCTTCAAAACCCCCTTTGAAGCATTGTTTGGACTCAAACCAGCAGTTGGTCATCTGAGAATATTTGGATCTAAAGCTTTTGCTCATGTACCGAAAGCAGATAGGAAAAAGCTAGATCCCAAAGCCTTGAAATGCATATTTGTAGGATATGGCACATAATATAAAGCATACAAATTATATAATCCTGTGACTCATAAAGTGTTTGCAAGCAGAGATGTCATTTTTCATGAACAGACAGGAGATGGAAAGGAAGACTCTAACAATGACAGCCACATTCCATTTCTGATAGAACTGAACAGTGAAGAAGAAGAAGAAGAAAAGGAGCAGGAGAAGAAACAGGAAGAAGTAGCAGCAGATAGCTCAATAAGTGAGGATGCAGGCCTAGACAGTGTTGAAACAGGAAGAGTTGAGGTGAGTCCTTTACCAAGAAGATCAGGGAGAAAAACTAGACTACCTGCAAAATTTAGAGATTATGCTTTAATGTCCAAAATTTTAAATATTGTAGAACCCTCAAATTATGAAGAAGCAAGTAGATCAGATGAATGGAGGGCTGCAATGCATGAAGAAATGGAATCCATATATAGAAACCATACTTGGGACTTAGTTGAGCTGCCAGAAGGAAAAACCCCTATAGGTTGTAAGTGGTTGTATAAACCTAAGATAAATGCAGAGGGTACTGTAGAAAAATTCAAAGCAAGACTGGTAGCAAAGGGTTATTCACAACAGGAAGGAATTGATTTTGATGACACCTTTGCCCCTGTAGCTAAACTTAATACAATTAGAATGCTAATCTGTTTAGCAACAAAACATAAATGGAAGCTACACCAGTTAGATGTTAAATCTGCATTTCTGAATGGAGAATTAAAAGAAGAAATATATTTAGTACAGCCTCCTGGTTTTGTGAAAAAGGGGAAGGAACATTTAGTGTGTAAACTCCGTAAGGCACTGTATGGATTGAAACAAGCACCCAGGTCATGGTATGACAAAATTGATTCATTTTTTGTTCAGCATAGTTTCCATAGGAGCCTCAACGATCCAAATCTGTACACCAAGATAAATAAACAGAGGCAAATAATTTTGATTTCTTTGTATGTGGATGACATGATAATAACAGGGAATGCAAATAGTTTAATCAAAGAAATCAAGCAGCAAATGTCACAGGAATTTGAAATGAAAGACCTTGGTGATCTTCATTATTGCCTAGGACTAGAAGTGTGGAAAGATTCTGGTCAAACTTTTCTAACTCAAGGAAAGTATGCCAGAAACCTGTTGGAACGATTCAGAATGGAACAGTGTAAAACAGCAGCAACACCATTGCAACAGAATCTCAAGTTAAGCAGTGACGATGGCACGAAACAGGTGGATGCCACTTTGTATAGACAGCTAGTGGGAAGTCTGATATATCTTATGACAACTAGGCCTGATTTGGCATACTCTGTTAGTGTACTGAGCCAGTTTATGTCCAGACCACTCGACAGTCACTGGAATGTAGCAAAATGTGTGTTGAGGTACCTTAGTGGTACTTGTAATTACGGTATTTTATACACTGACATTTCTGATGTTACTTTAGCAGGTTATTCAGAGTCTGATTGGGCAGGCAACCTGGATGATCGTAGATCTATCACAGGTTATGCATTTAGTATTGGATCCAGGGTTATTTCATGGTGCAACAAAAAGCAAAGCACTGTAGCATTATCATCATGTGAAGCAGAGTACCAGGCGTTGTGTGCAGCTACATGCGAAGCCATTTGGTTGAGGAGATTGCTTAGTGATGCAGGCGAAGGACAAAAAGCAGCAACCAGCATCAAAACTGACAATCAAAGCACAATAAAGCTTGCATACAATCCAGTTTTCCATAAGAATACTAAACACATTGATACTCAGTTTCACTTTGTCCGAGAAAAGATACAGTCTAAGGAAATTTGTGTGGATTATTGTAATACTTGTGATAATTTAGCTGACATTTTTACTAAGCCTCTAGGGCGAGTAAAGTTTGAGTTATTTAGAGGGATGTTAGGTGTGCAAAATAACCCTTTCTCCATTAAGGGGGGGAGTTAGAAATAATGGAGAAATGGTTATGTGGTTGTAACGCATCTTCTTAGTTTAGGAGTTGTTCCTAGAATTTAGGAGGTTGTTTACAACTACCTATTTTTCAGTGATGTATTTAATATGTAATATTCATTCATGTAATGTAGAGTGAATGTGAACGAGAGTCTCCTCCTTGTTTATTGAGTGCAGTCTCCAGGTGGTGTACTCACCTGTGAGCTGCAACTCCTTCTGATTAATTCAAAGTTTAATTATTTTTATTTTAAGCTAACCAGAGTGCCTAGTTCATCATTCTCATTAGAGCTTCCCGTTCATCTTCTGATTCATATAATTAATAAATAATAGATAAGTAGTATTTCGTTAATTATAGATGAGTTGAGTTCCACATTAATTTAATTTATGAGATACAGATAGAATTTAGTTTCCATTAAATTTTAGATTATATCAAAAAAAATTATCCAAACATTAAATTAAAAATTGAGTTCGACCACACGATAAAACTTGAAAGATTTAGAATATGCTGAAATAAAAAAACCCATGAATAAAGAACGAAATTCATTGACGATGAGGCACGGCAGTCAACGATTTTTCGTTTAACATAAACAACATTTTTAATGAAAGTATGTATCAAAATCAACCCAACCCTCCATCTGCATCGTTATTTTTGTCCTCCCAACACCATCTCTGAAAATGAAGTCAACGCTGCCACCGCCCTTACGTTGATCATTTTTTTATTCCCCAAGATCGAACCCTATCCCTATCGCTGTCTCTCATCATGAAAGTATATGCTCCTCGTTATCTTCTTTCCCATCCTCAACCCCTTTTCTTCCTTATCCTTGCTGGCTGTTGTGCCTCTCTAATCCGGTGCTTGTTAACTCGTCATTAATTCTATTTCTATGTGGTACTAGCTTTGAATTTATGCACCGTGAGTTAACTTGTAAATTGGGACTTGCTTTGAATTTATTCATAAGTGCGGATTGATCTTTTCGTCATGAAAAGGTGCAACACATGTATGACAACTACCACTTAATTTCATGTTCATTTTTAAATAAAGTTTTTCTGGTACGAACGTTTTTAAGATTCCGCTGTAGAATGCTTGCAAAACTGGTTTTATGTTATTATTAATTGTTCAGATTCATGTTTTCTTCCAATATCTTTCGATGGCACCCCTTCCCTGCACTTTTATTTATGTAACGAATGTTATTTGGAAATTTTTGATCTGTATGTGAGTTTGGGTGAGTGAACCAAAGCGAATCATCGATTTACATTGGTTGTGTTTGAACCAAATCTGATCATTTATTTTGATATATTTAATTTAAAGTTTCTGTTGAACGAAATATTGGGTTAATCTTGATGTATAAGAAACATGCAGCACATCAATCGAGATAAACATTAGAATTCTAAATCTTCCTTTTTTTCTCCTTTATTTTACACTAGAGTGGATAGTTTGTGCACATTTGGTTGGTTTGTAAGATTGTTCGTATTATATAAAAATAGTTAAAGTTCTATAACTTAAATTTCTTTTTAATTTAATTCACATTATTTAGATTAATAGTTTCTATTTAAATTATTTTACACTATTTTTATTTTATTAATATAAATTTGTTATAATAATATATTTAGTAATAAAGCAAAAGATAGAAACGTAAAATGTTTTCTTTCAAAAGGCATGGTTATATTTAAAGTATATTTTATATGAAATACAATGATTACATAAAATTTATAATTTTGATTCTAAAATGAATGAGTTTTTTCTTTACATTTTAATCTTTATCTTCTTACTTGTTAGTTATTGTGGTTCTTTCTTGAAGGAGTCAATAAAGGTTAAAAAGAAAAATGGAAAAATGTATAGATGAAATATTATTAGGGGTTAAAAAAGATATGTATTTACATAATTTTTTTTTATAGTAATGTGTGTGTACTATTGTATGTGTTGTATGTATTTGCTATATATATATATATATATATATATGGGTAGAATTTTTTTGGGAAATAAATAATCTATAATAAAGATGTTAAACACACTGTTGAGGGTTTTTTGAATTGGTTGAGGAGTGATGTGATAGGGATGCTACCACCTCATACAATTAGCACAAATGATGTGCCCCAAGGCCTTAATTACAAGGGAAAAGTGGCATGCATAATAGTTAATGCATGGTGGTAGAAAAATTATAATTACTAAGCACACTGACGAAGTTTAATGTGATTGTATGCGAACTTGTATACATTGTGATAACCTTTATGCATCTTCTATCATTCCCAACATTCCTCTCAATATGGATGCTAATATGAACAATGCATTCAAGCCAAACATAGAATGTTACGATTAACTATAAGGCAAACATTATAATCATGAAGAAAAACACCTCAAATGAGGTTTGTAGAGTTGCAACTCCTTGTCTTGATGATGCTCCAGCAACAATTGTAGAACGGGTTATTGTATTTCATTTGAATTTAGGTCTTCTAAATTTTTACTTTAATTTTGAATCTTGAATTTTCCTTGTGTAATCATGATGTTGAATTATCAAAAAATTGGAACGTTGACTTCCAATGTGTAATCATGATGGACCTTGATGCATACATTCACCTTCTTTTATCTCTATAACAATGAATGGAAAATGAACAAATTTATTTACAGTTGCTCAATTTGTTATTACATTCATTTCTACATGGATGGAGCATTCAAATGCCCCTATATGGGCTCACGTAGGTGTGATTTCTGTTGCAATTCAAACTGTCTTTCTACTTAAAAGATATCATCATTTTCTAGACTTATGGTAAAGTCCACAGGTTTTATGTTTGCACACTAGAATCATTGAATTTTCAAGGGGAAAGAAACACTCTGGATCTCATCTCTCCCTCAAGTCTTATCAAACATTGATATTGTTGCAGAACCAAGTTGTTCTTAAATTATCTTTTAATATTTAGCAAAGAACCGACAAGACAAAAAAAACCTGAACAATTAGAACCAACAAGTAGATCCTTATATTTCCTTTGTTGTTCTCACCAGTTAGGATAATTTTAGATCTACTTTAATGGCTATAAGGTGCAATGGTGTAATGGCACAAAAAAAAATAGAAATTCTTTTCCTCTTTCAGCTTTGCCCCATAAAAATAAAAATAAAAATAAGAGAGCTCAATAATTGAACTTTAAATTATTCACACTTGCAATATAAACTTTAGTAGTAACACTTCTCACAACAACACCACAACTCTTAATTTTTCTTTCAACATACTCCCTCATCTTAATATTGTCATCTACGTTCTCCTCACTACTCTTTTCGACGTTCCGATGTTCCTTTACGCCTCTTATTGCAATGGCTAGTTTCATATGTATAGATATCAATCTTACTATTATCAATAAGTTCAACTCTCAAGCGATGCGATTTAACATGAATATGATGCCATGAACCAATCCAGGAAGGCATTAATATGCATTCAACTAAAGAACATGTTATTGAAAGGACCGGTAATGAATGCATAGCTATTTGCGTCAACGTGGCAGCTTCGTGGAAGGGGCATTAATGTGGATTCAACTAAAGAACATGTTATTGTAAGGACCGGTAATGAATGCATATCTATTTTCGTCAACGTGGCAGCTTCGTGGAAGGGGCATTAATGTGGATTCAACTAAAGAATATGTTATTGTAAGGACCGGTAATGTATGCATAGCTATTTTCGTCAACGTGGCAGCTTCGTGGAAGGGCATTAATGTGGATTCAACGAAAGAACATATTATTGAAAGGACCGGTAATGAATGCATAGCTTTCGTCAACGTGGCAGCTTCGTGGAAGCGGCATTAATGTGGATTCAACTAAAGAACATGTTATTGAAAGGACCGGTAATGAATGCATAGCTATTTTCGTCAACGTGAAAGCTTCGTGGAAGGGACAGACAATGAATGCATGTATAATTTAGGCCACATAATGGGTGAATAAATAGCTTCACACAAAGTCGTCATTGTAACAAGTATTTTGTCGTGACACAACGTAACTATCTATCTTTCGTGAGTCTCGGTTTGCACGACAATGGATGAAACGAAAGCACTTTCCTCCGTTGTCGCGCAAACCGAGACTCAAAATAGATAGATAGTTACGTCACATGCTCACGACAAAAATAGCTATGCATAGACTTATTAATTTATTGACTGAATGTTACAATGCCTCCATAGTCACGAAAACACTTTCCTCCATTGTCGTGCAAACCATGACTCACGAAAGATAGATAGTTACGTTGTGTCACGACAAAATACTTGTTACAAGGACGACTTTGTGTGAAGCTATTTATTGAACGAGTGTTTCGTTGGTCATGGTCACCCATTATGTGGCCTACCACAAAACTGCCACGTTGATGAAAATAGCTATGCATAGACTTTCTCAATATCCTATTGAAGGATTATTAATCACCATTATAACATCATAGTAGGTTTGTGTTTTTTTTACTGAGCTTCTTTTCTTCGTCCAAATTATTAATAACTAGGTATAGGTATCTAAATAGATAAGACTTAAAAATTCACAAGGATATAAAGTTCTTAAATAGCCCTCGTTACGTATTTCACCCAAGTTTCAATAACATGTTCTTGAGTTGAATCCACATTAATGATTTCATGGGTTGGTTCATGGCATCATATTCATGTGAAACCACATATTCACATAGTGTGAGAGTTTAACTTATTGATAATAGTGAGATTGATTTTTATATATAATTAGTAATTGTAGCAATTGTATTGAGAGGTGCAAAGGAAAGTCGAAAGGAGCAGTCAGGAGAATGCGGATGACAATATTAAGAGGAGGGAGTATGTTGAAAAAAAAATTAAAAGTTGTGGTGTTGTTGTGAGAAGTGTTACTGCGAAAGTTTATGTTGCAAGTGTGAACAATTTGAAGGCCAACTATCGATCTCTCTTATCTTTTTTCTCTTTTTATGGGGCAAAGGTGAAAGAGGAAAGAATTTCTAATTGTTTTTTTGGTGCCATTACACCGTTGCACCCTCTAGCCATTAGTGTACATCTAAAATTATCCTAACTAGTGAGAACAACAAAGGAAATGACAGAAGAGCTACTTGTTGGTTTTAATTGTTCAGGTTTTTTTTTATCTTGTCGATTCTCTGTTAAATATTAAAAGACAATTTAAGAACAACTTGGGTCTACAACTATATCAATGTTTGATAAGACTTGAGGGAGAGATGATATGCATAGTGTTTCTTTCCCCTTGAAAATTCAATGATTCTAGTGTGCAAACATAAAACTTATGGACTTTACCATAAATCTAGAAAATGATGATATATTTTAAGTAGAAAAATAGTTTGAATTGCAACAGAAAGCACACCTACGTGAGCCCATCTAGGGACATTTGAATACTCCATCCATGTAGAAATGAATGTAATAAGAAATTGAGCAACCGTAAATAAATTTATTCATTTTCCATTCATTGTTATAGAGATAAAAGAAGGCAAATGTATTCAACTTCATTTTTCCCAGTCTGGGATATAGAATCTGCAATTTAGTTAAGCATGTAATGGAATTAAGAGTATTAATTGATAACCACATTCACAAAAAATCGTTTATTTAAATTTGCTTGTTTCTCTATTATTATAGATCTATGAAATACAACATGAAGAAAGTGGCAACTACCAGTATGTTGAATTCCTAGTCTGCAACAATGGGACTTGCAACCCTGCCCGATGCCTTTTTGGTCGAGGTCAGCCCATTTGGAATGACTCTCGTCGTCTTCCTGCAGCACCATAGAAAATAAGTTGAACAAATGCAAGGAAGAGGCTCCTAGCCTATGCCTAAGAGCCTATGTGCAATAGTGTCCTATCAATGTACCAAATTATAACTGACAATACTTGTGGCCTATCAATGTACGAAATTATAAATGACAATACCCATCTTTAATCGGATGGTAGATATTGGGAAAATTTCTATTTTTTGAAAATTCATATTTTTCATTTTTGGGAGGAATAAAAAACATGAAAAAATAGTTCAAAAGCATGGTTTCTACATTTTGGAAATCAATCACATATTTGGATAATTTTTGTGGAGAATAGCATGTGTGCCAATTTTGAAGAGAATTAGAGAAGATGAAAATTTAGGTCAAAATTAGGGTTTCTATGTTTTGGAAACCAATCACATTCGTCGATACTCTTTATGAAGTCAACGTTCCAATTTTTTGATAATTCAACATCATGATTACACAAGGAAAATTCAAGATTCAAAATTTAAGTAAAAATTTACAAGACCTAAATTCAAATGAAATACAATAATCCATTCTACAATTGTTGTTGCACCATCATCATGACAAGGAGTTGCAACTCTACAAACCTCATTTGAGGTGTTTTTCTTCATGATTATAATATTTGCCTTATAGTTAATGGTAACATTCTATGTCTGGCTTGTATGCATTGTTCATGTTAGCGCCTATTGTGTGACTTTGTTTCATTGGATTTGAGGCAAAAAATACATGCTAGTTGCAATTTTTTTTTTAAAGTAGAATGCAAAGTGATAATGTATTATTTTGTATGTATACTATGTTGAGGACAATTTGATTTGTTCTTTAAACTTTGATTTAGGTGTGTGTGTGTGTTTTTTTTTTTTTTGTGGATGTCATAAGATTGTGTGGATTATTTGAATAACAATGTATATTTTACAGATGTAAGAAAATGTGAAGGGATACGAAGACATAAAAGTAAAGAAACATAGTAGAACATAGTGAACGTGTAAATATGGCAGTTTTATTTACAAGACATAGGTAACAAAAAAAAGTACATGGAAAACATATTGATTGCTATCAAAGTAGAAGTACGTTAGGGAAATGCATATTTGTGGATCAAGGGCATGAATATAAATTTATGTCCAACAAAAAAGAAAAGGGCATGTAGATTTTGCCTTTTCTTTTTTTTGGTGCACAAAAAGTTGACAAGGTAGTGAGTCATAAATACAAGGTGATGAGTGGCATCTACAACACCATTTGAGATCTAGGTGTGGGATACGCCTGGGGTTGCGTGCTTGCCAAGTTGTTTGAATATCTCTTGTTGCATCCCTTTCATGTGTATGGATGAGGATACACATGAAAGCCTTTATCCTGTGAAGTAGTTGAAGAGTTGGTTGCATGCGATATAGAGGCAAATTGCGAGGTTGTAGGAATATTTCTTGTATTTCCTGAAGAGAGACCTCTGATTGATGTATTTCATGGAAGAAGTTGTAGAGTTGGGAGACACAATCCATGTCCATCTATTTTTTTCAAAAGAACAAGCAGTTTATAAGTGAAATTTGAAAAGTAGCTGAAGTGAATGGGATATATAAAAGAGTAATAGAAACTATTGAAACTGAAATTAATGTAGAATAAAAGCATGTCAACAAGTACACAAAGGTTTTTTATTTTATTTTAACAAGAGAGCAAATGGAACATGTGTAAGTGCATTGTAGAGTTAGTTGAATCACCAGTAAGGGAAGCCTTTATGGATTGTGTTGCAGAGATCTTGAGGCAAGGTATGCCTCTTCCTTTTTCTATGAATGACATAAGGATTGTATTTCATGCATGAGTAGCGGTCGAAGGTAAAATATAGCGTGATGCACATATCACACAATGATCTAATTCTAGATGTAGTTGTGAAGGTAAGGCCTTGGTGATCAATATTTTCGATGTCGATTGTTTCTTATTGTAGGAGCATGCCTTGCGACTTATGGATTGTTAAGCCCCATGGCATCCGAAGTGGTATTTGTGTGCGAGAACCCCTTGTTATAGGGGGAATTGGCACATACTTTGGATTTGAGGCATCCCATGGTGGACCTTTGTAGTGAATGAAATCGACAACAAAAAATGATGGTAGGTTGGGGGGTTTAGAAGTAGTTGTGTAAACAATAGCAACAACTTTTCCAAGTGCTCCATTAACAAGGCCTGCTTGAACCCATATATTTCTTTTTAAAATGATGTGTTTTCCAATGCATAGGAGCACTTTTGCATCAAGTTGCTCATCTTCTTGAGTAGTGGAGGACTGGTGTTTCCTTTGCTCGGCATAGCAATGAGCAACTAGCATGTTCAAATTTTTGAGCATGTTTTTATTATGTAGCGCGACAGATTCATTTCTTGCATAAATGTGCATAGAATTGTGAAATGTTTGTTTCTCGTCATATGAAAGGACAAATTTTGTACATGTCATGAGCAACTTCAAATCATCCATTATAGGGGTTGCATTTCGAAGGTTGGAGAGGAGTTGGTGAAACACAACCTCTTCAGGGCTTGTGCCTTGCTGATGTTAGTGTCCTATATTTTATAAGATAAATTGATGATTATCCGTTGATTTTTGTATTATATATTGTAAATAATGTTTCATCCTCCAATTTATTTCCATGAAAAAGAAAAATTAGAAAAAAGAAAAAAGAAAAAAGAAAAAGAAAAGAAAGACATAATGAAAGGGGATACAAAAAGGGATATATATATATATTTGTGAAAAAATAAAAGAAATAAAAAAAATTATGAAAACATGAAAATAGCTCCAATAAGTGAGTGAGTTCAAATGCCACTTTATTTCAAAAAATAAAAATATGATGAGAAAAAGATTTAGAAAAATAAAAAAACTAATGTGCATCTAGTTTAAATCTCACATTGGAGTTAAATAAATATGTTTAAATATTTAATCTTATCATTTAAGCACCATTAAATTAGTTTAATAAAGTGATTTTAGTTAGTTTAATTATTTTATCGCACAGTATAAGTGCGGTTATATTAGTTTTGAGAAAGTTAAATTTACTAGGTTAATTACACTGTGTAATCGCGATTAGTAGTTTTTTAATAAAGTTTTGTGATAAGCATCGTGCTGAAATCAAGGGTCATGATATCACCCGCCCAAATCAATGGCGGGTGACCACTTCGAAACCCCCCCTACCCCTCCGACAGTTAATCAAGATGGGGGGGTCTGAAAAGGAAATTCCCCATTTACCGTTTTTGCAACATGCCACTCGCACGCTAACTTCAGACCCACACCGCCCCCCCGCCGCCGCCCACCCCCCCCCCCAACAATACCACATACCCACTTCCATTCAGCTCAACATTATTGATAATTTTTTCACTTGCAACACAGAACGTACTCCCTGCCATCAACCACACTTTATCTAAGAGCATACTACAATGCATGGCTCTCCATCCTACAAATGTGTCAAATTATTTTTCTACTATAGTTGCATTAAATAAGAGAATGGACTATAAAGTTCTTATCCCATGCTAATAATTAAATCTCATTTAAACCTGCACATAGCCAGTATCTCTATGCAAATTAATTGATCATAGTGTTAAACTTCTACTAACAACATGTCACTTTGAGATCTTGGTTAAATATTCCACACCGAACACTCTTTTCCACGAATTCATTTTGGTGTGCAAATAAGCTCAGGCATGGATTATTCTGTATGTACCTGGCTCATAAGTTCATTTTGTAATTCATGATCCTTGATCCAATAGTCTTTGTAGTTTCCATCAACTCCATTAGCCTAGATTGCGCATTTAAACTATACATGCAAAACTATTGCTGACTTGTTCAAATGCCTACCTCATCCAATTAAGGTCAATAACCAACTTTTCCATCACCACCAATTCTTTACTATTTAGCTTTGAACTTGTTATATGCTTTTAAAGTTATTCCCACTATTCTTCAAGCTTATCTCATTCAAACATGCATAATCCAATTATAGCACTTAACCAATTTGGGCTTAACTACCAAATATGGAGGAAACCTGCCAAAGAATTGTCAACCCATTCATATCATTTAAAATATATTCCAACAACCTTATGCTTATAGCCCAATGTACCTATGATCATAACTCCTTTTTAGTGAAATAAAATCATAGGACCATGGTTTCTTAACACGCAAAACATTCGTAAAAACAAGACCTAGGTGTGCCTTTCGTTATTTGATGGAACAATCAGGAGTAGGAAAAATATTGGTTTCCTAGCTCCGTTACCCCAGCCATATCTCCAAGAACACCTTTTTTTTCCTCCGAGGTAAGCCTTCTAGGCTTAAGTGTTGCATGTGTCTACCTGCTACATGCATGAACCAATAAATATCCCATTGACATGATTTGTCACAACCACCACAAAGCATTCGTTTCCCTCTACTTCATTAGTTCCACCCTTCTTCCTTTGCAAGTTTTATTTCCTTATAGGTTCAAGCCTTCAGGATGACATGCCCTAGTTGCAACCACCTCCACGAATTTCGACCAATCACAAATCTGTCAAGTTGACCTGTAATTGCCCCCACATACTCCACCTATCTTGGCGCCTAATCGACCTAGATTTCTCACCTAATTCACCTTTAAAACCTTCTAGGATGAATATTTTGGGATGATGTCATGCTTATGTCATTAACGCCATATAGCGCATCTTGAGTGGTGACATGTTTCACTTAAATTTCACTAAAAATGTTGAAACTACTTGCCACATGTCCTAGGTTCTGTACTTCCATGTCACCTTAATGTCATCATCTTCTCATGTCTGGTGAGCGGCAGTATTTTAGCAACAATGCTACAACTCCTGGGCTGCCAACTTTACTTTTATCAACTCGATAGTTTGTAACAAACTTGGAATTTTCAGTGTTTTATGCACAATTACTAGTTCTCACTGCAGGTTGTCACTTGGTCAGTCAGCGCAAGATCACTAGGAGCTCAAGCCAACTTCTATAGATTTCAGAAGAAGCTCTATGTGTGATGAAAGGAAAGAAATATTACTCTATAGATGCTATTCTAACTACAGAAAGGAGAAAGACTGGAATGTAAAGCAAAACCTAGTAAAGCCTAATTAACAAGCCAATTCTACTTCTGCCAAAAGCACTATGAAAACCATGAAAGAAATGCCATTACCTACTCAAGGAAGTAAACAACATCTAACCATGCTAATTCTAGAAGTAAATAAGTAAAAAACATTTTTTTGGATTTTTATGTGTTTTTATGTGAATTTAATCATGCATCAAATTTATTGTGTGTGATTGTGGCAGCGAATAGGTGGCATTAGAGGGTGGTTTTGGAGCTTGGGAGGATGGAAGATGGTGTGGATGGGTCCTAGGAGGTCTTAGGTGGCCTTCTGGAGGCTTTTCCCACACTCAGCCTTCAAAAGAAAGCCTACAGGAAAAACTACAGGAGGACACAAGGAAACTACAGGAGGAAAACAGGGAAACTACAGGAGGCCTACAGGAGGAGGCCGAGAGCAATCTCCGCTATTTTGAGGGTGTGGGAGTGGGTGGAAAAGGTGGATAAAGGTTAGGATGAGCTGTTAGGGCACCTAAGGTCTACCATGAACCACCAGGAGAGAGAAAGATGATTGGGTTTGCTCAAGGAGGAAGAAGTTCTATGGAAAATAAAGGAAACTAGGGCAGAATTGAGGTGAGGTTCGGGAGACCTATAGAGAATGGATCATATGGAGGGTGTGATTGCTGGTAAGTTGGCCTACTACTGGAAGAGATCTATTGATAGAAACGGATAGTCAACCAAGAAAATCAAGCAACAAATGAAATGAGTGCATCCTAGGAGAAAACAGAGTTTTGAATAAAAATGGTCTAAACTATGATGTATGAAAGGAAATGTTGAGAAATGCTGCAAGAAAGGAAAGCATGAAAAAGGACTATTACAAATCAGGAAGTGAACATGATAAAGGAGATCTAAATCAAAGCAAAACTGGACTATCAACCTACTAAAGAGCTGCAAACACTAGAAGTCCTATGAATGAGGAAAATCTATGTTTTTGGGCCAGCAAGAGAGTCTTTGCCTCAAATCATGGTCCTAGAGGGATGAAGAGAAGCCAAGGCACTATTTCTAGGCTTTTGAATCTTTTCTAATCACTGCTTAACCTGCTATAGAAAGAAAAAATGGAAGCAAACTACTAAATCATCAAAAGGAACTTATTCTTAACCATAAGGAAAATACATCTAACAGTAAACTAATCTACAAACTGAAGTAAAGAATACAGATACAAGTAAAGAGAATCTTAGGTACTTGGATTGGGCCCCAACCCAAGATCTTCAGACATTTGAGGTAACTCAGTGCTAGGTCAAAAAGGATTCCATCTTCATTATCAAAAAATAACAAGATTACATGAAACTGTCACAAGATAATAAGCTTGAAATTTGAGTAGAGTTTACATAAGCAAAAAAATCCAACCCTAGTGAGGCCCTAGGCCTCTCTACTTATACATCTAAAGCTACCAACATCTTCCTTAAAATCAGGGAGGCTTGGCTCCCAAAACTCGAGATAAATCTCAATCATCTTCCACTTGCTCGGATGCCTTCTAGTGCATGATTCGGCTGCTTGTAGTCCGAGCTAAATGAAGGGGAATTCGAAGTGAGGAGCAACAAATGAGGGGGATTAACTCCTATAAGTCCTCTCTTCTGTCTACTTCAAGTTATTGCTGCAGTTTGGTCACTAGATTCTTGAATTTGACCTCGAAATCCATCAATAATCTGCGTTAAATACATGTTAGACCACATGGCATAATAACTAACTTAACTCACCCTATAAGCATAAATATAATCAAAAAATCATACAATAAGATAAGAGAATGGTTGATTTGACTAGGTTAGGAGGTAAAATGAGCCCATATAATTACCCATTTACGAGGCTCATCATCACCCCCCTACTGAAGGTGTTGCTCATCCTCTGAGAAACCTAGTCAATCTCTTCATCTTTTATGGCCCTGGTGGCCTCCCTAGCATTCCAAGCTTCTGATGTGGTCTGCTCATGTTCTCCATAAAATCTTGTTGTTTTGTCTATGTCCTTCCACTTCTCCTTCTCTTCTTCTTCTCTTCTGCCTTCCAGCATGCCTAATAGGAGTGGAGGACTCAGTTTGAGGCCAATCCAGTTGACCTTCAGCCTTTGCATGGAGTGCTTGTACATTGGCACTCTTTTCAATGCCTCCCTCAGCCTCATTGGGGAATGGTATTCTCTGATCTGCAAGCTGTGGGGTAGGGTGTTGCATCTTGTCATGTATGCATGCACACAGTCATCCCCAAGTAGCCTTTACATATCTTCAAAGTGTGCAATGGCTTGTGCCTGATTGGCTATATATTTAGGGGCAATTTGAGGGTCATTGGTAAACAGGTTGTGTGTGCTGATGAGTGCCATAGGATCTGATGGCTCAGCTCTTATCATTAATGGTTCATTCTGCTCTTTTATCAACAATATTTTCATTTCTGCTGCCCTTAATTCTTCATGGTTCATCCATGAGGCCATGGCCATTAATTGCAGATCCCCTAGCTTGGCATTGGGGTCCCACACATTCATGTCTGTGAGGGCCATGTTGTGTAGGTAGAACTCTGCCATCTTTGCTTTATCCTCTGAGGTGCTTTGGTCACACAAATCCATGAACTGCCTGTAGTCTTGGAAAGGCATGGTGCCTCTTTGTGCCAAAGTTTTTATTTGGAATTGGAGCCATTGATCCTTCAGATAGAGGCCATAAGACTTGGCTGGTGTTCTACATTGTAATGCTTCCATGGATAAGCTGGCCATGTATGCCAAATGAGTCTCTTTCTCCTGCAGCTACCTCCTTAGTATTTCATTCTCATTCTCAAGGTGGCTTCTTGTGATGGCTTCTCTATCTCTGAGAGCACTCAATTCCCTGCCCATTTCCCTGAGTTTGTTTTCCATGTGGCCAATATCCTCAACTCCTTTAGACTTGGCTATCTACATCCACCTATGTGTTCTCACTCTCTCTTTCTCCAATTTGAAAAACAATGGAATTGCAAATTTTTGTGGGATTATCTTGCCTCCCTCAAGTAGATTGTAATAGGAGGCAAGAATAGGCAGGGGGTCAGGTTCTTGTAGCTCTTGTGCTTCCTCTTTCATCTCTGGCTGTCGTCCTAGCTTTTTCTCAAGCTTTTAGGTCTCCTGTAGTTGGGACAGTGTCTCTTGTAGGACTGTTTCAGCCTCTTGTAGGTCTGGTTTGGCGTCCTGTAGAATTTACTTCCCCTTCCATGTAGAAGATCTTGGAGTCCCCCTTTCATAGGTTATGGGTGTCTTAGAAGGAGATTCTTTCACCTTGACAAATGGTGAAGCTGAGGTTTGCCTGTTCTAATTCTTGTGCTCTTCCTTTCCCTGAAATACATGGAGGTTTTCCTTTTCCTCTTCTACTTTGGCTTGACTGGTGTACTGAGGGCAGTGAGGGTAGATGCTGCTTTTCTTTCCTAAGTTTCAGGGGACTCTTCTCTTTTCTCTACCCTCTCTGCCTCCTTTTCTCCCTCTTCTATCTCTTTTTCTGTCTCTTCAACTTTTCCCTCCTCTATTTCTTTTCCTTCCTCCTTCCTTTCTTGCTCTACTATGTCACCACTGGCTTCATCTTCTCTTCCTCGTTGTTCTTCCTCCTCACTGCCAGTAGGATTGACATCATAGGTTAATGCCTTTATGTCATCCTCAACTGTGATATTTCGGAAGACTTCCCATGCTATAGGGAGTGTAAAGGTATGGAGGGCTTCCTCTACTAGGATTTTGATTAAGCCATGGTGAGCTAACTGCCTTGAATTCTCTGCTTGTACCTTGGTGATGGAGTCAATAAGGGACTGAAGGAGAAAGTAAGGGATACTAAGCTTTTTAGGTGCTAGGGTATCCATGCCATACCTCAAGTCATGGAGGATTCTAAAATGGTATCCATAAACAATGTTGTGCCTCCCCTCACAAGAAATGTATTTGATTACTTGGTAGCTAACCTCATCCTAGGGATATGGTATGCTAGCCCTTCTAATTCCATTTTTATCTTCAACAAGGGTTTCATTATTTTGGGAGAATTTCTTCTTGGCAGCCTGGCCAATTGGTTTCGCATCTTTACTCCAAGGCAGCCCAAGAGGAATGGTAGTGACCCTACTGATGAATGGAGAGACCTCTAATGGTTACAGTAGCATGAGTTCTTGTCTGAGGGACCAGAAAGAGAGAAAATTCTTAGCCAATTTCATCATCAAACCCTCTAAATTTCTCAAAGAAATTCATCTAGTTTTCCCTTGTGAATATGTCCACCACTTGAGGATGTGCATGGAGCCTATTAGAGTTAGTGGGCTCCTTTCTCATAAACCCTCCTGTCATACTGCCTGTACTTTTTTGGAAAACCAAATATGAAGGTGGAGACAATGAATTCCTAGTGAAATAGAAAAACAAAGGAGACTGTGTTTTTTTTTTAAACAGAAATTATTTTTATGTATTTCTACCCTCCTAAAGACTTATTTCATCCTCAAATTGAGACTAATTCTTTCTCATTTCAATATTCAACAGAGGGAATTCATGAACCCTACCTCTTCAGACTAAAATTTGTGCCAAAAACCATGTTTTCTCCCTTCAAAATGACTCACTGCCCCTCCTGTAGAAGCCCGTTGTCCCTCTTGTAGATTTCATGTGGGTGCTCCTGTAAACAATGCTGAGAGCAAGAATATGGAGGAAATCGATGGAGGATGGTGGTTACAAGGCTGTGGGGGCACAGGAGGACTGTTGTGGCTGAGTTACAAGGAGAAAATGAAGAAAGGGTGGTGAGAATGCGCGGGGAGGAGTGACATTACCCTTTATGGATATTTTTGGTTATGAGTGTTGAGTTGGCAAGGTGTACGTTGCCCATATTCGGACTATTGGTCCCCACCTTCTTGGTCAGCATCACCCCTCCTCGTAATCATCCCTCACTATTGCATCGGAGTTCACACTTCCTCCCACTACCTGTCCTTGGCATCTTGTGCTTGAGTTGACTGTGCGCACATGTGGGTGACATCTCGCATGAGTGGAGTCAACTAAATGAAGGTAGCCAAGTTAATTGGCCATCTTTCCCTTGTTCGATCTCAACCATATTGTTTCCTTCGTATGACTCCTAATTACACAAATGCAAATAGAAGAGAGACTTAGTTACTTACCTGTGATCCGAGTGTATTGGCTGTGAGGTGCTATGGCTTTCTCTGCTACATGCCTTCATTTTTCTTCATGCATGTTGTCCCTGCTTGCTGATGTGTTGTTGTGTGTTTTTGGCAGGTTATTCCTTTGCTGGAGTTGAGCTGCATGTTCCTCTTCAACCTTCAGATATGTTGTCTCTTGTTGTTGGTGCTGGACTTCTATGGGATAAGCTACTATAGGAATTCCTACAGGAGATCTTGTAGCTGCTTCTCCCCTTGAAACTTCAACTATTTCCCTTTCTTGGAGCTTGAGAATGATGTTAGAGGTGGAGGTGAATGATGGAGGGATAGTAGGTAAGCTTCAGGTAAGGTTACTAGTGCCTTTTCCTCCTTTTATTTTTGTGTCTTTTTCACTGAAAAACTGCTTTTTTGTGTTTTTTTCTTGGACAAGGAAAAAAAATGATGCTTGGGGTGTGATGCAGGCTTGGAAATGATGGCAAGGAGGTTTGAAGATGGGAGGAGGGATTATAGGTTCCTTATTAAGCTTTTTTTGCCCCTTAAACTACCTTCTATAGACACTTTTGGCTCTCTGTAATTCATAAAGGATCCTCTTGTAGAAAACACAAAGCCTCTTGTAGAAAACAGAATTTTGGAAGAAAGAGGCACAGTGGGGTGAAAGAAATGCCAAAAATGATGGAGGAAGGTGTGGAGGAGATGAAATGGACGCTAGTGTGAATGTCAGGGTCCCCTTGGCACCTTCTTCTGCTCCCTGTAGTCCTCCTACAAACCTGCAATGCAATAAAAATTCATTTTTTCTTCTCTCTCTCTTTTTTTTTGAAAACAACTAGGGCACCTCAGAGAGGTTTTCACCCTAATTGCCTGCCCTGGGCACCCCCAAGGGAGGTTTTCACCCAGGGATCTTATTCCTTCTCTTTTTCTCCTTTTTTTTTTGACATCACTGGGCCGCCTCAGAAGAGGTTTTCAACTTGATGATGGGATTCAAGCGCCTCATGGAGGTTTTCACTTGATTCCTTATTACTATTATTTTTTTTATTTTTTTCTTCAGTGAGTGGGTGAAGTGGAAGCTAAGACATGCTCCATACCATCATTGTTTTATTCAAATCTTCAATAAACTCTCGCTTGGAGAGGGGTTTCTTGTAGACTTTCAACCGATGTCCATTGACAAGCATGGGGATGGCTTCATCATCAATGGTTCTAATTAGAATTGAACCATTGTCATTGCATTTCTCCATAGTGTAGGGTCCCAACCATCTTGTCCTCAGCTTGCCTTTGAAATCCTTGTATCTTGAATCATAGAGTAGTGCCCAATCTCCCTCTTGGAATTGCTTCTCCCTAATATTTGTGTCTTGCCATATATTTCTCTAAAGCTGAACTACCTCTGTATGGAGAAGGGCTTGCAATCTATATTCATCCAATCCATTGAGCTGAAGTAATCTCTCCTTCTGTGCATGGCTGAGGTCTAAGTCCAGCTGAGCTGCCATCCTTAGGGTATTGAATTCAAACTCTATTGACAACAAAGCCTTCTTCCCATAGACTAGTTCATAGGGTGTGAACCCAGTGGTGGTCTTCCATGTTGTGTTGTAGGCCCAAGTGGCCTCAACTAATCTGTCTACCCAGTCTTTTTTGCTGCTGCTCACTACCTTGGTTAGGATCCCTTCCAATGCTCTGTTAGTGACCTCCACTTGCCCATTGGCTTGTGGATGGTAAGGGGTGGAAGTCTTGTGCTTGATCTTATGATGTGTTAGTAGGTCTTAAATCAGGCTGGAAGTGAACTAACTGCCTTAGTCTATGACCAACTCTCTCAGATACCTGAACTTGTAGAATATGTTTTCTCTCAAAAACTCAGCTACTTTTTCCTCTATCACTGCTTTGATTGCTTTTGCCTCTACCCACTTTGTCAGGTAGTCGGTACACACAATGATGTACTGCTTCTGCTTTGAAGGGGAGTTGATAGGCCCCACAAAGTCCATGCCCCACTTCTCAAATGGCTCAAAGGTCACCTGAAGTTGCATGGGCATTTCATCCTTTGGAGTGGGTTTCCCCATCCTCTGACACCGATCACACTAGCTTGTGTATCTCCTCACATCCTCACGAAGAGTGGGCCAGTAGTAGCCTGCTTACAATATCTTGAAGGCAGTTCTTTTTACTGCAAAATGACCTCCACAAGGCCCGTCATGACAGGTCAGGAGGATGTTAAAGACTTCTTCCTCCCTGAAACATCTTCTAAAGATCTGATATGGGCCAAGTTTGAAGAGATTTCCTCCAATCCAGGTGAAAGGGGCACTTTTCCTTACTATCTTGCTCTTCTCTTTTGAGGATAGGTGTGGTGGGAACTGTGCTGAAACCAAGTAATTCGATATATCAACAAACGATGGGGAGATTACTGATATAGAGACTAGGTGTTCATCTGGCATTTGGTCACCCACCATTCCTTCTTCACCTACAGACAAGTTTACTCTAGACAAAAAGTTAGCAATAACATTCTCTTTACCAGGCTTATCAATAATGGTCAAATCAAATTGCTGCAGTAAAAGCAACCATCTAATAATGCGAGCATTTACATCTGCTTTGTTCATTAAATATCTAATTGCAGCATGATCATTGTGCACAAAGGTTTGATAGCCTGTGATATAATGTCTAAATTTGTTTAAGGAATGCATGACAACTAGGAGTTCCTTCTCGGTCACTGTATAGTTTAACTCTGCTTTTGACAAGTTTTTTCTTATAAAGTATATGGCATAAGGTAACTTTTCATCAACTTGTCCTAAGGTTGCTCTTATTGCTTTGTTCGAGGCATCTATGTGAATGTGAAAGGGTAGGGACCAGTTTGGGCCTCTAAGAATTAGGGCAGTCACTAGCTTGCTCTTCAAGGTATCTAGGGCTTCTTGACATTTTTCTGACCATATGAACTCAACATCTTTACCTACAAAGGAGAGGCTATCTTGCTGAACTCTTTAATGAATCTCATGTAATATCCAGCTAAGCCTAGGAAAATTCTGACATCTCTCACCTTTTGAGGAGGTGGGACCCTTTGGATGATGGCAATTTTGTTGGGGTCCACCTACAGTCCTTGTTGAGATATTGCATGACCTAGCATGGTCCCTTCAGTCATAAAAAATTCACATTTTTCTAGACTGAGGGATAGGTTCATCTCAATACACTTATCTAGAACTTTTCCTAGGTTAGATAAAGCTTCCTGAAAGTCAGAGCCATGAGTAAAATATACTCCTTATACCGCTCAGAAAATATACTCAATACCGCTCTTTGGAAAGTGGCTGGAGCATTACACAAACCAAAAGGAAGGACTCGATATGCAAAGGTAACCCAATAACAAGTGAAAGTGGTCTTATCTTGGTCTTCCAGGTTGATTTGAATCTGATTGTACCTGCTAAACACATCTAGGAAAGAGAAAGAAAATTTCCCTGCCAGACCGTCTAACACTTGATCTATGAAAGGTAAAGGAAAATGTTCAGTTTTAGTGGCTTTGTTCAATTCACAATAGTCAACACAGATTCTCCACTTACCATTTTTCTTTGGCACTGGCACCAAAGGAGAGACCCACTCACTGTTAGAGATGGGATAGATGAATCCTGCATCAAGCAATTTCTGCAGTTCTTCCTTAACAATATCTTTAAGCGTTGGATTCATCCTCCTTTGAGGCTGCCTGATTGGTTTGCAATCTTCCTTGATGTATATATGATGATTACATATTGAAGGATGTACTCCCTTCATCTCCTTATAACTCCAGGTGAAGGCATCTAGATGTTTTCTCAGTATGCTACATAGCTCCTTCTCCTAGGAAGTAGATAGGGATGGATTGATTTTCAATGTTCTTTCTAGGTCGAACTCTATATTTTTGACACGAAGAGAAGTAGGGTCGGCCACATAGAGATCAGTTAAGGGGTTGTTTTGGGTTTCTCTTACTATGTCTTCTAATGGTGATCCACTAGGAGGTGGATTCTAAATCAAATTTTCAATCATATCATCCTCATCTTGTGGTTTGCCCCCCATGATGATTTCTAATGCACAAAGCGGTGCAGAATAAAATTCATCCTCATCCTCCTCCTCTAACCAGAGAGGTATATCATGTTCTAGCAGGGGTTGGGCAGGAGGATATAGGGTTAACTGCTTGGACATGTGCCCATTCTTTATGGTCATGTTCCCAACTTGGCAGCTGATGTAGGCATCGGCTGTAGCCAACCAGGGTCTTCCAAGAATGAGAGGATACCCAGTGACCTTTGGCTAGAGAACCAAGAAATCAGCAGGGTACTCCCAAGAATCAACAGAGACCATCACATCTTCCACAATCCCCTCAAGGGTCACGATGGAGCAATTTGCTAGTTGCAGCACTGTCATGGTCTTCCTCAAGGAGCCTTAGAGATTAAGTTTGAGCATTGTGTCCTTTGTCATCACATTAATGGCGGCTCCCAAATCAATCATGGTATGTGGGACCATTGTGCCATTGATGTGGACATCAACTACTGCGCTTCTAGGGTCCAGATATTTTGGATAGATTATCTACCCCAACATCAGGTCAGACAGTTGTCCTATGACATTGATGGTTGGGGCATCTCACTTGCACCTCCCTGGATGCCTAAAGCACTTCTCTTTGATCAACCTAATGTAGATAGGCACATCTTTTATGGCTTGGAGAAGTGGTATCTTCACACATAAGTGTTTCAATTCTCCTAGGGGTTCAATCTCTTCTGGGGTAGGCTGGATTGTCATGGATAGTCTCTCAGGAAAGGGTGGATTTGCTTTAGGTTCGCTTCCTCTTTCTCTTCCTCAACCTCCCTGGGTGGAGGTTGTCTATCTAGGAGAACTTTCCAGATCGCAAGTTGATTTCTTGAATCTCCACAGCATAAGTTGGGCATGATGGTTCCCCACTCTACACTTGTTGAGCTTGTTTGTTGTTTGGGTTTGGATTTGGCTAGGCAGGCATTTGGGGTTGCCTTGGTGGAGCAGAATGTAATGGTTGTGGTTGGTAGGTGGTGGAGGCAGAAGAGTGGGAAGAGAGTTGTATTGGAGCCTCCACCCCTGATGAGGTGCATTCCACCAAGGTTGCGGTTGAGCATAGGGTTGAAATGAATGAGTGGCTGGTTGGGCATGATATTGAGATGTGAAGGACCAAGGAGGAGGTGTGGACCAGGAAGGATGAGTAGGGGGGGCCCAAGAAGGTATGGAGGGGACTTGGTTGGGGTTATAGTATGCCTGAGATGTCTCTTGCATCCCCTGTTGGTATGGTCTAGGTCCATGCAACCTCCTTTGGTTTATGTAATAGATCTGTTCAGTGACTCCTTCAGCCCCTTGGTATACAGCTTTAAGTTCGGGCAAGGAAGGGCACTTGTCTGTAGAATGATTTTCTTCACTGACTGAACAAACCTCTATAGAGTTCAATGGGCATTCATTCCTAGGATGCCTCCTGGTGCATCTAGGGAAAAAAATGGCCAAAGTCCTTTGTGCTTCCTCTTGTTTTCTTTTGATATGTAAGGTATCCATTTGCATGGCAAGAGTCTGTAGCATCTCACTCTTGAAGTCTTCTAGCATGTTTCCAATTTCACCTTTAATGGATGAATTAGAAGAAGAGGTACTGGCTATGGGTTAACTCCCCCTACCTTTCTTTATGCCTGCTCTAGGATGGTTTCTAAAAATAGTATTTATGTCCTCATAGGATAGTTGGTAGATATCTCCCCCGGCCAGTAGATGGAGGGTGTCTAGAAGGTTTTCCCGAATTCCCTTGAGCAGGACCAACTTGAGAGACTTAGGGTCAAGTGTACACCCAACCCTTTTATAATTGAGCGGGAACCTCTCTTCATAGTCTTCCCGGGACTCATCACTTTCCATGGTCATTCAAAAGATTTCTTCTCTAGTATCTTTTGACCTACAATAGTCTCGATACTTGTTGTTAAAGGCCTGTTGCATCTGAGCCAAAGTTGTGATGCTATTGCCAGGTAATCCCATGAACCCACGCAGTGCTACATCCTTGAGAGTAGAAGGGAATAGTTTCAACTGTAGCTCGTCTTCTGCATAGCATAAGTTCGATAGATGACAGCAAACTTGAACAAGAAGGTGTCAAGATCTTTTGTAGTCAAACCATGGAAATGAAGTAGGGATGAAGAACTTATATTCTTCATTTTGGTGTCCCCATTGGTCTCCCAAATGGGAAAGGTACCCTCTATTCTCTCTCCATTCCCCCCTAGCATTTCTGTTTTCAGCCATTAGCTCCAGAGGAATGGTTTCTTCTTCTTCCTCCCATATAGGTTCTTCAAATATGTCTGGTTGTTCACCTAAGGGTTCTTCTTGATTGCAGCCACTGAAGAAGAGAGAAGGTTCGCTGTGTGAAGCAGTGGGGGTGTTGGGAAAAAAATTTCCTGAGTTATCTCTATTCTTACGAGGCATGAAAGGAAATCTTTTTGGTTGGTTCTTGTTCCTTTTTCCCCACACTGAAAGTACCTACAGAAACTGAAATTGTGATTGAACAGAACAAATTGCAACTAGCTGAAATGAACTTGCTAAATGGAAATTTGTAGAATTGAAAAGGAAAGCAAGGAAATGCATAATTGAAAGGAAAGAAATGACTAGTCTACTTTTGCTGAAATAAACTATTAGCAGAATGTTGCAATAAGAAATAGAAGAAAGCAGTAATCACAGAATACTCTGACGCTTCCCTGGAAATGGTGCCAAAAAGTGGTGAGTGTCAGTATTGCAGCAAGAATGCTGCAACTCCTAGGCTACCAACTTTACTTTTATCAACCCGTTAGTTCGTAACAAACTTGGAAGCATCGATGCTATATGCACAAGTACTAGTTCTCACTGCAGGTTGTCACTTGGTCAGCCGGCGCAAGATCACTAGGAGCTCAAACAACCTTCTATAGATTTTAGAAGAAGCTCTATGTGTGATGAAAGGAAAGAAATATTACTCTACAGATGCTATTCTAACTACAGAAAGGAGAAAGACTGGAATGTAAAGCAAAACCTATTAAAGCCTAATTAACAAGCAAATTCTACTTCTGCCAAAAGCACTATGAGAACCATGAAAGAAATGCCATTACCTACTCAAGGAAGTAAACAACATCTAACCATGCTAATTCTGGAAGTAAATAAGCAAAAAACATATTTTTTGGATTTTTATGTGTTTTTATGTGAATTTAATCATGCATCTAATTTATTGTGTGTGAGTGTGGTAGCGAATAGGTGGCATTAGAGGGTGGTTTTGGAGCTTGGGAGGATGGAATATGGTGTGGATGGGTCCTAGGAGGTCTTAGGTAGCCTTCTGGAGGCTTTTCCCACACTCGGCCATCAAAAGAAAGCCTACAGGAAAAACTACAGGAGGACACAAGGAAACTACAGGAGGAAAACAAGGAAACTACAGGAGGCCTACAGGTGGAGGCCGAGAGCAATCTCTGCTATTTTGAGGGTGCGAGAGGGTGGAAAAGGTGGATGAAGGTTGGGATGAGGTGTTAGGGTGCCTAAGGTCTACCATGAACCACCAGGAGAGAGAAAGATGATTAGGTTTGCTCAAGGAGAGAGGAAGAAGTTCTATGGAAAATAACGGAAACTAGGGTAGAATTGAGGTGAGGTTTGGGAGACCTATAGGGCATGGATCAAATGGAAGTTGCGATTGCTGGTAAGCTAGCCTACTACTGGAAGAGATCTGCTGCATAGAAACTGACAGTCAACCAAGAAAATCAAGCAACAAATGAAATGAGTGCATCCTAGGAAAAGCAGAGTTTTGCATAAAAATGGTCTAAACTATGATGTATGAAAGGAAATGCTGAGAAATGCCCCAAGAAAGGAAAGAATGAAAGAGAAATATTGCAAATTAGGAAGTGAACATGATAAAAAAGATCTAAAGCAACGCAAAACTAGACTATCAACCTACTAAAGAGCTGCAAACACTAGAAGTTATATGAATGAGGAAAATCTGTGTTTTTGGGGTAGCAAGAGAGCCTTTGCCTCAAATCATGGTCCCAGAGGGAGGAAGAGATGCCAAGGCACTATTGCTATCCTTTTGAATCTTTTTTGATCACTGCTTAACCTGCTACAGAAAGCACAAATGGAAGCAAACTACTAAATCATCAAAAGCAACCTATTTTTAACCATAAGGAAAATACATCTAACAGCAAATTAATCTACAAACTAAAGTAAAGCATACAGATACAAGTAACGAGAAGCTTGGCTGCTTGGATTGGGCCCTAATGCAAGATATTCAGCCCTCTAAGGTAACTCAATGCTAGATCAAAAAGGATTCCATCTTCAGTATCAAAAGATAGCAATATTACATGAAACTATCACAAGATAATAAGATCGAAATTTGTGCAAAGTTTACATAAGCCAAAAAACCTAACCCTAGTGAGGCCCTAGGCCTCTCTACTTATACATATGAAGCTACCAACATCTTCCTTAAAATCAGGGAGGCTTGGCTCCCAAAACTCGAGATAACTCTCAATCATCTTCCACTTGCTGGGCTGCCTTCTAGTGCATGATTCAGCTGCTTGTACTCTGAGCTAAATGAAGGGGAATTCGAAGTGAGGAGCAATAAATGAGGGGAATTCCCTCCTATAAGTCCTCTCCTCTGTCTACTTTGAGTTATTACTGCAGTTTGGCCACTAGATCCTTGACTTTGACCTCGAAATCCATCAATAATCTGCATTAAATACATGTTAGACCACATGAAATAATAACTAACTCAACTCACCCTATAAGCATACATATAATCAGAAAATCATACAATAAGCTAAGAGAATGGTTGATTTGACTAGGTTAGAAGGTAAAATGAGCCCATATAATTACCCATTTATGAGGCTCATCGATGTCATCCTGCATGCTCCTTTGGTGTGCACCTCTAAATCCTTCTAAAGTAACTCTTCCTGGATGATGTGGCTATGGGGCCTCCCATTGTAGTACTTCCATCAATCAAAACATATTTTTCCACTATTGTCAAAGCCACATTTTCCCACCCCTTAAATCATCCCGGAGGTTCATTTTGTGTGCATTTTTAATCATCCAAGGAAAACCCGCTAAGATGAGTTGTGAAGTGGGAGCTCTTTGCGCTGCATACTTCGCCAATCGCTTCTCTTTCCACTTGCTTTGTTAGTATGTGATTTTTTCACAGAAGCCCGGGATTCTGCCATCCTGAGCCCTCAAATCTTGCACATGTTTTGAACCCTCCTGGGAAATCTCCACTGAGGTTACGTGTTATGTGTGGGCTGTACCTCTAGCTAATGATTTCTATTTCCGTTGTTGTTCTTTGTGCCACATTTTCCCAACCCTTTTTTTAGTGTATCCACTTAAATACTTAACCTAATTTGGCAGTACCTCCACACTAAATTTCCACTAAAGGGTCCTTTACTTATATAAAATTTAAATTTTGACTTTCTGGGGCACCTAACTTTGACTGGCAATAAATTTTGATCTAGGAAGTCATTTGTGAATGTTAGCATACCATTGGAAATCACTTTATGAGAACCATCCAACTATTCCATTTCCAAAATAAATTAAGTTGATTTCCTAAGGTAGAAATGTACTCAAATCCTGGACCAATAAATCATCATAGCTATAATATTTTATAGATTCTTTGCATTTCCTCTTACTATGATTACTCTCTACAAAAGGCTACAACAACCATGGGACTCCCCTTGAGATTGAAAAACAACATGCACAAAAATGCTAGCCCAGTTTCCGCCACTATTAGCCTTATTGACATCAATGTTGTCTTTGTTGACATCAATCCCAACACAGTCGTTGCCACCAACCAACCTAGCAATACTAACTATCCAAAAATCTCCCACTTTAGTATTGATGGCAACACAACACCTCTCCACATTGATCACCACTCCTTACACTACATCCATAAAACACAATGGATGGAATTTGAGCTTTATTTCTCTGCATCAGCAACCAATGGTGATCCAGGAAATTTTCGTGAATACTTTCAAATAAAAGGCCCCATTATACAAGACCTTTTATTCATGCTTATTTGCATGTGAAATCATGAGAAATGTGAATTCTTAAACAACACTTTACCAAACCATTGACATGAAACAAGAAGCAATAATCATGAAGCACACATAAATGCACGATATAATCATGGATTTCGTCCAATGTGGACTATGTTTCTAGGCCCTGGGTCAAGAGTGGGGAGGCCGCTTCATTAGTCATTTCAAGAATATGATGTATATGTTATCCATTCATGATCGATACAAGGATGAACCCCTTAACTAGAGTGGCATGTCTCTCCCAAGAGAAATTCTCTTTATGTGTTCTCTCACTCATAAGATTCTCTCCTTCAACATGACAAGGAACAGTCTCTCACATAAAGTGTCATACAATAATCCTCTCACAAGATGGCATACATCGATCTTAGATTCAAATCATCATCTCACTAGAATCAAATGAACACATGGAAAAAATACACATTTTAACTCCAAGCTTGGGGATGGCCTGAAAATAGGCTACTGAGATGAAGAAACAACTTGTACCATCCTGTTCCTTCCAAAAATCGTGAAATCAGAGTATAAACATGACCCATTTTTGTCACACTCAAATATATGGTCCCTACAAATATTTTATATTCCTCACAAGATTCTCTTTTAGATACGAGTGAAAAACCTCTTACTCAGATGAAGAAATATATTGCACCACCAGACTCTTGGTGAAATACCGATTCAAACGAGTATAAACTTGGCATAATTCAGAGACCTTCAAAATTTAGCCCCCAGGAAATCTCTAAAATTCTTCAAATATTCTTCATAAGAATGTTCCATTTAATATTCTAGGGAACATTCCCCTTGAATATTCTCCTCTCAAAATTTGTGCCCTACCTGGGTTAGGTTCGGCATAGTCCTAGGTTCACAACTCCTTCTCAGCCTCCATTTTCCCCTCAGGTAGAATGAAATAAGCAAGTTTAAATAATATTTTGTGGGCATTAAAACCAAAGCAAGGTCATTGGCCCATTAGCAACTTGCTCGGTTTTGGCACTTGCCGCCCGACCTGAAAACCCACCACATAATTTTGGAATTTGCTTAACTATTCGCCACTTTTTTCAACCTTGACAAAGACCCTAACTAATCATAGCTGGCGCGTTCGCTAGTTGTTACATTTTTAGGTAAATTTAGGGCTGCCGGTTGGCGCGCTTTCCAGACCTACCAATCACGGGATTAACTCCCGGTGACCTTTAAATAGTCAGTCATTGTGGCATGGTTGGTCGGGGCCTTGGGTCACCCGTGGGCCTCAACCCATATTTTATTCCTTTTTGATATATGGTGTTGGGGGTTGGAAGCCTGCTACCCCATTTTTTTTAAATATTTTTATTTTTTATTTTTTTAAAAAAACCATTACAAAACCACCAGTTAGATTTTAGGGGTAACCAACAAAATTAAGTAGGTGAAATTTTTTTTAGTTCCATCTACTGTGAAGTGCCAAATTGTCACTGAAATAGTGGGCACTAAATTTGGTGGTTCCACTAAATTTAGTTGTGTTGTAAATTTAGTTGGTGCTCTGCTAAATTTAGACAGTGAGGTCAAGTTGACAAAAACTTTGACTGTGAATATCTTTAGCATACAAAGTCAATTTTAGTGTCTTCTACACCATTAGAATCAGGGTGACGTGATATACGTTCTACTCCTAGTTTCAATGAAATTCGAATATTTTGATTTTTGAGCCTTTCTGGAGCCACCTTGATCATTCCTCCCCACTGAGGAGATTTTGGTCCTCCAAATGCATGAACACAATCTGAAATCTATTGTACTCCCCAATCTACACAAGAAGTACCCCAACTTTCCACACTTCCTTCTCTTTCACCTTGTTTCTTCAGAGCCATAAGTGATGATCTAACACCTATATTTTATGCAAGCCTGTAGTATAATTTGAAAAATACATGCTCTTTTACAAGACTAACCATGATCCAAGAAAACCACATATTTTCCAAGAGTTTATAAAACACTCATTGGTTAAATTTACATCAAAATAATAATAGAAACGATACTCAAGTTACCAATGAAAATGCCAAAATTATCAGTATGTTGCGTCCATAAGTGATATCAAACACTTCATCACTTTTACAATCATTTCGAAATGTGATTTATGAAAATTTCCCATGTTCAACTACTTATAAATCCCCATTTCTTACACAACCAGGTTTATGGGTATTATTCCCATAGTCACTTTTCTTTCTGATCAACTTAGTTGGCTGGACCTTCTTCCTTCACAGGTGCTTTTTGGTCCTCCTTTAGTCACTACTCTTGATGGAGCTTCCAACATGTGACTCTCTAATGAGCATGCTTGTTATAATGGCTACAAAAATTATTCTTCCTCTAGAATTTCCTAATCTTCTTCCTTTATTGATGTGGAGAAGGGCCTTCATATCTTTTCCTCTTCCTTACTTCCATTCTCATCCAACACTTGGCAACAACATGGTTGTGGTTGTGGAAGTGGGGGTTGTTGAAGGATGGCATATCATATTGGATGGTCATATCATAAATTGGTATTAAATCACAAATTACTTCATTGGGCGTATGCTTTGAATCAACTTGTTTACAATAGTTGTTACTGATATGTGATATTAATGGTTACTAAAATTCAACATTGATAAATATAAAGTAAATGGAAGGAAATGGGTAAACATATAACATAACACTACTAATAGGAAGCCACACAAAACAATATCTTGTGTGTTGAATCTTTACCAATATATACATGATTTTAGTCACCCACTATATCAAACCAAGTCTAGGTTGATGTTAGAATACGGCTTGCTTTTATATATATAAATATATTTATTTTCTATGTTGGGATTATAAATTTTTCAAAAAATTATGGAGTAGTGTACTAACATAAATTAAAAGTGATAAATTTATAGAATAAATAAAAAAAATTAAATTATTATTTTAATATTAATTTTTTTTGTTAAGCTTGGCAAGTCCTCCTTTTTCT
The DNA here is from genome assembly GCA_031772625.1 of Pinus tabuliformis. Taxonomy (NCBI): domain Eukaryota; kingdom Viridiplantae; phylum Streptophyta; class Pinopsida; order Pinales; family Pinaceae; genus Pinus; species Pinus tabuliformis. The sequence continues at coordinate 1,413,213,433 of CM062818.1, read as the reverse complement.
ATTCATTTATAAGCAAATTTACACCACATAGATTGGCTAGGTGGCCTCAACTTTCCCATTGGGAAACCAAGTCTGTTGGCCACCTATTCGCATTGTATGCCATCCAAAAACAGAAAAGTTCCAGTCTTGCTATCCAAGCTATATATGTCTTTGTTTCATGACCAGACGTGAGATTTCTATCTATACATATACTTGCATAATGAAAAGTAAAAGCTATCCACATATAAAACAAAATTAAACAAGGGAGATTAACTATCCATTCTTCTCCTCCAAGGTCGATTCCACAGGTGCAGGGTCTTTGGCATTTGATCCAGGCATCTCAGACAGTTCCAGGATACATGGGATATGCCTCTCTATTCTATCCAACCTAATATCTTGCTTGTGGAGATGAAATTGAATTTTTTGGAATTCTTGTTTGTAGCTCAACATACCTTGAAGAGAAACAACCATACCCACCGAGATATGTTCCATAGCTTTACCTAGCAGGATTTTCATCAACCAATAGAGGTATAAGGTCTGCTTGAATTGTGTTATCCTCCCTTTGGTGTTGCCAAGTTCCGGGACAAGGGACCTCCAGTCTTCCATGTCCTCCTCATTCTCGCTGCCCTGCTTAATTTCCTCTTCCCATTCCTCTAAAATTTTCTGAATGCCTTCATCAGTACCTTCACGGTATGCCTCAACAACTTCACTGATAATTTTCTCTACTGATTTCTCCCCTTGCGAGGCTCGGACCTGGTCAGGAACTTTCCATTTTTGGGCACCTGGGACCATCTACCATGGCCACAACTTTTCGCTGGTCGAGCCATGGTGGAGATGCCCAAAACTTGTTCAGAGTAGCAATTTGTTAACCATAAACAATTCAACATAGTATGGAAATGCGCTCATCTATGAGTTGAGTTACCAATGCACTCCTCCCATTTCCCTTTGATTTCGGTACCAGGGCCTTCATGGTAAGAGATCCAAGCCCCAGGAGGGGCTGACCTCCAATCACCATCACTAAGCCCACGTCTCCAAACCCATCTCCTCACGACTGTGCGCGGGTTATCTTCCCCTTGCCATGACCAAGCTAGTGATTTCTACCAGAATTTCTAACTATATCCTAGTAATCTCGTTAGCTTCGGCAACAGGGGACCTCTCCTAGGTATCAGCTTAACTAATCCCCCCTTCCCTCATATCCTGGCTCATAATTACTACCCGCATGACCCCTACAGACATTCCCACTGAGTGTTGGCCCATAGTTCCTAGGGAGCCCATGCGAGACAACGAAAGTTCAAAACAAAGAGAGTTTGAGGCGATATCCGACAGGAGTAGAGCATAGACACAAAACCCAGTCATTACAACCAGGCACCACCCCTAATTCCACTAGGAATTCTCACCTTCCCAATTAACATTCCTAATTTTTCCCCTCTCCCACCAGGAGAAACCCAACCAGGTCAACATTGCAATGGAGGAGATGAGCCAGAAAACATGCCCGTGAAGATTTGTAGGCCGTATGTGAGCTTAAGACTGAGGACGGTGTCGCTCGACCCTTCTAGTGCACCATCTCCCTCGTCCATGAACAAACACACCAGCAATACCCACCTTTCTATCCTTTGCTCCATCAAGACCTGCCCCTTCACCACCTTCGTTTCCACCTTTCCCACCACCCTTGCATACAATCATGTCAAGGGCCACCGTACCCATCGCCTCGAGCATGTGGGGGTTGGTGGTGCAGTCCTCTGGGTTACTCTTCATTACTCCCCACTTGTTGTGCCAACCACCGGCTCGCACCCTGATTGGGGTATTCTTCTGCTGTGAGACCTTGTTGCTGGCTTTTCTTGTGGTCTTGTTCTAGGATTTCCACCAGGGTTCTATATCTATCATCCCAGGGCTGGACTGGCCATAGTTTTTCCATCAGGCCATTTTGATGATTGCATCCCTAGTTGGCAAGAAAGTCTGCCCCTTTATTCCCTTCTCTCCTAACATGTCTGACCATAATGTAATCAAACTTTTGTATTAGTTCACCAATCTCTTGTATAAGTCTAGAAGTCGACCAACTTTGGCTGAGCTTATCCCATTTGGTGCAATTGTTCAACTTTGTCAGAGTGTTTGTGACCAGACTTGAGTCACCTTCCACCACTAGGTCTCGATACCCCATTCGGACAAGTATTTGAAGTCCCTTCCCGGCTATAGTAAATTATGCCTCATTGTTACTTGTTATCCCATAGAAGTCAACATATATTAGCCAGGTGTTGGCCTAGGAATCCTAGAAGACACCACATGTGCCTCCAAGTCCTAGATTACCTTTTGAGGCCCCATCAAAATTGAGTCTAATGAATCCCTGCCCTGGGGTAGTGAAGTGTGTCAATGATGTCATTCCTACCCAACTTTTTTTCCAAGCATTGGGGGCTATCATTTTTAGCAATAGGTTAAGCTTTTGTAAAATTTGAGCTTCCTGATGGGGTACCTGCCAGTCTTCATGGTGCCACTCGTCTGTTAAAATCATTTCCCTGATGTTCTGGATTATTTCTTGCCATACCTACTCTTGAGTTGAGGATTTATTCTTAAAGACCCTATGATTTAGCTCCTTCCACATGGCCCATAAATTTAACCCTAAGGCTAGTCCCCATGCTCGATTTAACACTGAGTTGGAGAAGATATGGCTTCTCTAGAGGAGAATTGTTTCCTTAATATTGTGGTGATCTTGATCCATTCTTTCAAAAACTCCTTGAATTTTCCTCCATTTTTGTTCTGCAAATGGGCATGTGTTAAGAATATGCTCTAAAACTTCCTTTTTTTCGTGGCAAAGGCAGCAGAAGGAGGGTCCCTAAAAACCCCTTTTCTATAGTTGGTCCCAGCTTAGGATCCATCCTTCGTAAACCAACCATAAGAAGTGGGTTGCCTTTGGCCACCATCCTCCCTTCCATATTTTTTTTTTTCCATATTATGCCTTGTCCGTCCTGGGATTTTTGGGTTTGAAGGTCATATGCTTCTTTTATGGTGAAGGTTTATTTTGGAGTATGCCTCCATCTCAAGATATCAGGATCGTTTTGAACCACTAATTGTCTCGATCTCAGTTCTTTGTCTAGCTCTATCCATTGTTTAGTCTCAATGGCTTGGCATTAGTCTTCCTTCTTTTTCCATCGTCTCCAACCTCCCACTCCTTGTTCCTATTTCTAGAATTGATCTACCAATTGGATATCTTTATCTTTGGTATCTATATGTGTGGGTGTGTGTGTCCCTGAGGTCTTGCCTTTCTATCATTCATTCTCTTTGTTGCCAAAATCTTGTTGTTTTTCCATTGAGAATTTCCTAGAAGGCATGTTGGTTGATGAGATTCCTGTTTTGAGCTACTAGATTCCATACTGTTAATCCTTTAGGGGGGTCTGTATATCATAGAATATCCTCAGTTCTCTCAGGCATGTTATATTTTCTTGTCCATATTTGCTTCCAGATATCCCTCCCACCTCCTATCCATCTCCACCATAATTTTGCAGCCATTACTTGATTTAGAGTATATGGATCTCTGAGGCCTAACCCTCCTTCCATTTTCTTTTTCACCAAGCCCTATTATGATCCCAAAACCCATTTTCTGACCCGTTGAGCCGCTCCCCATAGATTTTTTTTTTAAATATGTACCTTTTTGGAGCACATGCATTTATGGGCTACCATACCAGATAGTTGATAAATAGGTATTGACTACAACACTTCTTTAAGGAGAATTGTCTTGCTTGCTTAGTTGAGGAATCTGAAAGCCCAACTGTTGAATTTTCATTAAAGATTTTGGAGGACCTACTGCCAACAGGATGAATTTAGGGAATTGTTAGAAAGGGGCATTCTTAGATATTTGGATGGGAGGTTCCCCATGCTAAACCCCAAGATCCTGGCAAGGTAGGTTCTAACATTCACCCAAGTATTAAAAAATAAAATACAGGATTTGTCATTATTTATCTTCATCCCGGAGTCTGACATGAAGGTTCTAAGTATCTCTTTTATTATTCGTGATTCTCTTAGGTATACTTGGTACAAGAGCATGATATCACTGAAAAATTGTTGGTGAGTGATGGCTAGGTCATTACCCTAGATCCTTAGGCCCCTAAACCTAGATTCGCGGACCTCATTTTTTATACCATAGTCCAACCCTTTCATGGAAATAATGAAGAGAAAGGGAGATACTAGATCTCCCTGCCTTAATCACTGGGTTGGATTTAAATTGGGGGTAGGAGTCCCATTCAACATGATAGAGATAATAGGGGAGGAGATCATGGCATAAATCCAATTTATCCATCTTTGATCAAAACCATAGGATTTGAGGATATTGTTCAGGTAGGCCTAGCTTAGCCTATCATAAGCTTTGGATAGGTCCAATTTAATCATCATTCCTGGGATCTTTCTCACCTTTAGAGAGTGCACTATTTCTTGGGAGGTTATGAACCCGTCTAGGATTTTTTTTCCTTCTACAAATCTCGATTGCTCTGGGGAAATGAGGCTCGACAGAAGGGGTTTTAGGCATCTTACAATGAGTGTAGCAATGATTTTGTAAATGAAATTACACAAAGCAATAGGTCGGAACCCTTGCGGATCTTCAAATTTCAAATTTTTAGGAATAAGAGCAATAAAAGTAGAGTTCAAGCTAGGGGCATACCTTTTGATTATGCCATGATTCCTCTACCACCTCTAGAATGTCCTTTCCCATGAATTTCCAAGTTGCTTGAAAGAATTCTGTTGTGAATGCATCTGGGATTGGAGCCTTATTTTTTTCATTCCGTTAACAATCTCTTCCACCTCTTCCATTGTGGTGGCTCTCATTAGGGCTAGATTCTGATCTTGAGTTACCAGATGGGGAATATTCTATGTAATTCTTTGTATGGCTTCCATTCTATTATCTTGTGGTTCAGTAAGGAGGTATTTGAAATGGTTCACAAGAAGCTCCTCCATTTCTTCATGTTGCACTCTGTGATTCCCCTCCTCATCTTTCAAAGAGTAGATTCTGTTGTGCTTCCTGTGTTGAACCATGGCTTTATGGAAAAATCAGGTGTTGCGTTCATCTTCCCACAACCAATTTACACTTGATTTTTGTTTCTAAAGTTTCTCTTCCTACTTTCATCTTTCCTCCAACTGGTTTATTAGCAGTCCTTCTTCCTTTATAAGAGTTTTAGTTCTCCCTTCCTGTATGATTTGTTGTTGCAGCTCCATCATACATTTATTGATCTGGTGTTGAACATTCATAATATGTCCAAACTCTTATTTGTTCCATTTCCTAATTTTCTTTTTTAATTCCTTAAGTTTAAGTTGGAAAGTATGCATACAGTTTCACCCTTACTGCTCATTCATATTCCACCATTCCTCTATTCTTTTTAGGAAGCCCGAGTCTCTTAACTAGAAGGCTTCAAATTTGAAGGGTTGGTTCTTAGGTCGCACTTTCAAATCTACCTCCAATCTTATCAACCAATGATCTGAGCCCATACATGGGAGGATCGAGGCTTCCATGAAGATATCTCTACTTATGGCTTGTTCTAAGATTATATATCTATCCAGGCGAGAAGAAATTTGGTGATTTCCTCCCCTTCTATTATTCCAAGTATGTACTCCATTAATTGTTGGAAGGTCCACTAGGTGGAGTTTTGAAATAAGGTCTCCAAAGGCTTCCATATCAACGTCCATTCTTCTCATTCCTCCCTTCTTCTCAGCTAGAGAGGTAATCATGTTGAAATATCTGCCTACTACCCATAGGTCTTCTGGGTATAGGTTTCTCATTTTTGCTAGGTTTTGGAGGAATGCTCCTCTTTCCACCGAGGTGTGAGGTCCGTAAACCCCTCTAAGCAACACCCATTCTTTGGATCCAATATTTTGTAACTTGACTGATAATATTCTTGGGAGGCTAACCCAGTCCTCAAACAACACCTCTTTTTATTATTAATTATTAATTATTTTATATATTATTATTTTTTGTGTGTCTCTATAGAATAACATACAATATATATATATATATATATATATATATATATATATATATATTTTTTTTTTTTTTTTAGTTTATTAATTTGTATAATTTTTCATATTAATTAAATTGTTAGCCAATGTTGGATAGTAAAATTTAAAAAAACTACAATGTAATTACAACATATCATTTATGCATGTAACATGAATTACATCTCAAGAGTATATTTTCTTCTATTTTTTTCTAACATCTAAGTTTGAATTTGTTTGTTTAACAAAAACATATCCCTATCTTAAAATGACAATGAGGAAGAGGGAGGTTATCAAAAGATTTTTTTGTTTGTTTGTTTAAATGTTAGAGAACAATATATAGAGATAAAATTAAATTGAAATTGAAAATGTTGTTAATTTTATAAAAAAATATTTTTACATATAATTTTCATAAAATAAATTTAGTTAAGAACCTCACATGAATTCATTTATTAAGATAAAATAACAATTAGATGGTAAAAAAAGACTACAATTTAGATTGGGTGGGAACTCAATCCTTTTATGCATGTATGGATTTGATTTTGTGATGGATGTAAAACAAAAGATAATGGACTCAATTGGTATCCCTGTGATTCTGCAGTGCCTAATACATGAAGGGAAGTATTTCATGGATTTCTCTCTATTGCATGGATATGTAATTATAAGAAACTCCAACATATGTTGGAAATAATACTGAGAGGGGGGTGAATCAGTATTATCAGATCAAGAATTTTTATTTTTCATAATCAGATTTATATGCACTACTTCATAGAGGGTAACTAGTGTGTACACGCAACTGTCTTTAAGGCAACCAACGTTTATGCAGTAAACTTATGATTCAATTAATTCATCATATTTTGATCTTTAATCGATGCATCAATGCTTCATCAATCATTAAACAATAACCATGTTCAGTATAAACATACTAAACCATCACACATAAGCAACACACATGAACACCAAGATTTAAGGTGGAAACCCAATGTGGGTGAAAACCACCTTTTGCTGTCATCTCTGTCATCTTTTAATAATAATAAAATCTATTTACAATCTTGTACTGATGTAGAGTCATACTAGTACGCAGGCTTCTACCTGCAGAAGGTTACAACCTTCTCTCATTCTACAACTTCTACTGAAAGGGAGCTACAACCCCCTAGCTCTTGTACTAGCCAATATGTTTACTAGTACATAGGTGCCAGCCTACAGAAAAACTCCACTCTTCCACCAGGGACCACGTTTCATGAATTTTCAAACTGGATACTCCTGGAACATATCAAAACATATGAAGACCTTGACTCATCAATAATCCATCAGAAATTTAGAAACTCAAACTTCATCAACCCACATGCAGTTAATCTGAAACAATTAGATCACTGTCATCATAACACTGTGCTGAACCCAAAAACCTGCATTAACATTCAGAACCAACTGAAACCTAAAAAATTCATGTGTCATATTGTATACGCTACTTCAATGAAGAAAACCTGCATGTATACGCTACTTCCTTCAGCCCAACCTGCATATACCTCTAAAGATTTTGAATCATAAAATCCCTGAATCACAAACTGTACCAACTAGAAGTATATTGAACATCTACTCTCAACTTACAGAACTTTACACAGGCAGGCAACAGAAAACACTTCTTCTCACTTATACAATCAATCAAATATCAACCTCCTTATGCATTCAGATTCACATTCAGATCTAATAAGACTTCATTAACAGAGAACAGTAAAATAGCAGCATCAATAAATCAGCAATATTGATCTGATAGATCAGTCATCTCTGAACATCAAGCCTTTCTTTTGTATATGCTACTTGAAAGAACAGAACCTGCGTGTATACACTCTTTGGCCGAGACAAACTTGCATACATATCTGCAAATATTCACTCAGAACTTTGCTACAATTCCAGACTTCAGAAAAACCCAAATCATGATAGATAACGAATCAAACAGGTGCAAAACATCAAATCTATCCTCAACCAATATCAGACCATTCAAGAATAAGTCATTTCAGGTACCGAATGCCTCAGATGAAATACCTAGGGTCAATACTATGGTCCAAAGATACCTTGGACCAAATACCTCGGACCAAAACCATGGTTTTCAACATGTAGGCGCTTTGCCTTTTGTGGAAGTGCGTGTGTATGTTATACGTTTTTTCTGTTCTAAATACCTGCATGTATACGCTACTTGGACCAAGTGAACCTGCATGTATATCTTAAACTACTCCTACATCATATTCTTCCTTAAACTTATTTATTCTGATCAATAGTCCTTAGTTCCATCTTCCTGATCCTTTGTATCATTGCCCTATTGCCTATGAATATTCCTATTAGCCTCTTATCAAAACTGAGTTGACCTATAGAGTTGCCATCAAGGACAATACTTGTATCATAATGCCAACAATCTCCTCCTTTGGACTTGATGGAAACCATGATGGTGTTGACCACTGCAAGCTGTAAACACTGTTAGAGATACCATACAACACTAAAATGGCAAAATAGTCTCCCCCTTTTGACATCAAGGGCAAAGGGTGGACCACTCTACTCTCCTCCATTACATGATGCTATCCATACTTCCCCTGAGTACATGTCGCGTCTGCAGAGAGATGATTCAATATAATAACATGACACTATAACTCAACAAAGTGAGTATGACCTCCCTATGACCACAAACTCATACATACATCAATCACCCAACCAAGTGCAGATATACCAAAGTTTATACATGATAGAAATACAACAATTATTACATCATCCATCCCAAGGATATTGGGGAAATAAATTACATCGTATGACCAATAGAACTCATTGAAACATAAACCATGACTGATGCAAATAAGAAATAGCTGAATTCAACAACCATAATGCCAATAATGTGGAATGTGAACACTCCCCTTGAACCTGTGCTACCTGTGCATTTCCAGCAAGTTATTCATCAAAGCATCTTTGTCAGTAGATAAGAATTTAATGAGCCAAGTATATCAGCAGATTGTAGTCATCAAAAACCAGACAGAGCACAGAGTGTGAACCACTATTTTTATGTTAGAAAATCATGTACACGCTTTTAGCCAAGGCAACCTGCATGTACCCACACATATACTTCATGAAACCAGCGTGTACTAAACTTCCTCTGAAAAACCGGATTTAACAGCAGGATGATGCAGCAACAACTCCCAGCATTTGTCTGAGATATTCAAATGTTTCTCTCAGCAGTAGTTTAGTGAATATATCAGCAACCTATTCTTTGGAGGGGACATACTCCAATTTAACCTTTTGTTGAAGCACTTGTTCTCGTAGAAAATGGCACTTGATGGGTATGTGCTTGGTCTTGGAGTGTATGATTAGATTCTTTGAAATACTGTTGGCACTTGTATTATCACATAGAATGGAGATGGGTGGAGTACATGTGATTTGAATGTCTTGCAAAGTTCTCAACATCCAAAGTAGTTGTGTGAAGCAAGATGCAACAGCCACATATTCTTCTTCAATTGTAGATAAAGCAATTGAAATTTTCTTCTTGCTGAACCAAGACACTAACCTGGAACCCATATATAATGCACCACCATTAGTGCTTTTTCTATCATCAACAATTCCTACCCAATCTGCATTCATATATGCATGAAGAGTAAGATCTGCATCTCTAGGATACCATAGTCCAAAGTCCCGAGTTCCTTTAAGATATTTGAAAATTCTTTTGACTGCCTAAAGGTGTGATTTCTTTGGATTTTCTTGAAATCTTCCAACTGTTCCTACTGCATGCATGATGTCAAGTCGGGTACCTGTTAGATAAAGCAGACTGCCAATCATGGATATGTAAGTTGGTTGATGTACTGTTGCTGATTCATCATTTGAGCTAAGACTGCATCCTGTTACCATTGGGGTACATACATGTTTAGAATCTTCCATTCTGTACCTTTTCAAGATCTGTTTGAGATATTTGGTTTTTGAAAGAAAAATACCATCTTTAGTTTGTTGAACTTGTAGACCAAGAAAATAGGTAAGTTCACCAAGAAAGGACATTTCAAATTCTCGCTGCATTACTGAAGCAAAATTCTGACTCATGGATTCTTCATTGCTACCAAAAATGATATCATAAACATAAACAATAATAATTAGCAATTTATCATTTTCAATCTTTGTATATAAATTGCTATCTCCGGAACCTTTTGTAAAACCTTGTTGGTGTAGATATTTGTCAATGCCATAATACCAGGTCCTTGGAGCCTGTTTCAGACCATAGAGAGCCTTTTTGAGTCTACATACAAGTTTTGCATCATTTCCAAGAATGAATCCTTCTGGATGTTTAATATAAACTTCTTCTTCTAAATCTCCATTAAGGAAGGCTAATTTTACATCCATTTGGCATACTTTGAATTTCTAAAAATTGGAAAGAGCAAGAAACATCCTTATGGCTTCAAGTTTGGAAACAGGTGCAAAAGTTTCTTCAAAATCTATATCTTCTTGTTGAGCATACCCTTTACAAACAAGTCTGGCCTTATTTCTAATGACTTCTCCATTTTCATTCAGCTTGTTCTTGAATATCCATTTAGTTCCTATAATATTTTTATCATGAGGTCTAGGAACTAATTCCCAAGTATCATTCTTTTCAATTTGCTCAAGTTCTTCATCCATGGCCTTGACCCAACATTCATCTTTGCATGCTTCATTTACATTTTCAGGTTTGGTGGAGGATAGTAATGCTAGATAGCTTGAGGTCCCTATAATAGTTTTTCTTGTCTGTACACCAGCCTCCTTTTCCCCTAAAATTTGAGTTTCTAGATGATTTTTCTGAACGTACCTGGACAGAGTCTTTTCTTCTACTATTGTATCTTCTTTTGGTGCTTCATTGGTTTCTTCTTCAATATAATTTTGGTTTCAAGTGGGAAAGTAATCCCCATCTTCCTCATTGTCATAATCTTCTGTTGATTTTATATGTTTTGGATTTCTACATGCTTCATCAACTACAACATCAATTCTTTCAACAATTTTCCCAAGTCTTTTATTATAACATTTATATCCTTTACTTCTGGAAGAAAAACCAAGAAGAATACCTTCATATGCTTCGAGTTCAAACTTACTAAGTTTTTCAGTAGTCCTTTTGATAAAGCATTTGCTTCCAAAAACTTTAAAGTATTTTACAGTAGGAGTCTTACCATACCAAAGTTCCTATGGAGTTTGAGTGCTATTTACCTGAACATTTTCTTTGTTGAGAATAGTCACGACCGCGAATGCAGCTTCACCCCAGAAGGTTGCAGGAGTTCCAGATTCATCTAGCATGGCTCGAGCCATTTGTTGAATTGTTTTGTTCATCCTTTTTGTTACACCATTTTGCTGAGGTGTTCTTGCAGTGGAGAATTCCCTTTTTATTCCATGTTGTTCACAAAATTCAAAGAATTCATCCGATATAAATTCCCCTCCTCGATCAGATCTGAGGCATTTGATTTTTCGATCTGATTCATTTTCAACCAAAGCTTTAAAGGCTTGGAACTTTTCAAATGCTTCATCTTTATGCTTTACAAGGCTTAACCAACACATTCTAGAAAAATGATCAATGAACAAAATAAAGTATTCTTCTCCACGAGGCGACTTTTTCCTTTTTGGTCCACATAAATCAATATCGATAAGTTCAAGAGGCTTACTAGCTGACCCTTCTTTTTCCATGAAGTGAACTCTGGTTTGCTTACTGATTTGACATGGTTTGCATATTGTATTTTCTGGGATGATGATATCTGGAAGATCATGAACAACCTTGAGTCTGCATGCTTTTCTTATTTGAGAAAATCTTAGATGTCCCAATCTTCTATGCCACAACCAGTTTTCGTCATTTTTTCTTAGATAACACTGTTATTGTCCTCCTTTTAGTATGTATAATGTGTTTGGAGTTCTTGTACCTTTGATCATGGTCTCTCTTGTATCAAGCTCATGAACAACACATCCGTTTGATCGAAACACCACTTCATTTAAATGATCACACATTTGACTAACACTCAACAGGTTATGCTTTAAACCATCTACATACATAACATTTCCAACTTTAACCTTTTCTTTCAAGAAAACAGAACCTTTACCTTTTATGACAGCTGGAGTGTCATTTCCAAATGAGACATTCTTTTCCTTTTCTAAGGCATTATATGAGTGAAGTTTCTCTTTGTCACCTGTCATGTGTTTGGAGCATCCACTGTCGATGTACCACTAATTTTATTGTCCTTCTCCATACAAGGCTATACCACATCTTTCTGTTTGAGATTCTTTACTTCTCCATATCTTGGGCTTTAATGGCATTTTCTCCTTTTGAGGTGTTTGCTGAAATTTTCTCCTGCATTCAGATTCTTCATGACTAAAGTTGTTACAGATTGAGCATTCTATTTCATTTTCAATAGGAGAAAAGTTATTATAGGAACTTCTCTTGATCACTGTTACATTCCTTTGATTTCATGTTTCTCTAGTCATGATGGTTTTGTAAGCAACACATTGAGCAGCTTTGTGCCCAAAATTATGGCATGAAAAACATTTCCCATTAAAGAAGTTTCTGCGACTATCGAATCTATTTACCTGTTGATTGTAGTTTCTATTGATATTCATCTTTGGAGCAAATTGACTACAATTTGCCTGAGGTTGGTTGTGGCTTCTATTGATATTAATCCTTGGAGCAAATTGAGTATGATTTACCTGGTGATCAACTTTATGCCTTTGCTGACAATTGTCATACTATTCACTGGTCTTTTCTACATCAAGATAGCTTTTGGCGGAGGTTGACGACTTCTGTGATTGAGATGCTTCTTCAGTATATGTTGGCATTATGATGCATGTGTTGTACTTGATGGCAAACAACTCATAGAAGATCAACTCACTTATATATATCTAGATGAATATACGGAAGAGATATCAGATGACAATTCTCAGTATGACAAGTCCAAAGGGGGAGATTGTTAGCATTATGAGACAAGTGTTGTCCTTGATGGCAAATCACACAAATGATAAATTATAGTGCAGCAAATTTATTTGGTAAATAATAGTGCAACAAAGTTTCCTTCATGTAGAGAAAAGTTCACGCACTTTTATGCAGAGAAAAGTTTATTCCATGTAGAGAAAAGTTCACGCACTTTTATGCAGAGAAAAGTTTATTTCATGTAGAGAAAAGTTCACGCACTTTTATGCAGAGAAAAGTTTATTTCATGTAGAGAAAAAGTTCACACACTTTCATGCAAGGAAAAGCGCGTATATGTTGGAGAACTTACCTTTGGTCCATGGTAGTTAGTCCTTGGTATTTGAACCTATGGTTTTGGACCATGGTACCTCGTCAGAAGTGTTGATCTCACGCACTTTCATGCAAGGAAAAGCGTGTATATGTTGGAGAAATTACCTTTGGTCCATGGTAGTTAGTCCTTGGTATTTGAACCTATGGTTTTGGACCATGGTACCTCGTCAGAAGTGTTGATCTCACGCACTTTCATGGTTGGTTCATGGTATTAGTCCGACAGTTTTTGATCCTATGGTTTTGGCCTGTGGTATTGCATCCAAAAGTGTTGATCTCACGCACTTTCATGGTTGGTTCATGGTATTAGTCCAACAGTTTTTTGATCCTATGGTTTTGGACCGTGGTATTGAGAAAGGACTAAGGCTATAAAAGAGGAAGGAGATCATTTGGCAAAGCATCATTTGAATTATCTGAATATCTGATAAAGTGCTAGATCTGGAATACTGTGATTGGGTTATGGTGCAGATCTGGATCTGAGCTAAAGAGGGATCTCACCGGTTGATGGAGAACAAGATCTAAGGATAGATCAGGATCAAATGGTTTGAAATGAACTATCTCTATATATTTGATTATGCTAGATCTGTATATTGAATGATCTGAACTAGGTATAAATTAAGTTTGAAATCGCTGCAAGTCATGTTTGAATATTTATAGATCTGTACGTGGGTTGGCTTTGGTGTAAGCGTGTATATATGTAGGTTTGGTTCATTGTAGTAGCGTATACAATTTGAGCTATGATATTTGAAGTCACAGGTGGTTCTGGTTGTTGATGGGTTCTGATGACAGTTTAAAGGTGTCAGTATTTTGCATATCCTATTTGGTTGATTGTGTTTAGCTTCAGTATTGATGGATGAGAACTAATATTGGATCAGGATCATAATGACTCATATTTATGTGATCTGATGGACTAGATCTGGGTGCTAACACATATATTATCCTTGTATATGTATTGATCTGGTGTTTGGGTGATTCAAAAGATTGATTGATTATGTGCTTCAATGATATTAATGGGTCCAGTATGAAAATTGGATGAAACGTGGCCTTTCAGATTATGTGTTGTGCTTCAGGAATATCCAGTCTGAAAATGTATGAAACGTGGTACCTGGAGGAGAGAAGATTGTAGGCCGGCGCCTACGTACTAGTATCTTAGCTAGTACAAGACCTAAGGGGGTGATAGCTCCCTTCCAGTAGCAGTTGAAAATTTTGGAGCATTGTAGCAGGTAGCATCCTGCGTACTAGTAAATGGATCGGCTAGTACAAGAACTATGGGGGTTGTAGCTCCCTTCCAGGAGAGACTGGAGAACGAGAGAGAGTTGTAGCTCTCTACAGGTAGAAGCCTGCGTACTGGTATAAGACTGCACCAGTACATAGATATTGTAAAAGGATTTTCTTATTAAGAAGAAGATTGAGATGACTTGCAGCAGGTGGTTTTCTCCCACATTGGGTTTCCACCTTATATCATGGTGTTCATGTGTGTGACTTATGTGTGATGATCTGTTCTATTTTACTGCACCTGTTTACTGTTAATATGGTTGATAGTGTTCTAATGCACTCATTAAGGATCAACTAACTGAATCATAAGAAGTTGTGGAAGTAGCATATATGAATCTGAATATGGAAATGAAAAAGTTTTATTGATGTGATAATACTAATTCACCCCCCCCTCTCAGTATTATTTCCAACAATTGGTATCAGAGCAGGTCCTTTGGTAGAAGCTTGATCGCTTGAAGGAGATCCGTGGAACTATGGGAAAGAAGCTTAAGAAGAAAGCACCTAAGAAGAAGAAGACATCTTAGAAGAACTATGACAGTGGGAGAATCGATTGGGGATTAGGTATAAGAAGCTCTTCAGATTCAGAATCAGATTCAGAATCATTTCAGAATGAAGATGAACTATCAGGTATGAATTTGCGATCCTCTGATGTTCCAGCTATCTATCCATTTGGAAAATATGAAAGTGATAGTGAAGCAACTGAATTTTCTTTTATGGGTGAGCAAGAAAAGTATCAAATAGAGGAAGTATTTAGAAGGCTTACAGACAAAATTAAAGATCAACAAGATCTATTGAACAAAAGGGAATGTGCTTTCAAAGAAGAAGTTACCAAACTAAAAGCTCAATCAGAGGAAGGAAACAAGGTAAGAAAGTTACTCAAGGACAAGGAAAATCAATGTCAAAAGTTGCAGGGTGAAGTGACATCATTAAGAGATGAAGTCAATGAAAGAAGCACAACCATCAAGAAACTAAGAGATAGATCCAGTTACTATGAAAGTCTTGAAGCCACGATCCGCTCGCTAAAGGAAGATCTTGAAGAATCAAAGAAGCAGAATAAAGATCCACTCCAAGCTATTGAAAAACAGGTAAACGAATATATCAGCTTAAAATCTCAACTGGAATGTGCCTTCAGAACTCGTCAAATGCAGCAGGATCTGAATGAAGAACAAGAAAAGGAGATTCTCAAACTAAGGCATCAGTTGGAAGAAGAAGGAAAGTTGAAGAAGACATGAAGAAGTAATGTCTAGAAAAGGAGGAACAACTTCAAGTTGAGGTAAATATCTTGAAAGGTAAATTAGAAGAAAAGGATAAACTATTACGATTTCAAGATAGTACTAAAGCCTTGGATGATATTCTTAGTAGTCAAAGGTCTCCTGCTATCAAGACTGGTCTTGGTTTTCATGAATCTGTTGAAGGTGAATCTAGTTCACAAGGTGAGGCAAGGAACTCTAAAAAGAAATCTAAAATGATCAACAAGGAGATGAAAGGTCAACCCCATCAACAATCAAGGAAAGAGACTCCTCAAAGAAAATATCTTACTCCTAACTATGGTCGGCCATTTACGCAGATGAATAATATTGAATGTTATGAATATCATAATCTTGGACATGTTGCAGCTAGATGCAGAAGAAGGATGGTTCAAGATTATCACACCGAAAGATCATCACATTCCAGGTACTTCAATGGATATTGTTTTTCTTGCAATTTGTTTGGTCACAAAGTTGCTGATTGCTACAGGAGGAATATGAAACATGTAAGATGTTATGCATGTAACAAGCTTGGACATATAGCTAAGGAATGCAGGAACAAAGTATGGGCACCATACCAAAAGGAGAAAACATCATCATCACACTTGAAGATGTGGAAGAAGAAAGAAGTACAGTCAGAAAGAGGCGGCACAGCACAACATACAGACATAACAGAATTAGAGGGAGCTGGAAGTGTAAAACTTCAGTGTCCTAAATCTCATATGCAAGTTTCTTAAAGAGAAGTCACGTATATATGCGAGTTGGTTATGGCATAGTCGCGTATATGATTGTTTGAGGAAAGGCAGTAGGGACAGGTTCAGGAAAAGGATCAGTCATGGTTCGGTTTATTATTTGCGCTGTTTGATAATGGTTACAATTTGCTGATGATGTGTGGAAATGACTTGATGGTTAGAAGTGTTTTGTTTCTAACTTGATAATGATGATGTATTGATACTTCTTGCTGATATGAATGATCAGATCTGACAGTAAACAAGATGGCACAGGTTTAGGGGGAGCATATGCTTTTAATGCATTGTTGGCATTATGGTTAATAGTCCTTGGTGATGATGCTTATATGGATAAATGATTCATCTTGCTATGATATGGTTATGAGTTTTTCAGATGATTCTTGGAGTTACATAGTTGATATTTAGATCAGATTTGTGGTTGATCCTCTAATGGTGCTTACATGGTGATCTTCATAAGGATAAGGAGAAGTACATAGCTTGAATTCACATCTTCTTTACTTGATGATGAGTCGCTCATATGCTGTTGTCGTCATATGCATAAAGATCATATATTACAGTTATGATGCAGGATTCCTATTGTTCTTGGCACATATGTGGATGAGGATTGTTGGCTGGATACATGGATGATTATTCAAAGTTGCATTGTTGGAGACTTGATGATGATGTGTTCTTACCTATATGATGATAGGTTGTTTCGTACATATGTTGATTGATATTCCCAATTGATGATACTTGGTCCATGCAGTTCTGGATAGCTATGGTGATTCTCACATATGATAGAATGATTCTGTATATACAGAATTCTGTTCAAAAGGATGAGTTGATACGGACATACCTTGATGATTCATGCAAGTTGCTGGTGACAGATGCTATGGAGCAGATCATTCAGTGTCGTTGCTGATGCTTATTTAGGTGTTTGGTCTCTGTTATAAATGTCATGTATATCATTCGATGTAAAGGTCATATCAAGACTCATGATGTAATAGTGTGTCTCTATCTATTGTAGTCATTTGATGAAATATTTCAGTCATATCAAGGTCATGTAACGGCCTATGTTTGGTTTCCCCACTATGCCTGGGATGAAGATGTAATGTATTTGGTTGTCATATTTCTGATGTATCCTCACTTGGTTGGGTGATGGATGTATGTATTGAGTCTTTTGGTGATAGGAAGGTCTTTCATGATGTATAAGTCTTGGTTCTTCTTGAAGAACATCTTTTGCAGATCTTTCCTACAGTCAGGGCGAGCATGAACAACACAATTCAGAAAGAGCAGAGCTTTCAGCATGTAGCATGAACAGATTGGTACACCTTGGCATATACAAAGGGGGAGCTCATTCAGAGATTTCAACAGGTACTCAGGGGGAGTATGAACAGCGGAATGCCTTTCTAGGAAAGAGAATATCTTGGTTCGCGCTTTGCCCTTGATGTCAAAGGGGGAGAGTGATTTGGTATTGTTGCCATCAAGTCCAAAGGGGGAGATTGTTGGCATTATGATGCATGTGTTGTACTTGATGGCAAACAACTCATAGAAGATCAACTCACTTATATATATCTAGATGAAAATACGGAAGAGATATCAGATGAAAATTCTTAGTATGACAAGTCCAAAGGGGGAGATTGTTAGCATTATGAGACAAGTGTTGTCCTTGATGGTAGATCACACAAATGATAAATTATAGTGCAACAAATTTATTTGATAAATTATAGTGCAACAAAGTTTCCTTCATGTAGAGAAAAGTTCACGCACTTTTATGCAAAGAAAAGTTTATTCCATGTAGAGAAAAGCTCACGCACTTTTATACAGAGAAAAGTTTATTTCATGTAGAGAAAAGTTCACGCACTTTTATGCAGAGAAAAGTTTATTTCATGTAGAGAAAAGTTCACGCACTTTTATGCAGAGAAAATTTTATTTCATGTAGAGAAAAGTTCACGCACTTTTATGCAGAGAAAAGTTTATTTCACGTAGAGAAACATTTCACGCACTTTCATGCAAGGAAAAGCGCGTATATGTTGGAGAACTTACCTTTGGTCCATGGTAGTTAGTCCTTGGTATTTGAACCTATGGTTTTGGACCATGGTACCTCGTCAGAAGTGTTGATCTCACGCACTTTCATGCAAGGAAAAGCGTGTATATGTTGGAGAACTTACCTTTGGTCCATGGTAGTTAGTCCTTGGTATTTGAACCTATGGTTTTGGACCATGGTACCTCGTCAGAAGTGTTGATCTCACGCACTTTCATGGTTGGTTCATGGTATTAGTCCGACAGTTTTTGATCCTATGGTTTTGGCCTGTGGTATTGCATCCAAAAGTGTTGATCTCACGCACTTTCATGGTTGGTTCATGGTATTAGTCCAACAATTTTTTGATCCTATGGTTTTGGACCGTGGTATTGAGAAAGGACTAAGGCTATAAAAGAGGAAGGAGATCATTTGGCAAAGCATCATTTGAATTATCTAAATATCTGATAAAGTGCTAGATCTGGAATACTGTGATTGGGTTATGGTGCAGATCTGGATCTGAGCTAAAGAGGGATCTCACCGGTTGATGGAGAACAAGATCTAAGGATAGATCAGGATCAAATGGTTTGAAATGAACTATCTCTATATATTTGATTATGCTAGATCTGTATATTGAATGATCTGAACTGGGTATAAATTAAGTTTGAAATCGCTGCAAGTCATGTTTGAATATTTATAGATCTGTACGTGGGTTGGCTTTGGTGTAAGCGCATATATATGCAGGTTTGGTTCATTGTAGTAGCGTATACAATTTGAGCTATGATATTTGAAGTCACAGGTGATTCTGGTTGTTGATGGGTACTGATGACAGTTTAAAGGTGTCAGTATTCTGCATATCCTGTTTGGTTGATTGTGTTTAGCTTCAGTATTGATGGATGAGAACTAATATTGGATCAGGATCATAATGACTCATATTTATGTGATCTGATGGACTAGATCTGGGTGCTAACACATATATTATCCTTGTATATGTATTGATCTGGTGTTTGGGCGATTCAGAAGATTGATTGATTATGTGCTTCAATGATATTAATGGGTCCAGTATGAAAATTGGATGAAACGTGGCCTTTCAGATTATGTTTGTGCTTCAGGAATATCCAGTCTGAAAATGTATGAAACATGGTACCTGGAGGAGAGAAGATTGTAGGTTGGCGCCTACGTACTAGTATCTTATCTAGTACAAGAGCTAAGGGGGTGGTAGCTCCCTTCCAGTAGCAGTTGAAAACTTTGGAGCATTGTAGCAGGTAGCAGCCTGCGTACTAGTAAATGGATCGGCTAGTACAAGAACTATGGGGGTTGTAGCTCCCTTCCAGGAGAGACTGGAGAACGAGAGAGAGTTGTAGCTCTCTGTAGGTAGAAGCCTGCGTACTGGTATAAGATTGCACCAGTACATAAATATTGTAAAAGAATTTTCTTATTAAGAAGAAGATTGAGATGACTTGCAGCAGGTGGTTTTCTCCCACATTGGGTTTCCACCTTATATCATGGTGTTCATGTGTGTGACTTATGTGTGATGATCTGTTCTATTTTACTGCACCTGTTTACTGTTAATATGGTTGATAATGTTCTAATGCACTCATTAAGGATCAACTAACTGAATCATAAGAAGTTGTGGAAGTAGCATATATGAATCTGAATATGGAAATGAAAAAGTTTTATTGATGTGATAATACTGATTCACCCCCCCCCCCCCCCCCCCCTCTCAGTATTATTTCCAACAGTATATCCAAGACCTATCTTTATCAGAGGAGAATGCTGAACTTTGTTAATTTCATTTAAAGTTTCTGATCCTTTAGCAAATCTAAGATTGAGAGATTTTGTTTTCTCAAGATCGTTTCTTAGACCCAAAATTTCACATTCTAGTTTTTCATTGTGTTTTTCTTTCTCTTTTCCTTTTGCTGAAACTTTAAATACAACTTCTCTCATATCTGATGGACCTCCTTTTCTCATATCAAAAGTAGTTAGGATTCCGTGAAGCTGTGTCATAGTGATATACTGCAGATCCTGTTTTTGTTCTATGGCAGACACTTTTGATTCAAATTTAGTAGACAAGGATCTCAAAATTTTCTCAACTAAGGTAACTTCCTTTATTTATTCACCCATATTCTTCATACAATTAACAACCTCATCTATACATAAGAAGTAACTAGCTATAATCTCATCACTATGCATCTTAAGGGTTTCATACTTAATTCTGAGAGTTTGAAGCTTAGCACATTTTACCTGAGAGTCTCCTTTGTAGCTCTAAATGATTTTGTCCCATATCTCTTTGGCTTATTTGAGCTGCATGACTTTGACAAACTCTGATTGTGACAAACTTCCCAATAAAGTATTGACAGCTTTGGCATTGGTTTCATATTGCTTTCTACCTACCGTGTCTGTAGGAATTGTTGTTGGAAAATTATATCCCCCTTCCACAATTTCCTAGACATCTGTTCCAAGAGATTGTAGATAGGCTGTGGTTCTTATTTTCCAATAAACAAAGTTGCTCCCATCGAAGATTGGCGATCTAATGGATCCCATGCTTTCGTGATTATTCATCTTGATGTATCTTCCTTCAAGCGATCAAGCTTCTTCTAAAGGACCTACTCTGATACCAATTGTTGGAAATAATACTAAGAGGGGGGGTGAATCAGTATTATCAGATCAAGAATTTTTCTTTTTTATAATCAGATTTGTATGCGCTACTTCATAGAGGGGAACTGGCATGTACACATAATTGTCTTTAAGGCAACCAACGTTTATGTAGTAAACTTATGATTCAGTTAATTCATCATATTTTGATCTTTAATCAGTGCATTAGTACTTCATCAATCATTAAACAATAACCATGTACAATATAAACATAATAAACCATCACACATAAGCAACACACATGAACACCAAGATTTAAGGTGGAAACCCAATGTGGGTGAAAGCCACCTACTGTTGTCGTCTTTGTCTTCTTTTAATAATAATAAAATTTGTTTACAATCTTGTACCAGTGTAGACTCATACCAGTATGCAGGCTTCTACTTGTAGAAGGTTACAACCTTCTCTTTTTCTCTAGCTTCTATTGGAAGGAAGATCCAACCCCCTACCTCTTGTACTAGCCAATATGTTTACTAGTACGTAGGTGCCAGCCTATAAAAAACTCCACTCTTCCACCAGGGACCACATTTCATGAATTTTCAGACTAGATGCTCCTGGCAGATATCAAAACATATGAAGAAGCTGAATCATCAATAACCCATCAGAAATTTAGAAACTCAAACTTCATCAACCCACATGCAGTTAATCTAAAACAATCAGATCACTTTCATCAGAACATTGTGCTAAACCCAGAAACTTGCATCAACATTCAGAACCAAATGAAACCTCAAAAATTCATGTGTCAGATCATATACACTACTTCAATGAAGAAAATCTACATGTATATACTACTTCATTTAGCCCAACTTGCATATACCTCTAAAGATTCTGAATCATAAAATCTCTGAATCACAAACTGTACCAACTAGCAGTATACTGAACATCTACTGTCAACTTATATAACTTTACACAAGCAGGAAACAGAAAACACTTCTTCTCACTTATACAATCAATCAAATATCAACCTCCTTATGCATTCAGATTTACATTTAGATATAAGAAGACTTCATTGATGGACAACAGTAAAATAGCAACAGCAATAAATCAACAATACTAATTTGATAGATCAATGATCTCTGAACATCAAGCCTTTCTTTTGTATACACTACTTGAAAGAACAGAACCTATGTGTATACGCTCTTTGGCCGAGACAAACCTGCATACAAATTTGCAAATATTAACTCAGCAAACCTGCGTACAAATATGCAAATATTGACTTAGAACTTTGCTACAATTCCAAACTTTAGACAAACCCAGGTCATGATAGATAACGAATAAAACAGGTGCAGAACATCAGAACTAGCCTCAACCAATATTATATCATTCAAGAATAAGTCATTTCAGGTCTCATGATCCTTATCCAATATTAAACTCAAGGTGCAATAAATATTTCAGATCTAGTCCCAAACATAACCCTACAACATAAAATATACTTCAGATAGAAGTATTCCTTAGAATCTTATTCTCTTTCCCATTGGCCTTATGATCCTCTCTTCTTTATACAATTTTTGGCCTTTCTCAATACCATGGACTGAATCCACTTAGGACCAATACCTTGGATCAAATACCACGAACCAAATACCTCAGACTAAATACCTAGGGTCAATACCACGGTCGAAAGATACCTTGGACCAAATACCTCAGACCAAAACCATGGTTTTCAACATGTACGAGCTTTGCCTTCTACGGGAGTGCGTGTGTATATTATACACCTTTTTTGTTCTGAATACCTGCGTGTATACACTGCTTGGACTAAGTGAACCTGCGTGTATCTCTTCAACTGCTCTTACACCATCTTCTTCCTTCAACTTCTTTATTCTGATCAATAGTCCTTAGTTCCCTCTTCCTGATCCTCTATACCACTACCCTATTGCCTCTAAATATTCCTATTAGCCTCTTATCAAAACTGAGTTGACCTGTAGAGTTGCCATCAAGGACAATACTTGTATCTTAATGCCAACAACATAGTCATTCTCACAAGGTGGTGTGGTGGAGCTTTGGATACTAGGAAATAAGATGTCCCAATATCATACAAAGAAGCTGCCTATTCTACGAACCAAAATGGGTCTATCTCTTTCGAGGAAGTATCTTAAGGGAAGGAAAAATTTCCATCAGATGATATCCAAAAAAAACCCATGACCCTATATCGTAGAATAAATGGAACTAGCACCAACATTGGAAGTTAATCGTGCGAAGGTGATATCTCTATTTTTTGATCTCTAATCTAGGGAAGTTATATGAAAATTTAATGGATTTTAGCCTAGATCTGCACATTACACTAGTAGGTTTTCTCTACCTGGAACCCCAAATGTGATATTTATTTATGTTCCAAAGTTTTCATCATTGTTTAGTTTGACACATAGAAAGATCTTGAGTATGCCTTAAATGATGGGCCATGGTTTTGGGGTAGAGTTGGGCTCTAACTTGATGGTTCCCAGATTTTGATGTTACAAATATGATGATTCCAATAATGATGATATTGAGACTACCCAATCTCCCTCCTTTGTTACATCGTTAAGTCTTAAAGGATATTGGAAATGTTCTAAGAAAATTGAAAAAGATGGACAGTGACAAAATAGAAAAAATGTATTTTTACATTTACCAAATTTTTTGTAAAGATTAACCTTAGAAAAGGTCTACCTGGTCACATTCATCTGAAGCATAAAAAATTTCAATGGACCTAAGTTTTATATTATGAGAATATGACACTCAAATTTTGAATTTGTTATTAAATTGGACAGTTGCATAACACATGCCCACAGGAAAAAATATGCCAAAAGAGAAAAAGAGGCACGATGATAAGCCAAAGGGATGGCGGGTATCTGACCCTCACCTATCTGAAGAAGAGGAAGAAACCATGAATAACCGTCAACATATGGATGGATGGGATCAACATGGAAACTAATCAGATGGAGGTGTTATGGGTTAGTCTTGAATCACAACCCATCTCTAGATGGGTTTTGAGCAAACAAAGACCCAAGTTTTATAGAAATAGAAAGAAGGCACACACAAAGAGAAATGAATGAAGGGTATAAATAGAAATCATGCCTTTTAGAGCTTAAACTTAGATAAAGAATTCCATGCAGACAACTAGAAATGAATTAGAGATGGTAACAATTGGATCCAAATCTAGGATTTAGCAAAAGGTTTAGAAAAAAAGGAAAAAAAAGGAAAAGTTAAGTGATTTTTATAACACATAACTTAAACATAATATATGTAATATTTTTATGTGTTTTTCCAATTATTTATCATCAGTCAAAAGGATGATATTATTTGATATTTTCAACATCTACAAAATGAAATCTTTTTTTTGTTTCAAGTTGAATAAAATTATGTCAAGTCCCACTAGCACAACCGTTTTAGGATGGGCCTTGTTGGCAAGGCGACCCAGGATCAAACCTCATGGGGGTGGTTGTGACCTATGTGAGGGGGAAGAGACATGCTAAAAAATCGAGTCATCTTAGGGCTGGTGTGGCCTAGGTCGGGTGTGATCCTCGGGTAACTTTGATGGATTAGATACCCTTGGGTTATGGCTCCTCAAGCCACGGGTCAAGATTGGAGGAACACAAACAAATTGACAAAAAGAAAAAAAAAAGTTGAATAAAACTATGATTTTTTCCTCAAATAAAAGAAAAAAGGAAAAGAAAAGAAAACAACAACAACAATAATGTATATAAAATAAATTAATTATATTGCTAAAAAATTCATATAGTTTCTTAATTAATCATACACACCTTCAAATGAAACTATGGTGGATCATAATATATTGTATCATAGTACAAATGTATCGCTCGGTTCTTAAGTTTTTTCTTTTATAGTGAATTAATTTTTTTAAACAAAATTTCGGGTTTGTTTTAGTAGTATGATTTTAAGTTGTAATGTAAATTTGAACTTCAAATGGTGAAGGAAAGTCATGATCAAAGACCAATTCTTAAAAGAAACTCTAAATTTATTTTATCATGGATAATACTCCTTATGGCCAATAGTTAAGATTAAAAACAAAGCTATAATACAAAATGTGACAACCAACCTTTCTCTTGAAGATGTCTAAAATATTTTGAATATAAATATATCAATAAAGATAAATTATGTGTGTGTAAATTATATGATAACGACGAAAGATCCATATATATACCTAGGTGGGAGTATCCTTTCATTAAAAACTGTATTCTTTGAGACAAATCCTTTTATTATTACAAACTATACTTATAATTATTATTATTTATTTGTCCTTAATCAATAACTCAAATCATTAAAAATAAAGTAAATCAATCTTAGTGTAAACAATAATAAAGTAATCATTCTTACTTTTATAGAAATATTTTATTTTATTTAAAAAAATACAATTTCTATATTTTTTTAAGTGTTCAAAATACTTACAATAATATATTCTTAGACCAAAAAAATTGCAAATGAATAAGACACTTACAATAGGATAAATATGAGAACTCTATAATAATTAACCGGGCCCAATCCATTATCTCAATCAAAATATCTATTTCTTCATTTCACATTCCTTCATATATAATTATATTTTAAGAAAAAGATTATGTTCCTTCATATATAATTATATTTTAAGAAAAAGATTATGAATTATTTTAATAAAAAAATATTGTAAAAATTTATATTAATAGAATAAAATTTATATTGAAATTAATCAAATAAAACTATAAATTATCAAAAAATTATTATTTTTATATTTAGAACAAGGTGAATGGAAAATGTTCAAAAAGTATTGGGAAAAAGGGATTTAAAAGCATAATGCCTATCTCGATTGATGTTTTGCATCTATGTTCGATATCGAAATTTAACGGAGTGTTCTTTTAGAAACGTGCTACAAACTTATGTATATTGAGGTGAATAGTTGAGTTTATTATTTATGGTGTGAATGTTGGATTTCTTCAAATTCATCATTATATATATCTTTATGGAAAATTATCGGGTTACATTATTTTTGGAATGTTTTGGTTTTTATGTATAGCAAGTAACTAGGTCAAACAATTCACATTATTACTATTCATATAATTATTTGACAAACAATTGACATCATTATTATTCATTTAATTATTTGACTTCATTATGGTCCATCCAATTTTAAATTCAAAATATTTTTCCCAATCACAATAAAAATAATAAATTTGAGGAAATAATTATTTTTATTGAAAGAAAACAAATCATATAAGTGAAAAGTTAATAGCATAAGAGAATTTTTTAATTACGCCGTAAGGCGTTTCCCTCTGAGATCAACTCCCCTCTCTGCTTACCTGTCATCTTGTAAACCACAGGATTATATGTTAGATGATTGCAACCATTTCAGCCATTGATCGGGGTTGCCCAAACGGTTTAGGCGTTTCATCGAATAATTTAATCCGGGCAGCAGGGTTTGTACCTCAGATCAAACGCTTGCCCTCGCAGATCAACGCTTGCCCTCGCTCTGGATTTGGTTTGGCCGTCTTTATCATCCGCGGGAATATCCTTCCACACCTGCAGGGATTTCGTGTGTGCACAAATTGAAAGGCCGAATCATGGAAAATGGCGGTGTGTTCAGAGTATCTCTGAAAGGGCGGGCAATTGTCCAATCGAGCTGGGCCGGTGTTTCGCTCTTTGGCTGTTTGGTAGGAGATTTGGGAGGGCCATTCCCAATGATGGATTGGCAATACAGAGCAGGGCTGGTGCTGATTGGCATTGTGGTTGTCATTTGGGTTACCTCTGCCGAAGTCACTCAGGTATGTACGACTCGAACCTGGATCGCCAGAGAAGGAGTTAGTGTGTAATTTTCTTCACTAGAAAATTTTAGATCTGGTAGGCTGGAGAACGAATTATGAATTTTGGATACAGTATGAAGAATCAATCGAATTAAGGAACAAATTATCTAGCTGCCCTGCCCTGAATGTACATCCTATGACGGGGACTCGCCCCACAACCATTAGATGTGCACTCTGTTCTGCTCTCATTTGTTTTTATGCCTTAAAAAGCACTAGCAGATCAGGGAACGAGCTATTGCGACTCTCATTGTTAACGACAATGCATGCTCTTGATGGTCATATGCTGGAGCCTGCAGTGGAAACTAGTTCTAATTGAAGTAGTTGCCGCACGCTGTTGCGGGTCAAGCCGATTAAACAAGAGATTTTACAGGTGTATGCATTTTTTAGGCATGTGATTGTATTGGACTGCCAATGGCACATTGACAAGAAAACATTTCATGAGACAAAATTATATGTTCGATTCTGCATTGGTTGTGGAGATCTGAGCAACCAAGGGATAGGCCCAATGTCAATTGCCTTGCATGTGACCAAATCCTGTTACAGCAGTATACAGAGCCCGGTGCAGTCAGTTTTGCTACATCGTAGACATAGTGAGCTCTCACAAAACTCTGTAAAAGAGGCTATGCATTCTTTTGAGTTTGGTCCTTTGACAATATGATCTGGGTCAGACGTTCTTCCATAGAAAAAATTAGATGGAGGTTTTTGTTCTAGTTATAAATGGTCATAAGTACTTTGACCTTTTCCAACATAGAATATTCTGTAAGGAGTTTTTTGATTTTGAGTTGACAAGGTTCACGGTTCAAGTACATGCTCCTTCCTTGCAGAGTCAGTGTGTGATTTTTGATTTGATTGGGATCTAGGTTGAAGGTTAAAACCCTTTGTGTGCCTTTATAGATGGGATGATGTCTCAGGAGATTGGACTTATGTAGGCCATATATACCGTTCAAGTCTTTTATTTTGACCACACTAATGCCAAGGCTGTCATGTCTGTGTCTGAGCCAGGGGTCAACTTGGAGGGCAGTGAAATAGATATAAGGAACATAACTTGTCACTTGCAAGATCAGCATCAATGATTAAGTTAAAAAATATGCTAGAAAAAGCAATAAGGCCAGAACCTTTTAATGAACGTACATCATTGACAGGCAAACTTGTAGTGCAGCTCTACTTTAGAAGGTAAAAGCATTTTATGATCGTCGTGGACAAGTAAAATGGTCTTTTGAAGGTTGTTATACAAAATTCACCAGTTCTATCGAGATTGTATTATGTGGTAAATTCCTGCTATATTACAGTGTCTTTGAATGGAAGTGGCTTGGGAAACAGGCCTTTCAAATTTGTAATTTTCTGTATACTTTGCCTAGAGTATCTAGTTATGCCGTGCTGGAGCCTGCAGTGGAAACTAGTTCTAATTGAAGTAGTTGCCGCACGCTGTTGCGGGTCAAGCCGATTAAACAAGAGATTTTACAGGTGTATGCATTTTTTAGGCATGTGATTGTATTGGACTGCCAATGGCACATTGACAAGAAAACATTTCATGAGACAAAATTATATGTTCGATTCTGCATTGGTTGTGGAGATCTGAGCAACCAAGGGATAGGCCCAATGTCAATTGCCTTGCATGTGACCAAATCCTGTTACAGCAGTATACAGAGCCCGGTGTAGTCAGTTTTGCTACATCGTAGACATAGTGAGCTCTCACAAAACTCTGTAAAAGAGGCTATGCATTCTTTTGAGTTTGGTCCTTTGACAATATGATCTGGGTCAGACGTTCTTCCATAGAAATTGGAATGCCTAGCAGATTTGAGATGCCTTGAATTGAAATTGGAAAATCTGCTCTTCCAACATGTTTTGATCATTACACATGGTTCTTGCGGACCACATCCCTCTGTGATTTTTCGGGTCAACCTTAGTCCATATTCTCTCCTCTCTCACCTTTTGTCACTAATTCACCCCAAGAGAAATTAAAAGAGTTGTTAGGATCTTGAGCACCAGCAAAGAAGTAGATGAGTAAGGTCTGCAAGTTGAATTTGCATTGGCTTTCCCTCTTCATGGTCTCAAAATATCATCCACCCCATCTTCCAATTGAAGGATATTTCTGATAGAAATAATTGCAGGAATATTATGATTGGGCGTGCCTTTGTCGAACTCTATGTTATGGGCGTGAACGTGTGGCTTTCTCAACATATAGAGAGGAACAAATTCAAAGCTATGGGGCAACCAAGTCTTAGAAGAGATTATGAAACTAGTGACCACATTTTTAGCCTGTGTGCTATTATCAAGGAAGCTGACGTCCCTCATCTAAAGTCCTGTTGCTTTGTGGATTTTCAGAAGGATTTTGGACTCTGTTCCAAGGGAATTATCGTTCTGGAGACTACGTGAAATTGGCATCTTTGAGTGTCTCATAGTTGCTTTCATGAAATTCCATGGGATATACATTAATGGGTTAGAGCATAACCGAGCGAGTGCTTCCACAAGGGAGATGTTTACGTTTTACACCATGTTTTGTTTACCTTATTCTTATTTGCAGAGGATCTGATCCTTTTAGCCTCCTCCCCTAGGGACATTCAGAGATAGCTTGATGCCCCTGCCAATGTGATGGTCATAGAATGATGGTGGTGAACCTTAGTGAAACTGAGGTTGTGATTTAAATATCCAAGAGCACCCTAACAAACTTCCACTTCTTCTTCAAAGGAAGCGAGGTGGAGATTACCATTGCTTATACATCTATGGGATCTGATCCATAGCCCTTAGGTTTAGCTTAAGGCATGTCTTTCAACCCAAACTTAGAAAGGGTTATAGGTCTCTCTCCATGCTTGACCGACAATACTTCCATATGCATTTTCAGGACATCTCTTCTGAGATGCATTTTTTGACACAATTAACAGACCTATAGTACTATATGGTGTTGAAATCTTGGGGCCTACCTCGTTACCACCTGACTGCGCGCAGGCTGAGACAGTCCAATTCCTCATGCTACAGTGTATGATTTAGCATAAACAAACAGTTCCATAACCCATTGTACAAACAGTTTGGCATTCATCCCTTTTTCCTTGAGAGCATTTTTGGACTTGTCTTCTTTCTTCACGGGAAACTCCTATCTGGCCCTTTGCCTTTTTTAGATTGCCTCCACAGGCCCCTTTGTCTAGCGAATGTGCTGTTTTTTTAAAGGCGTCTTCAGTTCTTCAAAGAGTGCCTCCCTCCTTTTAGCTATTCTCTAGATGCCCTAGTGACATCCTAGCCCCTGAATGGAGATAAACATGGATATCAAAGAGGACATCTATCTACAGTAAATTCAGGTCACTTGGATTGAATCCCACAACGGTTTCACAATCAAATGACCTTCTACTATGATCACTTATTGTACAAGTATGATCTAGGAAGCAATTCTCTTTGATACATTTGCAGATTTTTATGGGTCTTCTTGCAGAACCCAAAGGGCTTTAAACGCTTGTTCAGTTCTGTGGCCAAGGAATCCACTACCATTGCTTCCAATTCCTTCTGCATGGACATAAAGTGTGCCCTTTCTGCCATGTTGCTAAGAACTACTGGATAAAAATGCCAAACCACAACACTGAGGGCCTGCATGCTGGTTAAACTTAAAAGCCTGAGGAAAGGTAGAGATTTGGCTAACAAGACTTCTTTGGAGACAATCAATTGTGAAAATGACCATCCAATTAATGAGAGAGAAATTTTCTACTTGAGTTCAACCCAGATTAATTCCCTTGCAAAGGAATGCTGATCTAGAAAGCATCAACAAAATACAAATGAGAGGAGAAGGAAACAATCAAAATCCAGCAGTGCTTGGAATGCAATCCGTCATTTGCAAGGGAAGCAATAATGCTTTTCTTCAGATTGTAGGTTGCTGAAAAGAAGAGAGCAATAAAATTTATTTTTGCAGATTCTGCACTTCTTTCATCCTATTAAAGCAGCAAAAAAATTAATTATCGTTTTACATTATAAGAATAAGATATTTGGAACCCTTTCATATGATAGGTGTAATGTCTTTCAACATGCATTGGGGTTTGTAAGTTTGAGAAATTTCAATGGGCATATGCTAAAATTGGATCCTCTGTTTATTCTGATAACTAGATAAATATGTGTATGCTATTTCTAAACAAAGACGGAATTTAATACTTACAATTACCATCGTTCTTTGGTTTTGAACTCTTATCAAAGGAAAATTCAATCAATCCATATTCCTCGATCCCACTAAATATTGTTTTAGATGTTGAGGATTGCTAATTTATTTGTTTTCACAATTGCAGCTGTAAATGCTGATGGCTTCTTAGCACGGGATATACCATTCGAAAATGCAGCAGGGCCAGGTAGTCAACAAGCGGTAGCCCTAAGAGTAAATAGTGATCACTCTGCCTTCTACAACTGTGCCTTTCTTGGCCACCAGGATACATTGTACACTCATATTCTTCGTCAGTTCTATAGAAACTGCAGAATAGAAGGCACTGTTGACTTCATATTTGGAGACTCGGCAGCCATCTTTGAAAACTGTCTCATTCTGCTGCGTCCTCGTCAAATAAACTCAGACAAAGGATCATCAAATCCTGTCACTGCACAGGGTCGAACAGATCCAGCCGAGCCCACAGGATTTTTTTTCCATAACTTCACTATCAATGGAACTGAAGAATATATGAGGGCTTACTATGCCAACCCAAAAATTTACAAAGGCTATTTGGGTCGGCCATGGAAAGTTTCAACGCAGCACTGTTTTGTGATTGGGCGAATCCTCCTGCAGTTATGTTTGAAGCATGGGATAAAACTTTTGGAAAAATGTTATGAACTCTAAAGGTTTGGGTGTCTGTATTTGTTGTTGTTTTACTCTAAATGTTATGAACTCTAAAGATTTCAGATGTCTTACTCATCCCTGGGAGAATTCAGAGAGGCAAGTGTCATATGAGCAGTTTCTAGAAGATTCTTTGAGTTTCCACCTAGCAAATTGTTTTTGCCATTTGTCTACTTTCGCTCATCACACCCTACAGAAGGGCTTCTCAGTATGCATCACAAGCCCTGTGTGTAATAGGTGTGATGCATCGTACCCTTAGCATGGAGCAGTCTGTATGGTCCAATTTTGACTAGTTCTGAGCAGTTTTTCAGGGAGAACTTCTGGGAAATTATGTAATCAACTAACCTTGTTCCTTTAGGGTATGAAACAACACTTTTAGGGGTTTATAAGCCCTTGGTTTATGGATATATGTGATTGGGGTTGCAGTGCCCAAATATGTCTATAACAGTTTCCCCCTAAAGCATGAGGTCGTAAATCTTCTGATGTCGGGTGAAATACTTTATAATGAGGATCCGAGGTTTTTCGAGCTAGAAGGTGACCTGTAATAAGATACAATAAAATACATTATCTTCATAATATTTTCATGATCTAGCTGAGGCGGGCATTCCCATGCTCAACTTTATAAATTCATATTCATGTACATAGGACAGACAATCATCTGTGTGGCAGACTAATGATTCTGGTAGAGTCGTCATCCCTTAGCTTGGATGATTGTCTATGCAGCAATGATGTACATTTGATGTCTTTATTTTGCTGAATATATCGCAGCCCGGATGGATGAAACTAGATCCGGGGTCTTCAAACTCGTTCAATCTTCACCAGAAGTGCAAGTCGATCCATGTGAAAAGATGTTCTGATGTCGAACATGGAAAGACATTGCCTGATTACCAGCTAATGATGTAAGTCATTAACAGGCAGGAGAGGAATCACCGATAATGATAATGACCCTAAAGGTACTGCAATACAATTCACGTGGTGTGAATACATGAGCTGATGTCGAACACCACGCAAAATCTTTTGGTTGAAGGCCATTGATGTAAACTTGTCACCGGAAGTGAGAAACTTGCCACTGAGGCATGCAAACTTCAAAGTACTGAAAGGGTTGTTCCTAAGTCAACTTCTTGAATAATGAGTTGATGTCGACAAGAAGTGACCCGTCGTAGGAGGGCCTTAATGAATCCCACATCTACGACGCGAAACAGAGCAAATGATTTTGTGGAGGTGAAAACGATTTGATGATACAAGGTTTAGGGTGGTGGTCATGAAAAATTGAGAGTGAAGGTATTGCAGCGGTTGAGGCGTTAGCTAGGTTGGTGAATTCTCTGAGTGACTTCTCTTGAACATATCAGTGACGCTGAAATGGATTGGTAGTGTTAACCCCAAAATGGATGGTACGGTGGACCAATGGTGATATGACCGGTGAACGGAATAACCCAACCCGACTCAATCATGGTGACAGAGTGAAAGTGTCATGTTCAAGAGCGACCTGCTACCAATGAAGCTATTCAAATTTTCTTCCCTTTTTCCCCAGTCATTGCTGACCAGTACCTCTTTGTTTTTGTCAAGCTTGAGGAGGATAACATATA
Organism: Pinus tabuliformis; assembly: GCA_031772625.1. Classification (NCBI taxonomy): domain Eukaryota; kingdom Viridiplantae; phylum Streptophyta; class Pinopsida; order Pinales; family Pinaceae; genus Pinus; species Pinus tabuliformis. The sequence continues at coordinate 1,413,180,155 of CM062818.1, read as the reverse complement.
CTTGTTCTATAATTTTCCCTTCGGGTAAACCTGTCGCTATGTTTTAACGAGCCTAGCGACAGTGAAACTCGCTCTTGTATGCATGGACAAGTTTGTCACTATTGTTTTAATGAGTTTAATGACAAAGATAACTCGATCCTTTTCAATTTTAGAGAGTTTAAAAAGAGACGTAAAGGTAACTCCAGTAGTCCTTTTTCGTGATGTAATCCCTTAAGTCCGAAAAAGTATAAAATAATACAAAAGAGATGACTTTTCGATAGTTTTAATGAGCCGAACAAGACAAGTGCTCGATCTTTATGTGTAATGATCCCTCATGTCCAAAAAGATTAAAATATAGAGGAGGGATGGAACTTCTGATCGCTTTAACGAGCTGGAGAGGCCAATTGCTTGGCAATATTTTCATATTTTACGAGTCATATGAAAAGAGCTTAAAGGAGACTCATTTTTTGAGGAAGGAGTGATGTTTTTGGATAGCAACTGGTTCTAGGTAAGGTTTGGAACTTTTCAATCATGGCAGTTTAAACAAGGTAGCTAATAGAATCACTCGTTGCAACTATTCCTCAAAAGGGTAAACAATCAAATGGAGGCGTATGATCGGCTAAAAAAGAGTGGAGGTGATGGTAAGAACACGAGCAAGTCTCAAAAGCTGATAATTATGCGATCGCAAAGATTATTTACTGAAGGTTGGTTCATTTTTTAATGAGCTTAAACTCTGGGGGAACATTTGCTCATTGCTAGGATTATTTTTTAACGAGATTGAACTTCACGTGAAACTGCTCATTGCGAAGTTTATTTTTTAACGAGCATGAACTTTGCGTAAAACTGCTCGTTGCCAGGTTTATTTTTTAACGAGCATGAGCTTTGTGAAAAACTGCTCGTTCTAGTTGAATAATAAGGATGTCTCATCGATAGGTTCATTTTTTAGGGAGCTTTCCCCATTCAAAACTTTGCTCCAGAGCCTTTTGTTATGCAAGATAGGAACGACCAACCTACGAGTTTAAAGGGTTAAGAGCCTACAAACTAAGAAAATAAATGGTCGCTTTTCACTTGCATGCAAAAAGGATTGCATGCCCCCAGGCATAAGTAGAGTTTCTAGGTTACCATATGGAAGTTCTTGCATTAGTAAGATTTTTCCATCCGCGTAGCAGACAAAACACTTCCCTGGTGATGTCCATTGAAATGGACAAAGGTGACTGTTTTCAGTGCCAATCACATAAACTTTGATGGGGGAATCATTTTCCAGTCTGATCCATTTTCCTAAATGGATAGGATTGTCAAACTAGTCATATTCCTACACAGAAACCTACCTTATATATGGGGTTTTCCTGCCGACGCAGACCAGGGTGCATGCCTCCTGGGTTTCAGTCACAATCACCGAATCACTCGCACTCATCAGGTGGACGAACTAGAGATTGATGAGACATTCCTTATGCAAAAAGACCAGTTAGGGGTGGCATTTGACTAATAGCTATGTTTGAACCAGGGAATGAAAGCTGGTCTACGAGCTTGACCATTCTGCCTTCATGTGGAAAACACATCACTTGGAAGATTGAGGAAGTGATAGCTACCATGCTATAAATGTAGTCACGCCCAAGGAGTAGATCGTAATCTAGAGGTCCTTGGACTACCGTCATGTTTAGATGAATGGTTTTCCTTCTCAAAGTTATAGGAAAATTTGGAAGTATCCCTAACGGTCGATTAGTTCCTTTGGTTAAGCCTGTCAGATTTCAAATCTCAAGCAGAAGCGATGGTGAACCAAGCATTTGAAGAAAGGATACTCACGAAAGCCCCTTCATATATGATGGTACCAACCATGATCATTCTGTAAGATTGTGCTATGATTCGAAATGGTACATTAGATGGTAGGCGGGGTCTCCCTAGTAGATTCCAATTGAAGGAAATGATTAGATTGCTTGGAGGAGGGATCGAGTAAACGACCGGATAAATCTCTGAAAAACTTCCTTCCTGCGGTAAAAGAATGGGTAGATTGGCCCCATGTTCATCAGATTCAGTGTTTACAAAAATAATTTGAATAGTGTCGTCCTCATTCTCTTTGGTAATAGTATCATCTGAAGGTGGATCTTCTGAAGACAAGATTGGGTCGACTGCTGTCTCGACCTATTGAGTTTGGTCCAGTGTGGACTCAGAGGGTTTATCTTCAATGATAGGTGCTTCGACTGACAACAATGGTGTGTCAGTCGGATTTTCAACTAGTGATGGACTGGGCAAGAGTTTCTTGTATCTACAAGGAAGTCACTGCGGTGAAGCAGGACGGTTATCCAAGAGTCTTTTAGCTTCCTCTAGAAAGGACAATGGTGGAGGACATGATTGCCTTCACATAGTCTACAAGGGAATTTATATCTTCCTTTCTTTCCATTAGCTTTGTTTTCACTAGTTGATGGTGTGCTCTCAACATGACCGTCAGAGGTTGAAGACACCAGATTGTGCAAGTGGGGAGAGCAGTCCCTCAAGATCCGTGGGATGCAGGGACAATCTCGATGATAGTGGTCTCCCTTGCAAATGACACATGGAGATTTAGGCTTGGATGGTGTAGTGTGCGGATTTTCGCCGAACAATGCATGGTTGCCCCCTTTCACCGTTGGCTTCTTCTTCTTCTTCTCCTTCCCCTTCTTCTTCTTCTCAGTTACTTGTTTTTTAGTGTTACTAGCTTCACCAAGCGAAGAGGAAGAAGGAGAGCGAGAAACAAACGAAGTATAAGGTGGGGGAGTGACTTCAGGATCATTTGGTTGCTGAAGAATTGCGGTTTTTTGAATGACGGAGGTCGAGAAAAGCCATACTCGCAGGCCAATTGTGAGTCCTGGAAGGGACAATGTAGCCATGTATGGAGCATCTCCCCAAGAGGAGAAGGGACTAGGATTTCCCCCAAGGGGAAATCCTTGATTGGTAGACTCCATTTTCTCAACCTAAGACCAGCGAGGGAACAATGACGTTATTTCGATTAAAATAAATTTTATGACGCTTTGACACAGCTTGCTTTTTTAATTTTTAAGAGTTGAGAAAAAGCTAAAGATGACTCTAGTTGCCTTCGATTTTTAGTGAGCCTGAAGTGACAAGTTCTCAGATGGACCGTTTCTTTTACGAAGTCTAAAAAGGAATGAAAGTGACTTCTTTGGAAATCTATATAAAGGGATTACCAAACCAATTACAAAACTGCAGAATACATTTTACGGTACGTAGTCAATCTTCCCGAATGTTGTGTTCAGTGTATTGCGATCGATAGGACAACAGACATAGCTTGCTAAGGATAAAGGATGTCGCCTATTGTGGTCTCCCAATATATACTTGATGCTACATGGGAGCAAGTCCGTACTGGCCCTTGTCGTCTCAAAGAGGAGGAATCACCCAACCTACGATGAAAGCAATAGTTACCAGGCTTTACGACGTCGGAATATGTCTCTAGCCTAGACTTCTAAATGTTGTGCGTTAGGTTTCAAAGTGTTTTTATGTTCATTGAGGTCTATTTTATAGTTGATCTTTCTTAAGAAGTTTACCTTTAAGGTTCACCGCATGATGTAGATATACAATTCCTAAATGTGCAATTTAAGATGATAAATATCACACACTAAATGCACTTTTCCTAAATCAATTTCAGCATGCAGTCTAAATGAAAATTCACATTCATGTATTGTTTTTTAGTTTCCTTAATGTGAGAATGAAAAAAATAAAACTAAGTATAGATCTAAACTATCTTCTTTCAAAGCGACAGCACTAACAATTTTCTTTTCAAAAAATGAAAGTAAGGCCAAGATGACACTTTGCGATTTCAAATTTAAAATTGCTTTCGACACTTTAAATACTATTAATTCAAATCAAATACAATGGCAAAAGTGTAATCGACTATCTAAAAGAGGAATGCTTTGTGACACTCTTTTTCTTGACTGAAAACGACACTTGCGACACTCTCAAATCAAAATACGACAGTTCGATTAAGATATTATTTGCAAAGGAGAATTGTAAATGATGAAAAATACATAAAAAAACATTCACAATTCCTTCTGATGGAGGCTAAATAATGCAAATGAAGATGGTTTCAATAGAGATATACTGATCATAGATAACAAAACTACTGAAAAAAGCTGAAGACAATGAATAAAAAACCAAAATTTGGAGGTAGAAATAGTATCATTCAATCATCGCACCTATAACACAGGGAAACAGGGATGCATCTCACCTGCAACACACGGGAGGTGCGATGCATCTAGATAGCCAAGAAGAGACAGTGCAATAGTCCAGGTACGAGACTGAGCTTGGTTTTCACTCATGGTTTGCAGCTAAGTTCAGGGACTTAGGCTGAGCTAATGATTGTCAGTAAACACAAAGTATAGGGGCTGATCTAATGAGGTTATTTGAGCTACCAATAGGGCACTTAGGATGTTTGCAAGCTAGATGTTCAGTTCATAAACTAACCCAAAGATTGACTGAAGCAACGTTGATTTACATTGCAGTTGCATAGTAAAAGCAATTCGAAGGCTAGCTGGCTTAACTTCAGGCTTCATCTGTGGTTTATAAAGAAAACAATAGTAACAAACAAACAACTATTCGCTCCCCAGTAGAGTCATCATTTTGTTATCGGGAAAACTAGTGTCCATTTAGAGCTGCTAGTCCCACTAAGACAGGTAGCTATCTTAGAAACAAACAAACTAAAGTTACTTGTGTTTTCCTTTATGAGAGATAGATGAGAGAGAGGCAGAGAGTACCAACCTTAGTCTTTCGCTAGTCTCCTTCCTCATTTCCTCTCTCCCTTGATAGAGCTTTCGCCACTCCTTTATCACTTGTCTCACTTCAAAGAACGCCTGTAGAGTCAGGGCAGTAAAATACCATCAAAGCATAGAGATCTATAACCATAAACAATGTAGGATCAGATGTACATTAACCATACAAATGCATATACAAATACAAGATTCAGAGATATACAAGCATATGGAGGAAAAATCAAATAGCTTTAATGATAGAAGTAGTAGAAGAGAGGATTACAGCCAAGCTGTCTAATCCAGCATCATCCTCCCAGCATGAAAGCCCTCTTCACCTCATATAAAGCAAGATCACCCAACAATGTCTTCAAAGAGAAACCAACAACACTTCCATGCAAATTACAAAATTCCAGCCTTTGGATATTTAGAGAGGCAAGTGTCATATGAGCAGTTTCTAGAATATTCTTTGAGTTTCCACCTAGCAAACTGCTTCTGCCATTTGTCTTCTCTCCCTCATTGCACCCTACAGAAGGGATTTTCAGTATGCATCGCACCCCCCGTGTGTAATAGGTGAGATGCATTGCACCCTTAGCATGGAGCAGTCTGTATGGTCTAGTTTTGACCAGTTTTGAGCAGTTTTTCAAGGAGAACTTCTGGGAAATGATGTAATCAGCTGACCTTGTTCCTCTAGGGTATGAAACAACACTTTTAGGGGTTTAGAAGCCCTTGGTTTATGGACATATTTGATTGGTGTTGCAGTGCCCAAATATGTCTATAATAGTTGCCCCCTAAAGCATGAGGTCGTAAATCTTCTGATGTCGGGTGAAATGCTTTATAATGAGGATTTGAGGTTTTTCGAACGCGAAGGTGACTTGTAATAAGATACAATAAAATATATTATCTTCATAATATTTTCATGATCTAGTTGAGGCGGGCATTCCCATGCTCAGCTTTATAAATTCATATTCATGTACAGAGGACATACAATTTTCTATATGGCAGACTAATGATTCTGGTAGAGTCATCATCCCTAAGCTTGCATGATTGTCTATGCAACAATGATGTACAATTGATGTCTTTATTTTCCTGAATATATCGTAGCCTGGATGGATGAAACTAGATCCGCAGTCTTCAAACTCGTTCAATCTTCAACCGAAGTACAAGTCGATCCATGTGAAAAGATGTTCTGATGTCAAACATGGAAAGACATTGCCTAATTACCAGCCAATGATGTAAACTGTTAACAAGCGCGAGAGGAATCACCGATAATGATAATGACCCTCAAGGTACTGTAGTACAATTCACGTGGTGTGAATACATGAGCTGATGTTGAACACCACGCAAAATATTTCGGTCGAAGGCAATTGATGTAAACCTATTGCCGAAAGTGAGAAACTTGCCATTAAGGCATGCAAGCTTCAAAGTACTGAAAGGGTTGTTCCTAAGTCAACTTCTTGGATAATGAGCTGATGTCGACAAGAAGTGACCCATCGTAGAAGGGTCTTAATGAATCCCAAATCTACGACATAGAACAGAGCAAATGATTTTGTGGATGTGAAAACAATTTGATGATACAAGGTTTAAGGTGGCAATCATATAAAATGGAGAGTGAAGGTATTGCAGTGGATGAGGCATTAGCTAGGTTGGTGAATTCTCTCAGCGACTTCTCTTGAACGTATCAGTGACACTGAAATGGATTGGTAGCGTTAACCCCAAAATGGATGGTACGGCGGACCAATGGTGATATGACTGGTGAACGGAATAACCATACCCGACTCAATCATGGTGACGGAGTGAAACTGTCATGTTCAAGAGCGACCTGCTACCAATGAAGCCATTCAAGTTTTCTTCCCTTTTCCCCCAATCATTGCTGACCAGTACTTCTTTATTTTTGTCAAGCTTGAGGAGAATAACATATGCTTGTTCTATAATTTTCCCTTCAGACAAACCTGTCGCTATTTTTTAACAAGCCTAGCGACAGTGAAACTCGCTCTTTTCTGCATGGAAAAGTTTGTCGCTATTGTTTTAACACGTTTAACGACAAAGATAACTCGGTCCTTTTCAATTTTAGAGAGTCTAAAAAGAGACGTAAAAGCAACTCCAGTAGTCCTTTTTCGTAATGTAATCCCTTAAGTCCATAAAAGTATAAAATAATACGAAAGGGATGACTTTTCGATAGTTTTAACAAGCCGAACAAGACAAGCACTCGATCCTTTTGTGTAATGATCCCTCATGTCCAAAAATATCAAAATATAGAGGAGGAATGGAACTTCCGATCGCTTTAACGAGCTGGAGAGGCTAATTGCTTGGCAATCTTTTCATATTTTACGAGTCATATGAAAAGAGCTTAAAGGAGACTCGTTTTTTGAGGAACGAGTGATGTTTTTGGATAGCAGCTGGTTCTAGGTAAGGTTTGGAACTTTTCAATCACGGCAGTGTAAAGAACGTGCCTAATAGAATCACTCGTCACAACTATTCCTCAAGAGGGTAAACAATCAAATGGAGGCGTATGATCAACTAAAAAAGAGTGGAGGTGATGGTAAGAACACGAGAAAGGCTCAAAAGCTGATAATTATGCGATCGAAAAGATTATTTACTGAAGGTGGGTTCATTTTTTAATGAGCTTAAACTCTGGGGGAACATTTTCTCATTGCTAGGTTTATTTTTTAACGAGCTTGTACTTCACGTAAAACTACTTGTTGCTAGGTTTATTTTTTAACGAGCATGAACTTCATGTAAAACTGCTCGTTGCTAGGTTTATTTTTTAACGAGCAAGAGCTTCGTGTAAAACTACTCATTCTAGTCGTATAGTAAGGATGTCTCATTGATAGGTTCATTTTTTAGGGAGCTTGCCCCATTCGAAACTTTGCTCCAGAGCCTTTTGTTATGCAAGATAGGAACGACCAACCTATGAGTTTAAAGGGTTAGGAGCCTACAAACTAAGAAAATAAATGGTCGCTTTTGACTTGCATGCAAAAAGGTTTGCATGCCCCCAGGTATAAGTACAGTTTTCAGATTACCATAAGGAAGTCCTTGCATTAGCAAGATTGTTCCATCCGCGTAGCAGACAAAACACTTCCCTGGTGATGCCCATTGAAATGGACAAAGGTGACTGTTGTCAGTGCCAATCACATAAACTTTGATGAGGGAATCATTTTCCAGTCTGATCCATTTTCCTAAATGGATAGGATTGTCAAACTAGTCATATTCCTACTTGAAACCTACCTTATATCTAGGGTTTTCCTGCCAAAGCAGACCTCGGTGCATGCCTCCTGGGTTTCAGTCATAATCACTGAATCACTCGCACTCATCAGGTGGACAGACTAGAGATTGATGAGACATTCCTTGTGAAAAAAGACCAGTTAGAGGTGGCATTTGACTAATAGCTGTGTTTGAACCAGGGAATGAAAGCTGGTCTATGAGCTTGACCATTCTGCCTTCATGTGGAAAACACATCACTCGAAAGAGTGAGGAAACCATAGCTCCCATGCTATAAATGTAGTCACACCCAAGGAGTAGATTGTAATCTAGACGTCCTTGGACTACCATCACGTTTAGATGAATGGTTTTCCTTCTCAAAGTTATAGGAAAATTTGGAAGGATCCCTAACCGTCGACTAGTTCCTTTGTTGAAGCATGTCAGATTTCGAATCTCAGGCAGAAGCGATGGCGAACCAAGTGCTTTCCAAGCAGTTGAAGAAAGAATACTCACAAAAGCCCCTTCATCTATGATAGTACCAACCATGATCATTCTGTAAGATTGTGCTATGATTCGGAATGGTACATTAGATGGTAGGCGGGGTCTCCCTAGTAGATTCCAATCGAAGGAAACAACTAGATTTCTTGGAGGAGGGATCGAATAAATGGCTAGATAAATCTCTGACAAATTTCCTTCCTATGGTAAAGGAACGGGTAGATTTCCCCCATTTTCATCGGATTCTGTGTTTACGAAAATAATTTGAATAGTGTCATCCTCATTCTCTTTGGTGACAGTATCATCTGAAGGTGGACCTTCTGAAGACAAGACTGGGTCAACTGCCGTCTCGACCTGTTGAGTTTGGTCCGGTGTGGACTTAGAGGGTTTATCTTCAATGATAGGTGCTTCGACTGACAACAATGGTGTGCAGTCAGATTTTCAACTAGTGATGGTCTCGGCAAGAGTTTCTTGTATCCAGAAGGAAGTCGCTACGGTGAAGCAGGACGGTTATCCAAGAGTCTTTTAGCTTTGCCTAGGAAAGGACAATAGTGGAGGACATGATCACATTCACACAATCTACAAGGGAATTTAGATCTTCCTTTCTTTCCATTGGCTTCGTTTTCACTAGTTGATGGTGTGCTCTCAACATGATCGTCAGAGGTTGAAGACACCAGATTGTGCAAGTGGGGAGACCAATCCCTCAAGATCCGTGGGATGTAGGGACAATCTCGATGATAGTGGTATCCCTTGCAAATGACACATGTAGATTTAGGCTTGGATGGTGCAGTGTGCGGATTTTCACCAGACAATGAATGGTTGCCCCCTTTCGCTGTTGGCTTATTATTCTTCTTCTCCTTCCCCTTCTTCTTCTTCTCAGTTACTTGGTTTTTAGCATTACTAACTTCACCAAGCAAAGAGGAAGAAGGAGAGTGAGAAACAAATGATGTAGAAGGTGGGGGAGCGACTTTAGGATCATCTGGTTGTTGATTTGATTGCTGAGGAATTACGGTGTTTTGAACGACAGAGGTCGAGAAAAGCCATACTCGCAGGCCAATTGTGAGTCCTGGAAGGTACAATGTAGCCATGTGTGGAGCATCTCCCCAAGAGGAGAAGGGACTAGGATTTCCCCCAAGGGGAAATCCTTGATTGGTAAACTCCATTTTCTCAACCTAAGACCAATGAGGGAAGAGTGACGTTATTCTGCTTAAAATAAATTTTATGACACTTTGACACAGCTTGCTTTTTCAATTTTTAAGAGTTGAGAAAAAGCTAAAGATGACTCTAGTCACCTTCGATTTTTAGTGAGCCTGAAGTGACAAGTGCTCAGATGGACCTTTTCTTTTAGGGAGTCTGAAAAGGAAAGAAAGTGACTTCTCTGGAAATCTAGATAGAGGGATTACCAAACCAATTGCAAAACTATAGAATACTTTTTACGGTACGACAGTCAATCTTCCCGAATGCTGTGTTCAGTGCATTGCGATCGATAGGGTGGCAGACACCTCTTCTTCAGGATAAAGGATATAGCCTATTGTGGTCTCCCAATATATACTCGATGGTACATGGGAGAACAAGTCCGTACTATCACTTGTCATCTCAAACAGGAGGAATCACCCAACCTACGATGAAAGCGATAGTTTCCAGGCTTTACGACGTCGGAATACGTCTCTAGCCTAGACTTCTAAATGTTGTGCGTTAGGTTCCAAAGCATTTTTATGTTCATTGAGGTTTATTTTACAGTTGATCTTTCTTAAGAAGTTTTCCTTTAAGGTTCACCGCGTGATGTAGATATACAATTCCTAAATGTGCAACTTAAGATGATAAAAAGTCGTTTACTTTCTTTTTGCAATGAAAATCTTAGCTACTAAGGAAAGAGAAATGAATTTCTTTCAACATAGAGCAGCGAGAACACACTAGATGCACTTTTCCTAAATCAATTTCAGAATGTAGTCTAAATGCAAATGCACATGCATGTATTGTCTTTTAGTTTCCTTAATGTGAGAATGACAAAAAGAAAACTAAGTATAGATCTAAACTATCTTCTTTCAAAGTGACAACACTAACAATTTTCTTTTCAAAAAACAAAAGTAAAGCCAAGATGACACTTTGCGATTTCAAATTTAAAATTGCTTTCAACACTTTAAATACTATTAATTCAAATCAAATACAATGGCAAAAGTGTAATCGACTATCTAAAAGAGGAATGCTTTGCGACACTCTTTTTCTTGACTGAAAACGACACTTGCGACACTTTCAAATTGAAAGATGACAGTTCGATTAAGATATTATTTGCAAAGGAGAACTATAAATGATGAAAAATACATAAAAAAACATTCACAATTCCTTCTGATAGAGGCTGGATAATGCAAAGAAAGATGGTTTCAATAGAGATATACTGATCATAGACAACAAAACTACTGAATAAAGCTGAAGAGAATGAAGAAAAAACCAAAATTTGGAGGTAGAAACAGTATCATTCAATCATCGCACCTATAACACAGGGAAACATGGATGCATCTCACCTGCAACACATGGAAGGTGCGATGCATCCAGATAGCCAAGAAGAGACAGTGCGATGGTCCAGGTACGAGACTGAGCTTGGTTTTCACTCATAGTTTGCAGCTAAGTTCAAGGATTTAGGCTGAGCTAATGATTGTCAGTAAACACAAAGTATAGGGGCTCATCTAATGAGGTTATTTGAGCTACCACCAAGGCACTTAGGATGTTTGGAAGCTAGATGTTCAGTTCATAAACTAACCCAAAGATTGACTGAAGCAGCGTTGATCTACATTGCAGTTGCATAGTAAAAGCAGTTCGAAGGCTAGCTGGCTTAACTTCAGGCTCCGTCTGTGGTTTATAATGCAAACAATAGTAAAAAACAAACAAACTATTTGCTCCCCTGTGGAGTCACCATTTTGTTATCGAGAAAACTAGTGTCCATTTAGAGCTGCTAGTCCCACTAAGACGGGTAGCTATCTTAGAAACAAACAAACTAAAGTTACTTGTGTTTTCCTTTATGAGAGATAGATGAGAGAGAAGCAGAGAGTACCAACCTTAGTCTTTTGCTAGTCTACTTGCTCGCTTCCTCTCTCCCTTGATAGAGCTTTTTCCACTCCTTTCTCACTTGTATCGCTTCAAAGAACACCTGTAGAGTCAGGGCAGAAAAATACCATCAAAGCATAGAGATCTATAACCATAAACAATGTAGGATCAGATGTACATTAACCATACAAATGCATATACAAATACAAGATTCAGAGATATACAAGCATATGGAGGAAAACTCAAATAGCTTTATTGATAGAAGTAGTAGAAGAGAGGATTATAACCAAGCTGTCTGATCCAACATCATCCTCCCAGCATGAAAGCCCTCTTCACCTCATACAAAGCAAGGTCACCCAACAATTTCTTCAAAGAGAAACCAATAGCACTTCCTTGCAAATTACAAAATTCCAGCCTTTAGATCTCTAGGATGAGGGATCCATATATAGATGTTTGCAGGAGAGTGAGTCAGCTCTTGGGATTTTGATTAGTGTCATTTCACTGATAGTTCTTGGTTCCACTTGGATATTTCAGATCTCTTACTCATCCATGGGCGAATTCAGAGAGGCAAGTGTCATATGAGCAGTTTCTAGAAGATTCTTTGAGTTTCCACCTAGCAAACTACTTCTGCCATTTGTTTGCTCTCGCTCATTGCACCCTACAGAAGGGATTTTTAGTATGCATCGCACCCCCCGTTTGTAATAGGTGAGATGCATCACACCCTTAGCATGGAGCAGTCTGTATGGCCCAGTTTTGACCAGTTCTGAGCAGTTTTTCAAGGAGAACTTCTGGGAAATGATGTAATCAGCTGACCTTGTTCCTTTAGGTTATGAAACAACACTTCTAGGGGTTTAGAAGCCCTTAGTTTATGGACATATGTGATTGGGGTTGCAGTGCCCAAATATGTCTATAACAGTAATTGTATAATTTTTGAGGAATTCTCAAGTTTTTTAACAAAATATATGGAATATTTTTTTAATGTTCATAATATTCAAAGAAATTGACAAAAATTTTGATCACGAGCTAAGACTTTAACTAAAGTATACATGCCTTGGCCTTTTTTTTGTTTGTCAATATTTATTCTAAGGAAACATAAAATGGAAATGCGCCAACTTCTTCATCTCTTCATTTAGGATTGGAGACAAAGAAAGTTTCGAAAATTTTAATAGAACTCATCTTCCTCCACAAAATATTTTTTATTACATAGAAAAATCATAAGCAAGCTTGAAGTAGCTAGGTTATTGTTTCAATTAGGGAATCCATTAGATGAAATGGAAAAGTTGAACCTCAACCATGCCATGGAAGCCACTCTTCCATCCTAGGAAATTAAATATCCCTATAAAAAGATGGCAGACAAAATAAAGGTCACGCCACATCATTTGTCATCATAATTATATAATATAATGTTGGACAAGGATATACCATTATGAATGATTATGGAATTCCAATTCATAATCAATTTCCTCCCAGTGATCAATCAACCTTGACATCTCTTGTCATAATAAGAGTGGTTTCACATGAGAAATTAGAGATTGATAAACCCTATGGAATGTCAACTATAAAATCATTTTTTTTTCTGTAGTGCAATTAGATTATTTCCCTCCATGTGGAAGACATATTTTGAAATAAAATTTCTTTTGTTAAAGGGAATAATATTTGGATAACATTATGATTGTTATAGTGTTTCCAATCTTTAAAATAAGCGAGTTGTGTTTCTTAGAGAACAAAGTGGGTTTTTCCTTTAGTATTTGTAACTCAAGGGTTGGTTTGATTTTGATTCAAAGGCATCCCATTCATAAAAAAAGTATTTAACATTATACCATAATTATCTAAAGTGTTTCTCAATCAACAATTGATCTCTGTCATTTATAATTTTTTTATACCATTGGGTAATTGAAAAAGAATGAGAAGGCTCGTTGTTAAACATTTCAACCTATGTATAGATTGGTGGAAACCTACTCCATAGGAGAACACATGACTAAGTTTTATATTTGTAGATGCATCAAAAGGTTACGTGCTAGATATCTTGAACCTATTAGTCCATACCAATATGTCCAAGTAATTTGAAAGAGATGTGGGTTCACTTAAAATTGCATCACTTTTGATGGTTTTCCTCCAATGTTTCTACATAGGGATGGTTGGTAAGTTAGCCCCAAATATTTACATGGTAAACATGACAGACGTGCATATGTTTGAGGCAATAATTCTTACTTGAGGGCACAATTACCCCCTTCCAATTCATCTTTCTCAGAGAAAAGATCCCCTATTGTTATAGTTGGTGAATGGTACTACCCCTTTATATTCATCAAGGAGCTCGGAAACAACTATGAGGACCCCAAAATTCAACTATTGGAGACACCCTTCTACAAGATGGAGCTAGAGAAATTTTGGGAGGAGAAGTTAGTGCTGCCGGTAAATATATAGTTTTACAAATAACAACAAGAGTGGGAGAATCATTACTATTTGGCACTGAGGGAGTTGAAGATACTAGAGATGATGATGGGAGTGTTTGGATGAAAGGAATAAAGAAGAAAAAGGAAAATTTTGAGGGTGTGAGACTAAGCTGGCCCATTATTGCAAAAACTAGGACAAATCAAGGTAGAGAAGGATGAGAAGAGACAAGATGATATGTCAAAGCGGAGAAATTATTCAATAAGACTAGCACTTGAAGAAATTTTGTGGTTTTATGTTGTAGGGGAGAGATATGTATTGAAAAGAATGAATGTAAGTGTTTCTATGAATTATTCATTTCAAAATAACAACTAGATAGAAGGGAAATGGGAATACAAATTCATCAAATCTTATAAGGAAATAATATGGTGCCAATATTTTTTTTGTCATATAGATATACTTACAAGGATTGACGATTTCATAAGTCCTTTCATATAGTGCACATTAGTTGTATTATAATACCAAGTACTATATGGGTTATGCGAATGATGTCAAAATTGTGAGTATAGTTGAAAGATTCCTAAATCAATGTATTTCCTTTTTTTGTCGTTATTCAATGGGTTGCATTATTTTATCTTTACATGTAAAGAGGGGACTATTTTATTTAAGTCAATGTATTTCCTATTTTTGGCCATTATTCATCGCAATACATTATTTTCTCTTTACTTGTAAACACAAGATTGTGTTATTTATTTTCCTTTACATGTAAATAGGCATCTATGTTATTATTTAATATAGTTGAGCATTCTTGATTTAGAAATTATTTGGTGATTGATCATGTTTTTTCTTCAAATTCATAGGCCCAATCATTGTTTTAATGGAAATGTTTTGTTTTACAATGTATCGAACCAATTTTTGGTATTTCCTTGCTTAGTCAGTTCATAGAAAATTAAGATCCAATAAATCAAAATTCAAAAAGATATTGCTAATAGTTGATGCTTTTTCTAAGTTATTGATATAAGAATCAATAAATGAAAAATGGTAGCGAAATTTTATGGAGTTGGATAATGGGATTTGATATGTCATCACCTCCACAAGACCATCTACCCATCTGCATCTTAACCCTTTTCTTAGGGCTACAAGAAAAATAAAAATAAAAAAAATACATCAGTGTTTTGGAATTTACAACTTGATGGTTTTCAAACTGTGTTGTTTCATTGCTAAGTCTCATGCATGATCCAGGTGGATATTAGTGGCCACCCTCCTATTCCACTTAAACCCCCAACATTGTCTCTTCATTATTTCAGTTTCCTTAATTATAGCATAGTTTACTATTTTTGGCAGTTTTTTGGGTCCTCAACTTCGGTGCTATTTTAAGGCCCTAAATGACATTTTTAAGGAAAACAGAGAGATAGAAAAGGCCAAAAATCCATTTTTCATTTTTTTTTTGGCCTCCTCTTTGTGATCTTCGAAATGAGGTATTATCATAGCGAAACGGAGATCGTATCCCAAAGTTACGATACCAAGAAATTGATGTACCAATTTACCCAAACGTGGCCCACAATTTTGACACTTCATCTCCTTAGTTAGGTTTTTGGATGTTTAGGGTTTTCCATTATTTCTCAATAATAAACAGGCCTTTGAGCCTCATTGTAACATAGTTCCGAGGCATGTAGCCGCCACATCTCTTCTTATAGATAAACTACCATAACATGAGCTAGTTTATTTCCATTCTCTTTGTAAGAATATTTCAGTATTGTGATATTAATGAAATGAAGTGTTATTTCTTATGCATTTCTGTATTTATGGTTATATCTATAATTTGTTACGTTCTTGTTTAAGTTTGGATCAGTGGTATCAGAGCGATCTGTTCTTTCTCTGTTTTACTTTACGTGTCCCCAATAAGTTCACGGTAGAAGGAGTTAGGGCTCGATCTTGTTGAACCTTTGCAATACCAACCGCGTGAACCCCAATGACCTACCATGCCGAAAGGAAAAAAAACGAGGGTGCAGGAGGTCCTTTCAAAATATTGCTCGAGGAAGCCCTCGAGCAATAGAGGAATGCGATGATGGATAAATTAGCCCAGATCCTTCGACGACTACCAAAATGTGATGCATCTTCATCCAGTAGCCACTCTAGAGGTGCCACTCCTTTTGAGATACAATTTAACTCCGATATTCCCATTTTTGAGGTCCAAATTGATGCAAACGCTGTAGATAAATGGTTGAATCTGTTGGAAGGATATTTTTCAATTCATGACTTTTCCAATCGGGAAAAGATTACTTTTGCACTTCTCAAAGTCACCCCACACATCAAGGACTCGTGGGAAACCTATTGTGAACAAAAGGACAAGAGGGAATCCTCACTGTTTGTAGCCACACCCATTTGGGATTCTTTCTGAGATGCCATCAAGGAACAATATTATCCTATCGAGAGCTATGAAGATAAATACATAAAGTGGACCATGCTACAGCAGGGAAGGGGCCAAGATGTGCTAGATTTCACAAATATTTTCCATACCCATTGCACTAAGTTGGGTATGAAGGATTCTGAGCAGAATTTGGTACTTAAGTACTGTGAATATCTCCACAAGTTCATCCAGGATGAGATGGAGTTCTTAGACATCTCCTCACTCCACACGACATACAGATACGCTATCAAGATTGAACAGAAATTTAAACAAAATAAATGAGACTTTGGATCTGTGAAATTGAAGCAAGGAAAAGGCACCCGCAAACCATAGAGAAAAGGCCAAAGCTAAGGCGGGGAAATCTAGTACAATTTGTTGAACCCGAAAGCAATGAACAACACCATGAAGACAATGAAGGACACGGGAAAATGGTGTGAGTTCCATAAGAGCTCCACTCACAACAGAAGTAAGTGTCAGACGAAGCAGTCACTGGTGGTTGAGATGAAGGCTTTCATGTCAGACACATGTTCTGACTCTGATTCAAAACCTGAAGAGGGTAATGACAAAGGAAGAATATCATTGACACAGAGCTCAATTCCACCATGGCCACCACCAAAATATAGAAGAATGAGCCTCAAGATCCAGAGGAGGGGGAATGCCTCTTCCACTCACAAATGTGGGTGAAAGGTTCTCTGCTGCAGTTCATTGTCAACAATGGGAGCCAAAATAACCTCATTTTAGGAGAGGTCGTGAAGTAGTTGGGCCTACCGATGAAAACACATCCGCAATCGTACTCCATCGGGTGGGTTCACGAAGGAAGAGATCTTGGCATCAGCCAACAGTGTTGCCTCCTCTACAGCATGAAGAAATATGTTGTATATGAGTTTAGATCTCGCTCTCTGATTATTACTTTGGGAAATAATTTTTATAGGATATTGGAGGTAGTCTCGCCTGCCACCATCTATTTGATCACTGCAAAGAATTGCAATAAGATTATTTCCCAGACCAGGAATTTTTTTCCTTATGATTCACCCTGAGGGCAAGAGGAATGTTGTGGCCACGACTTCTAGACATGGCTCCTCTACACAACAACAACAGATGGAAAAGGTCATGGAGGAGTATAGGGAATTTTTTTGCCTCACCTACAGGGGTACCTCTGCATTTTTGGGTTAAGCACTCCATCAATCTGAACCCATGTGTGATGCTATCCAATGGGAAAATCTTTTAACGCTTTGCTTTGGAGAACGATGAGATCAAGAGTAGATTCAAGAGCTGTTGTAGAAATGGCACATTAGGCTAAGCTCATCACCATATGGGAGCCTGATTGTATTGGTACAAAAGAAAAATGGGACCTGGAGACTCTGTATTAACTATCGGGTGGTGAAAAATATCACTGTCCAGAATAGGTACCCAATCCCACCGATTGATGACCTTTTGAGCCAGCACAAGAGGGACAAATATTTCAGTAAGATTGACTTGAAGTCCAGTTATCACCAGGTGCCTATCCAACCCTCTGATGTGTGGAAGGTTGCCTTCAAATCCAAGGAGGGCCTTTTCAAATGGTTGGTAATGCCTTTCGAGTTGACGAATTCCCCCATAAACTTCATGATATTTATGGGCTCCACCATATTCAATAGGTCCTTCAAACCCTGTGACAACACAAGTTGTGTGCCAATTTGGGGAAATGCACTTTTGGCATGACCGAAGTTCAATATCTAGGGTACATCATTGATGAGCAAAGTGTGCATCTGGACTGAGCCAGGATACAAGTCATTCGGGATTGGCAAGCCCCAACCACTATAACAGAGCTCCATAGGCTTTTGGGTCTTGCTAATTTCTACTGCAAGTTCATGTTGGGGTTCTCTCATATCACTTGGCCTTTAAGTCAAGTCACCAAGGGCGGAGCGAAAGAAAAGTTTTTTTGGTCTAAAACCCAAAAAAGGTGTTTGTCAAGTCGAAGCATTGCCTCTTCTTTGCACTGATGCTCACATTACGAGACCTGCAACAACCATTTGAGATTGTGAGAGACACCTTTGACTATGCTATTGTTGTAGTTCTTACTCAACATGGGTGTCTAGTGGCTTATCACGGTGAGACACTTTCAGACATAGTCTAAAAGTATCCCACTTACGACAACGAAATGTATTCCATTGTGCAGACCTATCATTAATGAAAGCATTACATTCTGGGGAAGGAAATGATCATTTCCCTCTGAGATCAACTCCCCTCTCTGCTTACCTGTCATCTTGTAAACCACAGGATTATATGTTAGACGATTGCAACCATTTCAGCCATTGATCGGGGTTGCCCAAACGGTTTAGGCGTTTCATCGAATAATTTAATCCGGGCAGCAGGGTTTGTACCTCAGATCAAACGCTTGCCCTCGCAGATCAACGCTTGCCCTCGCTCTGGATTTGGTTTGGCCGTCTTTATCATCCGCGGGAATATCCTTCCACACCTGCAGGGATTTCGTGTGTGCACAAATTGAAAGGCCGAATCATGGAAAATGGCGGTGTGTTCAGAGTATCTCTGAAAGGGCGGGCAATTGTCCAATCGAGCTGGGCCGGTGTTTCGCTCTTTGGCTGTTTGGTAGGAGATTTGGGAGGGCCATTGCCAATGATGGATTGGCAATACAGAGCAGGGCTGGTGCTGATTGGCGTTGTGGTTGTCATTTGGGTTACCTCTGCCGAAGTCACTCAGGTATGTACGACTCGAACCTGGATCGCCAGAGAAGGAGTTAGTGTGTAATTTTCTTCACTAGAAAATTTTAGATCTGGTAGGCTGGAGAACGAATTATGAATTTTGGATACAGTATGAAGAATCAATCGAATTAAGGAACAAATTATCTAGCTGCCCTGCCCTGAATGTACATCCTATGACGGGGACTCGCCCCACAACCATTAGATGTGCACTTTGTTATGCTCTCATTTGTTTTTATGCCTTAAAAAGCCCTAGCAGATCAGGGAACGAGCTATTGCGACTCTCATTGTTAACGACAATGCATGCTCTTGATGGTCATATGCTGGAGCCTGCAGTGGAAACTAGTTCTAATTGAAGTAGTTTCCGCACGCTGTTGCGGGTCAAGCCGATTAAACAAGAGATTTTACAGGTGTATGCATTTTTTAGGCATGTGATTGTATTGGACTGCCAATGGCACATTGACAAGAAAACATTTCATGAGACAAAATTATATGTTCGATTCTGCATTGGTTGTGGAGATCTGAGCAACCAAGGGATAGGCCCAATGCCAATTGCCTTGCATGTGACCAAATCCTGTTACAGCAGTATACAGAGCCCGGTGCAGTCAGTTTTGCTACATCGTAGACATAGTGAGGTCTCACAAAACTCTGTAAAAGAGGCTATGCATTCTTTTGAGTTTGGTCCTTTGACAATATGATCTGGGTCAGACGTTCTTCCATAGAAAAAATTAGATGGAGGTTTTTGTTCTAGTTATAAATGGTCATAAGTACTTTGACCTTTTCCAACATAGAAGATTCTGTAAGGAGTTTTTTGATTTTGAGTTGACAAGGTTCACGGTTCAAGTACATGCTCCTTCCTTGCAGAGTCAGTGTGTGATTTTTGATTTGATTGGGATCTAGGTTGAAGGTTAAAACCCTTTGTGTGCCTTTATAGATGGGATGATGTCTCAGGAGATTGGACTTATGTAGGCCATATATACCGTTCAAGTCTTTTATTTTGACCACACTAATGCCAAGGCTGTCATGTCTGTGTCTGAGCCAGGGGTCAACTTGGAGGGCAGTGAAATAGATATAAGGAACATAACTTGTCACTTGCAAGATCAGCATCAATGATTAAGTTAAAAAATATGCTAGAAAAAGCAATAAGGCCAGAACCTTTTAATGAACGTACATCATTGACAGGCAAACTTGTAGTGCAGCTCTACTTTAGAAGGTAAAAGCATTTTATGATCGTCGTGGACAAGTAAAATGGTCTTTTGAAGGTTGTTATACAAAATTCACCAGTTCTATCGAGATTGTATTATGTGGTAAATTCCTACTATATTACAGTGTCTTTGAATGGAAGTGGCTTGGGAAACAGGCCTTTCAAATTTGTAATTTTTTGTATACTTTGCCTAGAGTATCTAGTTACGCCGTGCTGGAGCCTGCAGTGGAAACTAGTTCTAATTGAAGTAGTTGCCGCAGGCTGTTGCGGGTCAAGCCGATTAAACAAGAGATTTTACAGGTGTATGCATTTTTTAGGCATGTGATTGTATTGGACTGCCAATGGCACATTGACAAGAAAACATTTCATGAGACAAAATTATATGTTCGATTCTGCATTGGTTGTGGAGATCTGAGCAACCAAGGGATAGGCCCAATGTCAATTGCCTTGCATGTGACCAAATCCTGTTACAGCAGTATACAGAGCCCGGTGTAGTCAGTTTTGCTACATCGTAGACATAGTGAGCTCTCACAAAACTCTGTAAAAGAGGCTATGCATTCTTTTGAGTTTGGTCCTTTGACAATATGATCTGGGTCAGACGTTCTTCCATAGAAATTGGAATGCCTAGCAGATTTGAGATGCCTTGAATTGAAATTGGAAAATCTGCTCTTCCAACATGTTTTGATCATTACACATGGTTCTTGTGGACCACATCCCTCTGTGATTTTTTGGGTCAACCTTAGTCCATATTCTCTCCTCTCTCACCTTTTGTCACTAATTCACCCCAAGAGAAATTAAAAGAGTTGTTAGGATCTTGAGCACCAGCAAAGAAGTAGATGAGTAAGGTCTGCAAGTTGAATTTGCATTGGCTTTCCCTCTTCATGGTCTCAAAATATCATCCACCCCATCTTCCAATTGAAGGATATTTCTGATAGAAATAATTGCAGGAATATTATGATTGGGCGTGCCTTTGTCGAACTCTATGTTATGGGCGTGAACGTGTGGCTTTCTCAACATATAGAGAGGAACAAATTCAAAGCTATGGGGCAACCAAGTCTTAGAAGAGATTATGAAACTAGTGACCACATTTTTAGCCTGTGTGCTATTATCAAGGAAGCTGACGTCCCTCATCTAAAGTCCTGTTGCTTTGTGGATTTTCAGAAGGATTTTGGACTCTGTTCCAAGGGAATTATCGTTCTGGAGACTACGTGAAATTGGCATCTTTGAGTGTCTCATAGTTGCTTTCATGAAATTCCATGGGATATACATTAATGGGTTAGAGCATAACCGAGCGAGTGCTTCCACAAGGGAGATGTTTACGTTTTACACCATGTTTTGTTTACCTTATTCTTATTTGCAGAGGATCTGATCCTTTTAGCCTCCTCCCCTAGGGACATTCAGAGATAGCTTGATGCCCCTGCCAATGTGATGGTCATAGAATGATGGTGGTGAACCTTAGTGAAACTGAGGTTGTGATTTAAATATCCAAGAGCACCCTAACAAACTTCCACTTCTTCTTCAAAGGAAGCGAGGTGGAGATTACCATTGCTTATACATCTATGGGATCTGATCCATAGCCCTTAGGTTTAGCTTAAGGCATGTCTTTCAACCCAAACTTAGAAAGGGTTATAGGTCTCTCTCCATGCTTGACCGACAATACTTCCATATGCATTTTCAGGACATCTCTTCTGAGATGCATTTTTTGACACAATTAACAGACCTATAGTACTATATGGTGTTGAAATCTTGGGGCCTACCTCGTTACCACCTGACTGCGCGCAGGCTGAGACAGTCCAATTCCTCATGCTACAGTGTATGATTTAGCATAAACAAACAGTTCCATAACCCATTGTACAAACAGTTTGGCATTCATCCCTTTTTCCTTGAGAGCATTTTTGGACTTGTCTTCTTTCTTCACGGGAAACTCCTATCTGGCCCTTTGCCTTTTTTAGATTGCCTCCACAGGCCCCTTTGTCTAGCGAATGTGCTGTTTTTTTAAAGGCGTCTTCAGTTCTTCAAAGAGTGCCTCCCTCCTTTTAGCTATTCTCTAGATGCCCTAGTGACATCCTAGCCCCTGAATGGAGATAAACATGGATATCAAAGAGGACATCTATCTACAGTAAATTCAGGTCACTTGGATTGAATCCCACAACGGTTTCACAATCAAATGACCTTCTACTATGATCACTTATTGTACAAGTATGATCTAGGAAGCAATTCTCTTTGATACATTTGCAGATTTTTATGGGTCTTCTTGCAGAACCCAAAGGGCTTTAAACGCTTGTTCAGTTCTGTGGCCAAGGAATCCACTACCATTGCTTCCAATTCCTTCTGCATGGACATAAAGTGTGCCCTTTCTGCCATGTTGCTAAGAACTACTGGATAAAAATGCCAAACCACAACACTGAGGGCCTGCATGCTGGTTAAACTTAAAAGCCTGAGGAAAGGTAGAGATTTGGCTAACAAGACTTCTTTGGAGACAATCAATTGTGAAAATGACCATCCAATTAATGAGAGAGAAATTTTCTACTTGAGTTCAACCCAGATTAATTCCCTTGCAAAGGAATGCTGATCTAGAAAGCATCAACAAAATACAAATGAGAGGAGAAGGAAACAATCAAAATCCAGCAGTGCTTGGAATGCAATCCGTCATTTGCAAGGGAAGCAATAATGCTTTTCTTCAGATTGTAGGTTGCTGAAAAGAAGAGAGCAATAAAATTTATTTTTGCAGATTCTGCACTTCTTTCATCCTATTAAAGCAGCAAAAAAATTAATTATCGTTTTACATTATAAGAATAAGATATTTGGAACCCTTTCATATGATAGGTGTAATGTCTTTCAACATGCATTGGGGTTTGTAAGTTTGAGAAATTTCAATGGGCATATGCTAAAATTGGATCCTCTGTTTATTCTGATAACTAGATAAATATGTGTATGCTATTTCTAAACAAAGACGGAATTTAATACTTACAATTACCATCGTTCTTTGGTTTTGAACTCTTATCAAAGGAAAATTCAATCAATCCATATTCCTCGATCCCACTAAATATTGTTTTAGATGTTGAGGATTGCTAATTTATTTGTTTTCACAATTGCAGCTGTAAATGCTGATGGCTTCTTAGCACGGGATATACCATTCGAAAATGCAGCAGGGCCAGGTAGTCAACAAGCGGTAGCCCTAAGAGTAAATAGTGATCACTCTGCCTTCTACAACTGTGCCTTTCTTGGCCACCAGGATACATTGTACACTCATATTCTTCGTCAGTTCTATAGAAACTGCAGAATAGAAGGCACTGTTGACTTCATATTTGGAGACTCGGCAGCCATCTTTGAAAACTGTCTCATTCTGCTGCGTCCTCGTCAAATAAACTCAGACAAAGGATCATCAAATCCTGTCACTGCACAGGGTCGAACAGATCCAGCCGAGCCCACAGGATTTTTTTTCCATAACTTCACTATCAATGGAACTGAAGAATATATGAGGGCTTACTATGCCAACCCAAAAATTTACAAAGGCTATTTGGGTCGGCCATGGAAAGTTTCAACGCAGCACTGTTTTGTGATTGGGCGAATCCTCCTGCAGTTATGTTTGAAGCATGGGATAAAACTTTTGGAAAAATGTTATGAACTCTAAAGGTTTGGGTGTCTGTATTTGTTGTTGTTTTACTCTAAATGTTATGAACTCTAAAGATTTCAGATGTCTTACTCATCCCTGGGAGAATTCAGAGAGGCAAGTGTCATATGAGCAGTTTCTAGAAGATTCTTTGAGTTTCCACCTAGCAAATTGTTTTTGCCATTTGTCTACTTTCGCTCATCACACCCTACAGAAGGGCTTCTCAGTATGCATCACAAGCCCTGTGTGTAATAGGTGTGATGCATCGTACCCTTAGCATGGAGCAGTCTGTATGGTCCAATTTTGACTAGTTCTGAGCAGTTTTTCAGGGAGAACTTCTGGGAAATTATGTAATCAACTAACCTTGTTCCTTTAGGGTATGAAACAACACTTTTAGGGGTTTATAAGCCCTTGGTTTATGGATATATGTGATTGGGGTTGCAGTGCCCAAATATGTCTATAACAGTTTCCCCCTAAAGCATGAGGTCGTAAATCTTCTGATGTCGGGTGAAATACTTTATAATGAGGATCCGAGGTTTTTCGAGCTAGAAGGTGACCTGTAATAAGATACAATAAAATACATTATCTTCATAATATTTTCATGATCTAGCTGAGGCGGGCATTCCCATGCTCAACTTTATAAATTCATATTCATGTACATAGGACAGACAATCATCTGTGTGGCAGACTAATGATTCTGGTAGAGTCGTCATCCCTTAGCTTGGATGATTGTCTATGCAGCAATGATGTACATTTGATGTCTTTATTTTGCTGAATATATCGCAGCCCGGATGGATGAAACTAGATCCGGGGTCTTCAAACTCGTTCAATCTTCACCAGAAGTGCAAGTCGATCCATGTGAAAAGATGTTCTGATGTCGAACATGGAAAGACATTGCCTGATTACCAGCTAATGATGTAAGTCATTAACAGGCAGGAGAGGAATCACCGATAATGATAATGACCCTAAAGGTACTGCAATACAATTCACGTGGTGTGAATACATGAGCTGATGTCGAACACCACGCAAAATCTTTTGGTTGAAGGCCATTGATGTAAACTTGTCACCGGAAGTGAGAAACTTGCCACTGAGGCATGCAAACTTCAAAGTACTGAAAGGGTTGTTCCTAAGTCAACTTCTTGAATAATGAGTTGATGTCGACAAGAAGTGACCCGTCGTAGGAGGGCCTTAATGAATCCCACATCTACGACGCGAAACAGAGCAAATGATTTTGTGGAGGTGAAAACGATTTGATGATACAAGGTTTAGGGTGGTGGTCATGAAAAATTGAGAGTGAAGGTATTGCAGCGGTTGAGGCGTTAGCTAGGTTGGTGAATTCTCTGAGTGACTTCTCTTGAACATATCAGTGACGCTGAAATGGATTGGTAGTGTTAACCCCAAAATGGATGGTACGGTGGACCAATGGTGATATGACCGGTGAACGGAATAACCCAACCCGACTCAATCATGGTGACAGAGTGAAAGTGTCATGTTCAAGAGCGACCTGCTACCAATGAAGCTATTCAAATTTTCTTCCCTTTTTCCCCAGTCATTGCTGACCAGTACCTCTTTGTTTTTGTCAAGCTTGAGGAGGATAACATATACTTGTTCTATAATTTTCCCTTCGGGTAAACCTGTCGCTATGTTTTAACGAGCCTAGCGACAGTGAAACTCGCTCTTGTATGCATGGACAAGTTTGTCACTATTGTTTTAATGAGTTTAATGACAAAGATAACTCGATCCTTTTCAATTTTAGAGAGTTTAAAAAGAGACGTAAAGGTAACTCCAGTAGTCCTTTTTCGTGATGTAATCCCTTAAGTCCGAAAAAGTATAAAATAATACAAAAGAGATGACTTTTCGATAGTTTTAATGAGCCGAACAAGACAAGTGCTCGATCTTTATGTGTAATGATCCCTCATGTCCAAAAAGATTAAAATATAGAGGAGGGATGGAACTTCTGATCGCTTTAACGAGCTGGAGAGGCCAATTGCTTGGCAATATTTTCATATTTTACGAGTCATATGAAAAGAGCTTAAAGGAGACTCATTTTTTGAGGAAGGAGTGATGTTTTTGGATAGCAACTGGTTCTAGGTAAGGTTTGGAACTTTTCAATCATGGCAGTTTAAACAAGGTAGCTAATAGAATCACTCGTTGCAACTATTCCTCAAAAGGGTAAACAATCAAATGGAGGCGTATGATCGGCTAAAAAAGAGTGGAGGTGATGGTAAGAACACGAGCAAGTCTCAAAAGCTGATAATTATGCGATCGCAAAGATTATTTACTGAAGGTTGGTTCATTTTTTAATGAGCTTAAACTCTGGGGGAACATTTGCTCATTGCTAGGATTATTTTTTAACGAGATTGAACTTCACGTGAAACTGCTCATTGCGAAGTTTATTTTTTAACGAGCATGAACTTTGCGTAAAACTGCTCGTTGCCAGGTTTATTTTTTAACGAGCATGAGCTTTGTGAAAAACTGCTCGTTCTAGTTGAATAATAAGGATGTCTCATCGATAGGTTCATTTTTTAGGGAGCTTTCCCCATTCAAAACTTTGCTCCAGAGCCTTTTGTTATGCAAGATAGGAACGACCAACCTACGAGTTTAAAGGGTTAAGAGCCTACAAACTAAGAAAATAAATGGTCGCTTTTCACTTGCATGCAAAAAGGATTGCATGCCCCCAGGTATAAGTAGAGTTTCTAGGTTACCATACGGAAGTTCTTGCATTAGTAAGATTTTTCCATCCGCGTAGCAGACAAAACACTTCCCTGGTGATGTCCATTGAAATGGACAAAGGTGACTGTTTTCAGTGCCAATCACATAAACTTTGATGGGGGAATCATTTTCCAGTCTGATCCATTTTCCTAAATGGATAGGATTGTCAAACTAGTCATATTCCTACACAGAAACCTACCTTATATATGGGGTTTTCCTGCCGACGCAGACCAGGGTGCATGCCTCCTGGGTTTCAGTCACAATCACCGAATCACTCGCACTCATCAGGTGGACGAACTAGAGATTGATGAGACATTCCTTATGCAAAAAGACCAGTTAGGGGTGGCATTTGACTAATAGCTATGTTTGAACCAGGGAATGAAAGCTGGTCTACGAGCTTGACCATTCTGCCTTCATGTGGAAAACACATCACTTGGAAGATTGAGGAAGTGATAGCTACCATGCTATAAATGTAGTCACGCCCAAGGAGTAGATCGTAATCTAGAGGTCCTTGGACTACCGTCATGTTTAGATGAATGGTTTTCCTTCTCAAAGTTATAGGAAAATTTGGAAGTATCCCTAACGGTCGATTAGTTCCTTTGGTTAAGCCTGTCAGATTTCAAATCTCAAGCAGAAGCGATGGTGAACCAAGCATTTGAAGAAAGGATACTCACGAAAGCCCCTTCATATATGATGGTACCAACCATGATCATTCTGTAAGATTGTGCTATGATTCGAAATGGTACATTAGATGGTAGGCGGGGTCTCCCTAGTAGATTCCAATTGAAGGAAATGATTAGATTGCTTGGAGGAGGGATCGAGTAAACGACCGGATAAATCTCTGAAAAACTTCCTTCCTGCGGTAAAAGAATGGGTAGATTGGCCCCATGTTCATCAGATTCAGTGTTTACAAAAATAATTTGAATAGTGTCGTCCTCATTCTCTTTGGTAATAGTATCATCTGAAGGTGGATCTTCTGAAGACAAGATTGGGTCGACTGCTGTCTCGACCTATTGAGTTTGGTCCAGTGTGGACTCAGAGGGTTTATCTTCAATGATAGGTGCTTCGACTGACAACAATGGTGTGTCAGTCGGATTTTCAACTAGTGATGGACTGGGCAAGAGTTTCTTGTATCTACAAGGAAGTCACTGCGGTGAAGCAGGACGGTTATCCAAGAGTCTTTTAGCTTCCTCTAGAAAGGACAATGGTGGAGGACATGATTGCCTTCACATAGTCTACAAGGGAATTTATATCTTCCTTTCTTTCCATTAGCTTTGTTTTCACTAGTTGATGGTGTGCTCTCAACATGACCGTCAGAGGTTGAAGACACCAGATTGTGCAAGTGGGGAGAGCAGTCCCTCAAGATCCGTGGGATGCAGGGACAATCTCGATGATAGTGGTCTCCCTTGCAAATGACACATGGAGATTTAGGCTTGGATGGTGTAGTGTGCGGATTTTCGCCGAACAATGCATGGTTGCCCCCTTTCACCGTTGGCTTCTTCTTCTTCTTCTCCTTCCCCTTCTTCTTCTTCTCAGTTACTTGTTTTTTAGTGTTACTAGCTTCACCAAGCGAAGAGGAAGAAGGAGAGCGAGAAACAAACGAAGTATAAGGTGGGGGAGTGACTTCAGGATCATTTGGTTGCTGAAGAATTGCGGTTTTTTGAATGACGGAGGTCGAGAAAAGCCATACTCGCAGGCCAATTGTGAGTCCTGGAAGGGACAATGTAGCCATGTATGGAGCATCTCCCCAAGAGGAGAAGGGACTAGGATTTCCCCCAAGGGGAAATCCTTGATTGGTAGACTCCATTTTCTCAACCTAAGACCAGCGAGGGAACAATGACGTTATTTCGATTAAAATAAATTTTATGACGCTTTGACACAGCTTGCTTTTTTAATTTTTAAGAGTTGAGAAAAAGCTAAAGATGACTCTAGTTGCCTTCGATTTTTAGTGAGCCTGAAGTGACAAGTTCTCAGATGGACCGTTTCTTTTACGAAGTCTAAAAAGGAATGAAAGTGACTTCTTTGGAAATCTATATAAAGGGATTACCAAACCAATTACAAAACTGCAGAATACATTTTACGGTACGTAGTCAATCTTCCCGAATGTTGTGTTCAGTGTATTGCGATCGATAGGACAACAGACATAGCTTGCTAAGGATAAAGGATGTCGCCTATTGTGGTCTCCCAATATATACTTGATGCTACATGGGAGCAAGTCCGTACTGGCCCTTGTCGTCTCAAAGAGGAGGAATCACCCAACCTACGATGAAAGCAATAGTTACCAGGCTTTACGACGTCGGAATATGTCTCTAGCCTAGACTTCTAAATGTTGTGCGTTAGGTTTCAAAGTGTTTTTATGTTCATTGAGGTCTATTTTATAGTTGATCTTTCTTAAGAAGTTTACCTTTAAGGTTCACCGCATGATGTAGATATACAATTCCTAAATGTGCAATTTAAGATGATAAATATCACACACTAAATGCACTTTTCCTAAATCAATTTCAGCATGCAGTCTAAATGAAAATTCACATTCATGTATTGTTTTTTAGTTTCCTTAATGTGAGAATGAAAAAAATAAAACTAAGTATAGATCTAAACTATCTTCTTTCAAAGCGACAGCACTAACAATTTTCTTTTCAAAAAATGAAAGTAAGGCCAAGATGACACTTTGCGATTTCAAATTTAAAATTGCTTTCGACACTTTAAATACTATTAATTCAAATCAAATACAATGGCAAAAGTGTAATCGACTATCTAAAAGAGGAATGCTTTGTGACACTCTTTTTCTTGACTGAAAACGACACTTGCGACACTCTCAAATCAAAATACGACAGTTCGATTAAGATATTATTTGCAAAGGAGAATTGTAAATGATGAAAAATACATAAAAAAACATTCACAATTCCTTCTGATGGAGGCTAAATAATGCAAATGAAGATGGTTTCAATAGAGATATACTGATCATAGATAACAAAACTACTGAAAAAAGCTGAAGACAATGAATAAAAAACCAAAATTTGGAGGTAGAAATAGTATCATTCAATCATCGCACCTATAACACAGGGAAACAGGGATGCATCTCACCTGCAACACACGGGAGGTGCGATGCATCTAGATAGCCAAGAAGAGACAGTGCAATAGTCCAGGTACGAGACTGAGCTTGGTTTTCACTCATGGTTTGCAGCTAAGTTCAGGGACTTAGGCTGAGCTAATGATTGTCAGTAAACACAAAGTATAGGGGCTGATCTAATGAGGTTATTTGAGCTACCAATAGGGCACTTAGGATGTTTGCAAGCTAGATGTTCAGTTCATAAACTAACCCAAAGATTGACTGAAGCAACGTTGATTTACATTGCAGTTGCATAGTAAAAGCAATTCGAAGGCTAGCTGGCTTAACTTCAGGCTTCATCTGTGGTTTATAAAGAAAACAATAGTAACAAACAAACAACTATTCGCTCCCCAGTAGAGTCATCATTTTGTTATCGGGAAAACTAGTGTCCATTTAGAGCTGCTAGTCCCACTAAGACAGGTAGCTATCTTAGAAACAAACAAACTAAAGTTACTTGTGTTTTCCTTTATGAGAGATAGATGAGAGAGAGGCAGAGAGTACCAACCTTAGTCTTTCGCTAGTCTCCTTCCTCATTTCCTCTCTCCCTTGATAGAGCTTTCGCCACTCCTTTATCACTTGTCTCACTTCAAAGAACGCCTGTAGAGTCAGGGCAGTAAAATACCATCAAAGCATAGAGATCTATAACCATAAACAATGTAGGATCAGATGTACATTAACCATACAAATGCATATACAAATACAAGATTCAGAGATATACAAGCATATGGAGGAAAAATCAAATAGCTTTAATGATAGAAGTAGTAGAAGAGAGGATTACAGCCAAGCTGTCTAATCCAGCATCATCCTCCCAGCATGAAAGCCCTCTTCACCTCATATAAAGCAAGATCACCCAACAATGTCTTCAAAGAGAAACCAACAACACTTCCATGCAAATTACAAAATTCCAGCCTTTGGATATTCAGAGAGGCAAGTGTCATATGAGCAGTTTCTAGAATATTCTTTGAGTTTCCACCTAGCAAACTGCTTCTGCCATTTGTCTTCTCTCCCTCATTGCACCCTACAGAAGGGATTTTCAGTATGCATCGCACCCCCCGTGTGTAATAGGTGAGATGCATTGCACCCTTAGCATGGAGCAGTCTGTATGGTCTAGTTTTGACCAGTTTTGAGCAGTTTTTCAAGGAGAACTTCTGGGAAATGATGTAATCAGCTGACCTTGTTCCTCTAGGGTATGAAACAACACTTTTAGGGGTTTAGAAGCCCTTGGTTTATGGACATATTTGATTGGTGTTGCAGTGCCCAAATATGTCTATAATAGTTGCCCCCTAAAGCATGAGGTCGTAAATCTTCTGATGTCGGGTGAAATGCTTTATAATGAGGATTTGAGGTTTTTCGAACGCGAAGGTGACTTGTAATAAGATACAATAAAATATATTATCTTCATAATATTTTCATGATCTAGTTGAGGCGGGCATTCCCATGCTCAGCTTTATAAATTCATATTCATGTACAGAGGACATACAATTTTCTATATGGCAGACTAATGATTCTGGTAGAGTCATCATCCCTAAGCTTGCATGATTGTCTATGCAACAATGATGTACAATTGATGTCTTTATTTTCCTGAATATATCGTAGCCTGGATGGATGAAACTAGATCCGCAGTCTTCAAACTCGTTCAATCTTCAACCGAAGTACAAGTCGATCCATGTGAAAAGATGTTCTGATGTCAAACATGGAAAGACATTGCCTAATTACCAGCCAATGATGTAAACTGTTAACAAGCGCGAGAGGAATCACCGATAATGATAATGACCCTCAAGGTACTGTAGTACAATTCACGTGGTGTGAATACATGAGCTGATGTTGAACACCACGCAAAATATTTCGGTCGAAGGCAATTGATGTAAACCTATTGCCGAAAGTGAGAAACTTGCCATTAAGGCATGCAAGCTTCAAAGTACTGAAAGGGTTGTTCCTAAGTCAACTTCTTGGATAATGAGCTGATGTCGACAAGAAGTGACCCATCGTAGGAGGGTCTTAATGAATCCCAAATCTACGACATAGAACAGAGCAAATGATTTTGTGGATGTGAAAACAATTTGATGATACAAGGTTTAAGGTGGCAATCATATAAAATGGAGAGTGAAGGTATTGCAGTGGATGAGGCATTAGCTAGGTTGGTGAATTCTCTCAGCGACTTCTCTTGAACGTATCAGTGACACTGAAATGGATTGGTAGCGTTAACCCCAAAATGGATGGTACGGCGGACCAATGGTGATATGACTGGTGAACGGAATAACCATACCCGACTCAATCATGGTGACGGAGTGAAACTGTCATGTTCAAGAGCGACCTGCTACCAATGAAGCCATTCAAGTTTTCTTCCCTTTTCCCCCAATCATTGCTGACCAGTACTTCTTTATTTTTGTCAAGCTTGAGGAGAATAACATATGCTTGTTCTATAATTTTCCCTTCAGACAAACCTGTCGCTATTTTTTAACAAGCCTAGCGACAGTGAAACTCGCTCTTTTCTGCATGGAAAAGTTTGTCGCTATTGTTTTAACACGTTTAACGACAAAGATAACTCGGTCCTTTTCAATTTTAGAGAGTCTAAAAAGAGACGTAAAAGCAACTCCAGTAGTCCTTTTTCGTAATGTAATCCCTTAAGTCCATAAAAGTATAAAATAATACGAAAGGGATGACTTTTCGATAGTTTTAACAAGCCGAACAAGACAAGCACTCGATCCTTTTGTGTAATGATCCCTCATGTCCAAAAATATCAAAATATAGAGGAGGAATGGAACTTCCGATCGCTTTAACGAGCTGGAGAGGCTAATTGCTTGGCAATCTTTTCATATTTTACGAGTCATATGAAAAGAGCTTAAAGGAGACTCGTTTTTTGAGGAACGAGTGATGTTTTTGGATAGCAGCTGGTTCTAGGTAAGGTTTGGAACTTTTCAATCACGGCAGTGTAAAGAACGTGCCTAATAGAATCACTCGTCACAACTATTCCTCAAGAGGGTAAACAATCAAATGGAGGCGTATGATCAACTAAAAAAGAGTGGAGGTGATGGTAAGAACACGAGAAAGGCTCAAAAGCTGATAAT
This sequence comes from Pinus tabuliformis, assembly GCA_031772625.1. NCBI lineage: Eukaryota > Viridiplantae > Streptophyta > Pinopsida > Pinales > Pinaceae > Pinus > Pinus tabuliformis. The sequence goes on along the minus strand of CM062818.1, from coordinate 1,413,147,502 downwards.
TATGCGATCGAAAAGATTATTTACTGAAGGTGGGTTCATTTTTTAATGAGCTTAAACTCTGGGGGAACATTTTCTCATTGCTAGGTTTATTTTTTAACGAGCTTGTACTTCACGTAAAACTACTTGTTGCTAGGTTTATTTTTTAACGAGCATGAACTTCATGTAAAACTGCTCGTTGCTAGGTTTATTTTTTAACGAGCAAGAGCTTCGTGTAAAACTACTCATTCTAGTCGTATAGTAAGGATGTCTCATTGATAGGTTCATTTTTTAGGGAGCTTGCCCCATTCGAAACTTTGCTCCAGAGCCTTTTGTTATGCAAGATAGGAACGACCAACCTATGAGTTTAAAGGGTTAGGAGCCTACAAACTAAGAAAATAAATGGTCGCTTTTGACTTGCATGCAAAAAGGTTTGCATGCCCCCAGGTATAAGTACAGTTTTCAGATTACCATAAGGAAGTCCTTGCATTAGCAAGATTGTTCCATCCGCGTAGCAGACAAAACACTTCCCTGGTGATGCCCATTGAAATGGACAAAGGTGACTGTTGTCAGTGCCAATCACATAAACTTTGATGAGGGAATCATTTTCCAGTCTGATCCATTTTCCTAAATGGATAGGATTGTCAAACTAGTCATATTCCTACTTGAAACCTACCTTATATCTAGGGTTTTCCTGCCAAAGCAGACCTCGGTGCATGCCTCCTGGGTTTCAGTCATAATCACTGAATCACTCGCACTCATCAGGTGGACAGACTAGAGATTGATGAGACATTCCTTGTGAAAAAAGACCAGTTAGAGGTGGCATTTGACTAATAGCTGTGTTTGAACCAGGGAATGAAAGCTGGTCTATGAGCTTGACCATTCTGCCTTCATGTGGAAAACACATCACTCGAAAGAGTGAGGAAACCATAGCTCCCATGCTATAAATGTAGTCACACCCAAGGAGTAGATTGTAATCTAGACGTCCTTGGACTACCATCACGTTTAGATGAATGGTTTTCCTTCTCAAAGTTATAGGAAAATTTGGAAGGATCCCTAACCGTCGACTAGTTCCTTTGTTGAAGCATGTCAGATTTCGAATCTCAGGCAGAAGCGATGGCGAACCAAGTGCTTTCCAAGCAGTTGAAGAAAGAATACTCACAAAAGCCCCTTCATCTATGATAGTACCAACCATGATCATTCTGTAAGATTGTGCTATGATTCGGAATGGTACATTAGATGGTAGGCGGGGTCTCCCTAGTAGATTCCAATCGAAGGAAACAACTAGATTTCTTGGAGGAGGGATCGAATAAATGGCTAGATAAATCTCTGACAAATTTCCTTCCTATGGTAAAGGAACGGGTAGATTTCCCCCATTTTCATCGGATTCTGTGTTTACGAAAATAATTTGAATAGTGTCATCCTCATTCTCTTTGGTGACAGTATCATCTGAAGGTGGACCTTCTGAAGACAAGACTGGGTCAACTGCCGTCTCGACCTGTTGAGTTTGGTCCGGTGTGGACTTAGAGGGTTTATCTTCAATGATAGGTGCTTCGACTGACAACAATGGTGTGCAGTCAGATTTTCAACTAGTGATGGTCTCGGCAAGAGTTTCTTGTATCCAGAAGGAAGTCGCTACGGTGAAGCAGGACGGTTATCCAAGAGTCTTTTAGCTTTGCCTAGGAAAGGACAATAGTGGAGGACATGATCACATTCACACAATCTACAAGGGAATTTAGATCTTCCTTTCTTTCCATTGGCTTCGTTTTCACTAGTTGATGGTGTGCTCTCAACATGATCGTCAGAGGTTGAAGACACCAGATTGTGCAAGTGGGGAGACCAATCCCTCAAGATCCGTGGGATGTAGGGACAATCTCGATGATAGTGGTATCCCTTGCAAATGACACATGTAGATTTAGGCTTGGATGGTGCAGTGTGCGGATTTTCACCAGACAATGAATGGTTGCCCCCTTTCGCTGTTGGCTTATTATTCTTCTTCTCCTTCCCCTTCTTCTTCTTCTCAGTTACTTGGTTTTTAGCATTACTAACTTCACCAAGCAAAGAGGAAGAAGGAGAGTGAGAAACAAATGATGTAGAAGGTGGGGGAGCGACTTTAGGATCATCTGGTTGTTGATTTGATTGCTGAGGAATTACGGTGTTTTGAACGACAGAGGTCGAGAAAAGCCATACTCGCAGGCCAATTGTGAGTCCTGGAAGGTACAATGTAGCCATGTGTGGAGCATCTCCCCAAGAGGAGAAGGGACTAGGATTTCCCCCAAGGGGAAATCCTTGATTGGTAAACTCCATTTTCTCAACCTAAGACCAATGAGGGAAGAGTGACGTTATTCTGCTTAAAATAAATTTTATGACGCTTTGACACAGCTTGCTTTTTCAATTTTTAAGAGTTGAGAAAAAGCTAAAGATGACTCTAGTCACCTTCGATTTTTAGTGAGCCTGAAGTGACAAGTGCTCAGATGGACCTTTTCTTTTAGGGAGTCTGAAAAGGAAAGAAAGTGACTTCTCTGGAAATCTAGATAGAGGGATTACCAAACCAATTGCAAAACTATAGAATACTTTTTACGGTACGACAGTCAATCTTCCCGAATGCTGTGTTCAGTGCATTGCGATCGATAGGGTGGCAGACACCTCTTCTTCAGGATAAAGGATATAGCCTATTGTGGTCTCCCAATATATACTCGATGGTACATGGGAGAACAAGTCCGTACTATCACTTGTCATCTCAAACAGGAGGAATCACCCAACCTACGATGAAAGCGATAGTTTCCAGGCTTTACGACGTCGGAATACGTCTCTAGCCTAGACTTCTAAATGTTGTGCGTTAGGTTCCAAAGCATTTTTATGTTCATTGAGGTTTATTTTACAGTTGATCTTTCTTAAGAAGTTTTCCTTTAAGGTTCACCGCGTGATGTAGATATACAATTCCTAAATGTGCAACTTAAGATGATAAAAAGTCGTTTACTTTCTTTTTGCAATGAAAATCTTAGCTACTAAGGAAAGAGAAATGAATTTCTTTCAACATAGAGCAGCGAGAACACACTAGATGCACTTTTCCTAAATCAATTTCAGAATGCAGTCTAAATGCAAATGCACATGCATGTATTGTCTTTTAGTTTCCTTAATGTGAGAATGACAAAAAGAAAACTAAGTATAGATCTAAACTATCTTCTTTCAAAGTGACAACACTAACAATTTTCTTTTCAAAAAACAAAAGTAAAGCCAAGATGACACTTTGCGATTTCAAATTTAAAATTGCTTTCAACACTTTAAATACTATTAATTCAAATCAAATACAATGGCAAAAGTGTAATCGACTATCTAAAAGAGGAATGCTTTGCGACACTCTTTTTCTTGACTGAAAACGACACTTGCGACACTTTCAAATTGAAAGATGACAGTTCGATTAAGATATTATTTGCAAAGGAGAACTATAAATGATGAAAAATACATAAAAAAACATTCACAATTCCTTCTGATAGAGGCTGGATAATGCAAAGAAAGATGGTTTCAATAGAGATATACTGATCATAGACAACAAAACTACTGAATAAAGCTGAAGAGAATGAAGAAAAAACCAAAATTTGGAGGTAGAAACAGTATCATTCAATCATCGCACCTATAACACAGGGAAACATGGATGCATCTCACCTGCAACACATGGAAGGTGCGATGCATCCAGATAGCCAAGAAGAGACAGTGCGATGGTCCAGGTACGAGACTGAGCTTGGTTTTCACTCATAGTTTGCAGCTAAGTTCAAGGATTTAGGCTGAGCTAATGATTGTCAGTAAACACAAAGTATAGGGGCTCATCTAATGAGGTTATTTGAGCTACCACCAAGGCACTTAGGATGTTTGGAAGCTAGATGTTCAGTTCATAAACTAACCCAAAGATTGACTGAAGCAGCGTTGATCTACATTGCAGTTGCATAGTAAAAGCAGTTCGAAGGCTAGCTGGCTTAACTTCAGGCTCCGTCTGTGGTTTATAATGCAAACAATAGTAAAAAACAAACAAACTATTTGCTCCCCTGTGGAGTCACCATTTTGTTATCGAGAAAACTAGTGTCCATTTAGAGCTGCTAGTCCCACTAAGACGGGTAGCTATCTTAGAAACAAACAAACTAAAGTTACTTGTGTTTTCCTTTATGAGAGATAGATGAGAGAGAAGCAGAGAGTACCAACCTTAGTCTTTTGCTAGTCTACTTGCTCGCTTCCTCTCTCCCTTGATAGAGCTTTTTCCACTCCTTTCTCACTTGTATCGCTTCAAAGAACACCTGTAGAGTCAGGGCAGAAAAATACCATCAAAGCATAGAGATCTATAACCATAAACAATGTAGGATCAGATGTACATTAACCATACAAATGCATATACAAATACAAGATTCAGAGATATACAAGCATATGGAGGAAAACTCAAATAGCTTTATTGATAGAAGTAGTAGAAGAGAGGATTATAACCAAGCTGTCTGATCCAACATCATCCTCCCAGCATGAAAGCCCTCTTCACCTCATACAAAGCAAGGTCACCCAACAATTTCTTCAAAGAGAAACCAATAGCACTTCCTTGCAAATTACAAAATTCCAGCCTTTAGATCTCTAGGATGAGGGATCCATATATAGATGTTTGCAGGAGAGTGAGTCAGCTCTTGGGATTTTGATTAGTGTCATTTCACTGATAGTTCTTGGTTCCACTTGGATATTTCAGATCTCTTACTCATCCATGGGCGAATTCAGAGAGGCAAGTGTCATATGAGCAGTTTCTAGAAGATTCTTTGAGTTTCCACCTAGCAAACTACTTCTGCCATTTGTTTGCTCTCGCTCATTGCACCCTACAGAAGGGATTTTTAGTATGCATCGCACCCCCCGTTTGTAATAGGTGAGATGCATCACACCCTTAGCATGGAGCAGTCTGTATGGCCCAGTTTTGACCAGTTCTGAGCAGTTTTTCAAGGAGAACTTCTGGGAAATGATGTAATCAGCTGACCTTGTTCCTTTAGGTTATGAAACAACACTTCTAGGGGTTTAGAAGCCCTTAGTTTATGGACATATGTGATTGGGGTTGCAGTGCCCAAATATGTCTATAACAGTAATTGTATAATTTTTGAGGAATTCTCAAGTTTTTTAACAAAATATATGGAATATTTTTTTAATGTTCATAATATTCAAAGAAATTGACAAAAATTTTGATCACGAGCTAAGACTTTAACTAAAGTATACATGCCTTGGCCTTTTTTTTGTTTGTCAATATTTATTCTAAGGAAACATAAAATGGAAATGCGCCAACTTCTTCATCTCTTCATTTAGGATTGGAGACAAAGAAAGTTTCGAAAATTTTAATAGAACTCATCTTCCTCCACAAAATATTTTTTATTACATAGAAAAATCATAAGCAAGCTTGAAGTAGCTAGGTTATTGTTTCAATTAGGGAATCCATTAGATGAAATGGAAAAGTTGAACCTCAACCATGCCATGGAAGCCACTCTTCCATCCTAGGAAATTAAATATCCCTATAAAAAGATGGCAGACAAAATAAAGGTCACGCCACATCATTTGTCATCATAATTATATAATATAATGTTGGACAAGGATATACCATTATGAATGATTATGGAATTCCAATTCATAATCAATTTCCTCCCAGTGATCAATCAACCTTGACATCTCTTGTCATAATAAGAGTGGTTTCACATGAGAAATTAGAGATTGATAAACCCTATGGAATGTCAACTATAAAATCATTTTTTTTTCTGTAGTGCAATTAGATTATTTCCCTCCATGTGGAAGACATATTTTGAAATAAAATTTCTTTTGTTAAAGGGAATAATATTTGGATAACATTATGATTGTTATAGTGTTTCCAATCTTTAAAATAAGCGAGTTGTGTTTCTTAGAGAACAAAGTGGGTTTTTCCTTTAGTATTTGTAACTCAAGGGTTGGTTTGATTTTGATTCAAAGGCATCCCATTCATAAAAAAAGTATTTAACATTATACCATAATTATCTAAAGTGTTTCTCAATCAACAATTGATCTCTGTCATTTATAATTTTTTTATACCATTGGGTAATTGAAAAAGAATGAGAAGGCTCGTTGTTAAACATTTCAACCTATGTATAGATTGGTGGAAACCTACTCCATAGGAGAACACATGACTAAGTTTTATATTTGTAGATGCATCAAAAGGTTACGTGCTAGATATCTTGAACCTATTAGTCCATACCAATATGTCCAAGTAATTTGAAAGAGATGTGGGTTCACTTAAAATTGCATCACTTTTGATGGTTTTCCTCCAATGTTTCTACATAGGGATGGTTGGTAAGTTAGCCCCAAATATTTACATGGTAAACATGACAGACGTGCATATGTTTGAGGCAATAATTCTTACTTGAGGGCACAATTACCCCCTTCCAATTCATCTTTCTCAGAGAAAAGATCCCCTATTGTTATAGTTGGTGAATGGTACTACCCCTTTATATTCATCAAGGAGCTCGGAAACAACTATGAGGACCCCAAAATTCAACTATTGGAGACACCCTTCTACAAGATGGAGCTAGAGAAATTTTGGGAGGAGAAGTTAGTGCTGCCGGTAAATATATAGTTTTACAAATAACAACAAGAGTGGGAGAATCATTACTATTTGGCACTGAGGGAGTTGAAGATACTAGAGATGATGATGGGAGTGTTTGGATGAAAGGAATAAAGAAGAAAAAGGAAAATTTTGAGGGTGTGAGACTAAGCTGGCCCATTATTGCAAAAACTAGGACAAATCAAGGTAGAGAAGGATGAGAAGAGACAAGATGATATGTCAAAGCGGAGAAATTATTCAATAAGACTAGCACTTGAAGAAATTTTGTGGTTTTATGTTGTAGGGGAGAGATATGTATTGAAAAGAATGAATGTAAGTGTTTCTATGAATTATTCATTTCAAAATAACAACTAGATAGAAGGGAAATGGGAATACAAATTCATCAAATCTTATAAGGAAATAATATGGTGCCAATATTTTTTTTGTCATATAGATATACTTACAAGGATTGACGATTTCATAAGTCCTTTCATATAGTGCACATTAGTTGTATTATAATACCAAGTACTATTTGGGTTATGCGAATGATATCAAAATTGTGAGTATAGTTGAAAGATTCCTAAATCAATGTATTTCCTTTTTTTGTCGTTATTCAATGGGTTGCATTATTTTATCTTTACATGTAAAGAGGGGACTATTTTATTTAAGTCAATGTATTTCCTATTTTTGGCCATTATTCATCGCAATACATTATTTTCTCTTTACTTGTAAACACAAGATTGTGTTATTTATTTTCCTTTACATGTAAATAGGCATCTATGTTATTATTTAATATAGTTGAGCATTCTTGATTTAGAAATTATTTGGTGATTGATCATGTTTTTTCTTCAAATTCATAGGCCCAATCATTGTTTTAATGGAAATGTTTTGTTTTACAATGTATCGAACCAATTTTTGGTATTTCCTTGCTTAGTCAGTTCATAGAAAATTAAGATCCAATAAATCAAAATTCAAAAAGATATTGCTAATAGTTGATGCTTTTTCTAAGTTATTGATATAAGAATCAATAAATGAAAAATGGTAGCGAAATTTTATGGAGTTGGATAATGGGATTTGATATGTCATCACCTCCACAAGACCATCTACCCATCTGCATCTTAACCCTTTTCTTAGGGCTACAAGAAAAATAAAAATAAAAAAAATACATCAGTGTTTTGGAATTTACAACTTGATGGTTTTCAAACTGTGTTGTTTCATTGCTAAGTCTCATGCATGATCCAGGTGGATATTAGTGGCCACCCTCCTATTCCACTTAAACCCCCAACATTGTCTCTTCATTATTTCAGTTTCCTTAATTATAGCATAGTTTACTATTTTTGGCAGTTTTTTGGGTCCTCAACTTCGGTGCTATTTTAAGGCCCTAAATGACATTTTTAAGGAAAACAGAGAGATAGAAAAGGCCAAAAATCCATTTTTCATTTTTTTTTTGGCCTCCTCTTTGTGATCTTCGAAATGAGGTATTATCATAGCGAAACGGAGATCGTATCCCAAAGTTACGATACCAAGAAATTGATGTACCAATTTACCCAAACGTGGCCCACAATTTTGACACTTCATCTCCTTAGTTAGGTTTTTGGATGTTTAGGGTTTTCCATTATTTCTCAATAATAAACAGGCCTTTGAGCCTCATTGTAACATAGTTCCGAGGCATGTAGCCGCCACATCTCTTCTTATAGATAAACTACCATAACATGAGCTAGTTTATTTCCATTCTCTTTGTAAGAATATTTCAGTATTGTGATATTAATGAAATGAAGTGTTATTTCTTATGCATTTCTGTATTTATGGTTATATCTATAATTTGTTACGTTCTTGTTTAAGTTTGGATCAGTGGTATCAGAGCGATCTGTTCTTTCTCTGTTTTACTTTACGTGTCCCCAATAAGTTCACGGTAGAAGGAGTTAGGGCTCGATCTTGTTGAACCTTTGCAATACCAACCGCGTGAACCCCAATGACCTACCATGCCGAAAGGAAAAAAAACGAGGGTGCAGGAGGTCCTTTCAAAATATTGCTCGAGGAAGCCCTCGAGCAATAGAGGAATGCGATGATGGATAAATTAGCCCAGATCCTTCGACGACTACCAAAATGTGATGCATCTTCATCCAGTAGCCACTCTAGAGGTGCCACTCCTTTTGAGATACAATTTAACTCCGATATTCCCATTTTTGAGGTCCAAATTGATGCAAACGCTGTAGATAAATGGTTGAATCTGTTGGAAGGATATTTTTCAATTCATGACTTTTCCAATCGGGAAAAGATTACTTTTGCACTTCTCAAAGTCACCCCACACATCAAGGACTCGTGGGAAACCTATTGTGAACAAAAGGACAAGAGGGAATCCTCACTGTTTGTAGCCACACCCATTTGGGATTCTTTCTGAGATGCCATCAAGGAACAATATTATCCTATCGAGAGCTATGAAGATAAATACATAAAGTGGACCATGCTACAGCAGGGAAGGGGCCAAGATGTGCTAGATTTCACAAATATTTTCCATACCCATTGCACTAAGTTGGGTATGAAGGATTCTGAGCAGAATTTGGTACTTAAGTACTGTGAATATCTCCACAAGTTCATCCAGGATGAGATGGAGTTCTTAGACATCTCCTCACTCCACACGACATACAGATACGCTATCAAGATTGAACAGAAATTTAAACAAAATAAATGAGACTTTGGATCTGTGAAATTGAAGCAAGGAAAAGGCACCCGCAAACCATAGAGAAAAGGCCAAAGCTAAGGCGGGGAAATCTAGTACAATTTGCTGAACCCGAAAGCAATGAACAACACCATGAAGACAATGAAGGACACGGGAAAATGGTGTGAGTTCCATAAGAGCTCCACTCACAACAGAAGTAAGTGTCAGACGAAGCAGTCACTGGTGGTTGAGATGAAGGCTTTCATGTCAGACACATGTTCTGACTCTGATTCAAAACCTGAAGAGGGTAATGACAAAGGAAGAATATCATTGACACAGAGCTCAATTCCACCATGGCCACCACCAAAATATAGAAGAATGAGCCTCAAGATCCAGAGGAGGGGGAATGCCTCTTCCACTCACAAATGTGGGTGAAAGGTTCTCTGCTGCAGTTCATTGTCAACAATGGGAGCCAAAATAACCTCATTTTAGGAGAGGTCGTGAAGTAGTTGGGCCTACCGATGAAAACACATCCGCAATCGTACTCCATCGGGTGGGTTCACGAAGGAAGAGATCTTGGCATCAGCCAACAGTGTTGCCTCCTCTACAGCATGAAGAAATATGTTGTATATGAGTTTAGATCTCGCTCTCTGATTATTACTTTGGGAAATAATTTTTATAGGATATTGGAGGTAGTCTCGCCTGCCACCATCTATTTGATCACTGCAAAGAATTGCAATAAGATTATTTCCCAGACCAGGAATTTTTTTCCTTATGATTCACCCTGAGGGCAAGAGGAAGGTTGTGGCCACGGCTTCTAGACATGGCTCCTCTACACAACAACAACAGATGGAAAAGGTCATGGAGGAGTATAGGGAATTTTTTTGCCTCACCTACAGGGGTACCTCTGCATTTTTGGGTTAAGCACTCCATCAATCTGAACCCATGTGCGATGCTATCCAATGGGAAAATCTTTTAACGCTTTGCTTTGGAGAACGATGAGATCAAGAGTAGATTCAAGAGCTGTTGTAGAAATGGCACATTAGGCTAAGCTCATCACCATATGGGAGCCTGATTGTATTGGTACAAAAGAAAAATGGGACCTGGAGACTCTGTATTAACTATCGGGTGGTGAAAAATATCACTGTCCAGAATAGGTACCCAATCCCACCGATTGATGACCTTTTGAGCCAGCACAAGAGGGACAAATATTTCAGTAAGATTGACTTGAAGTCCAGTTATCACCAGGTGCCTATCCAACCCTCTGATGTGTGGAAGGTTGCCTTCAAATCCAAGGAGGGCCTTTTCAAATGGTTGGTAATGCCTTTCGAGTTGACGAATTCCCCCATAAACTTCATGATATTTATGGGCTCCACCATATTCAATAGGTCCTTCAAACCCTGTGACAACACAAGTTGTGTGCCAATTTGGGGAAATGCACTTTTGGCATGACCGAAGTTCAATATCTAGGGTACATCATTGATGAGCAAAGTGTGCATCTGGACTGAGCCAGGATACAAGTCATTCGGGATTGGCAAGCCCCAACCACTATAACAGAGCTCCATAGGCTTTTGGGTCTTGCTAATTTCTACTGCAAGTTCATGTTGGGGTTCTCTCATATCACTTGGCCTTTAAGTCAAGTCACCAAGGGCGGAGCGAAAGAAAAGTTTTTTTGGTCTAAAACCCAAAAAAGGTGTTTGTCAAGTCGAAGCATTGCCTCTTCTTTGCACCGATGCTCACATTACGAGACCTGCAACAACCATTTGAGATTGTGAGAGACACCTTTGACTATGCTATTGTTGTAGTTCTTACTCAACATGGGTGTCTAGTGGCTTATCACGGTGAGACACTTTCAGACATAGTCTAAAAGTATCCCACTTACGACAACGAAATGTATTCCATTGTGCAGACCTATCATTAATGAAAGCATTACATTCTGGGGAAGGAAATGATCATCCACACATACCACTGACCCCTGCAATTCATACAGACACAAGGGAAGTTGTAGAACGATCGCTATTAGAAATGGTCGACACACCTACAACAATTCCATTTGAACATTAAGTACAAGAAGGGAAGCACCAATAATGTTGCAGACTGCCTTAGCCGACCACCAGCCATTGTGTTGATCACTGTGCTTGACTCCTGTGCACACGAGACTTCAAGGTGGCTACATCTTTACGAGAGCGATCTAGAATTTGGCAGCACATACCTACACTCTTGGAAGGTAAGCAAGTTTCAAATTTTCACCTCCAAGATGCACTATTATGCCACCTGGGACACATCTGTGTTCCTTCAAGAGAGCATGACAACATGATTTGGGAGGCGCACTACATCTGGGTCAATGGACATTTCAGAGTAGAGAAAACACTGGTAGTATTGAACAAGTATTTTTATTAGCTGAACCTTTGTTAAGAGTTTGGGAGGTAAAATAAATACTACACTTCCTGTGACATTTCCAAACCAACCATCAAGAAGAAAGGCCTATATACTCCTCTGGATACTCCTAGTCGACCTTGGGAATCCATATCCATGATTACATATATGCCCTTCCTTATACTAAGCATGACAATGACTGCGTTTTCGTGGTCATTGACAAATTTTCTATGATGACCATTATGGTAGCCATCAAGAAGAGTATCACTATAGAGGCCACTATTAAGTTCTTCTTTGAGTGAGTGCCGGTACAGTTTCGGATCCCACAATCCATTGTCTTTGATCAGGACAGAATATTCCTAAGTGCATTTTGGCCAAGTCTTTGATCGATGCTGGACACCAAACTCACTAAGTTCGTGGCTTTCCATCCCCAAACTGATGGCCAAATAGAAGTCGTCAACATGATGATCACAAATATTATGTCCATGTACAACTCGAAGCATCCACGCACATGGGATGAAAGTATCCCCTATGTCCAACACAAGTACAATAGAGCTCTCCACATCTCAACGAGCCACAAACCCTTTCAGGTAGGGCTAGGATTTCAGCCATTGTGTCCCACTGATGTGGCCATACCATTTGCAGCTACTCAGGTAGATTTAGCTCATGTCCATACCGAAGTCGACAGGGCTAACAACTTCATTGAGCACATTCAACACATCCGCCAGCATGTCCATGATATATTTGAAAGAGCCAATGCTAAGTACAAGCAGCACCATGATCAACATCCGGTGCCGCACAAGTTATGGGTGGGTGACAAAGTTTGGCTACATTTGCAGAAGTGGCACCTCGCTGCGCCCCATCGCAAGCTTCGCCCTCTCTGATATGGACCATGCACCATCACCAAGGCTATAGGGGACAATGCCTTCAGGCTTAACGTTCCACCGTTCCTTGGATTACACCTATTGTTCAATGTCTACCACCTATGGTTGTACTTTCCACCATTGCTGGACACATCTGACATTGTAGAACAACTCACACCAACAAAGTTAAACCCAGACTGCATGGAACATGCCACAATTGATTGGATCATGGACACATAAATCAAGGTTACTTGCCAACAAAAGATCAAACTGTATCAGGTTAACAAAGTTGGCCAACTCCTGTACCAAGGCAAGTAGCTCACTAGGGACCAAGTTCAGTACAAGTTTCCTTGTCTCATGGAGGCACTCAATGCAATGGGGACCTTTACTTCCTAAAGGGGGAAGAATGATCCAGGTGGATATTGGTGGCCACCCTCCTATTCCACTCGGACCTCCAACATTGTCTCTTTCAGTTTTTCAGTTTCCTTAATTGTAGCAAAGTTTACTATTTTTGGCATTTTTTTGGATCCTAAATTTTTGAAGCCATTTGAGGCCCTAAACAACGTTTTTAAGGAAAACAAAGAGCTTGAAAAAGTTCTAATAAATATTGATGATTTATTTTCGTCCTCGTCCTCAAGATCTTCAAAGTGAAGTATTATTATAGCCAAATGGAGATCATATGCCAAAGTTACAACCCCCCGGAAATTGATGTACCAATTTACCCAAATGGGGCCCACAGTTTTGGCACTTCATCTCCTAAGGTTAGGTTTTTGGATGTTTAGGGTTTTCCATTGTTTCTCAATAATAAATAAGCCTTTGAGCCTCGTTGTAATACAGTTCAGAGGCATGTAGCTGCCACATCGATTCTTAGAAATAAGCTATGATTGCTCGAGCTAGTTTATTTCTATTTTATTTGTAAGCATATTTCAGTATTCTGATATTAATGAAATGAAGTGTTATTTCTTCTGCATTTATGTATTTATGGTTATATCTGTAATTTGTTTCGTTCTTGTTTAAGTTTGATCAGTACATTTGATGTTCAAACAAAGAAACGGTAGATAGTATATTGCGTCGTCATATCATTGAGCATGCTTCCAATTGAAACTTAACTAAGATTGTGCAATATTCTGCTCCTTATATGGTGGATATTGAAGCTCATTGTTACAAATGACAATAATTCAAGTCATAAAATATAGAACATAGTTTTAGACAATTTGAAAAAAAAAGAACTGTGAATGGAAGAATTTTCGTGAAAACAAAATGGTCACTGATTTTTGCAATTGTCTTAACTTTTTTATGTTGGGGTGTTTTTGTTTCAAACCTAGTGATATAATTTGTTCGTGAAATTTTGATATTTTGTCACTTTTAATAGATAAAGAGATTAGAGCCTCAAAATTTTCAAAACTACCCCAATTATGCAAAACAATTTAAACAAATTTTAGAGAAGATTAACAAAAAAGTATGAACCAAAACTTAACAAAGTAAGACCACAAGATAAGATTAAAATTTAAAAGTTCTATTTTCGTCATTAAAAAAACATACATATATATTATAAAAAAAATCATTTTAATTATTTAAAAAAATTTAATATAAATATACTCGATTATACCAAAAAGAAATATTATAAGATTAAAATTTAAAAGTTATATATTGTTATGAAACCAACTCACAAAAAGATAGAAAAGAGAGATCCACGCCTTAGAATTCAGCCTCTTCGAGGGGGCAACCTCCTTTACATTACATAAATGAACAATTCTTGGATGATACAAATGACAAAACCTCCTTTCTATATATAGGAGTCTAAGGAGTCACAATATAATCTAGCCGACCTAACAATAATAATATAAAGCCACAAAAATAACAATAGAGGGATTCTATGGGGCACAGAAATAACAATATGGGGGTAATAGGGGCACAACAATATAAATAGGGGGTATAACTACAATAGTAATGGGGTAATCACTAGTATTATAGGGACCCAACATGCCCCTCTCCTTCAAAAAAGTGTTGTCCTCAACGCTTGAGCAGTTCTGGATACTTCTGCATAAAATTCTCATCCTCCCATGTGGAATCTTCAGCGGATAAGTTCTTCCACTTGATAAGATACTCTGAAATTGATCGATTTCGTAGCTGTCGAGTTCTTGTTTCTATGATTGCTTCCGGTTCCAATATAATTTTTCCTTCCTCGTCAAGTTCTGGCAATATTGTTTTAATTGGGAGCTTGTCACCTATAACCTTCTTTAAACATGAAACATGGAAAACTGGGTGCAATCGAGAAGCTGCAGGAAGCTCCAATTTGTATGCCATAGTACCAATCTTTTCCAACACCTTGTACGGACCATAATACTTTGGTGATAATTTATTATCCTTCTTAGCTTGCTTTAGGGACATTTGCTTATATGGTTGTAGCCGTAGGAATACCCAATCACCTACATCAAAACTTCTTTCACTGCGATGTTGATCTGCCTGTTGTTTCATTCTATTTTGTGCCAACACGAGGTTATCCTTTAAGAGTTGGAGGACTTGTTGTTGATGTTCGATGTGATGTTCCACTACCTGAACCTTAGAATTTTCTCTTAAATATGATGTGATGGATGGTGGTTGATACCCATAAAGTGCCATAAATGGGGTCATTTTTGTTGCTGTATGGAAGGAAGTGTTATACCACCATTCAGCCAGAGGCAACCATTTGACCCATTGTGTCTGTTTATCAGATACAAAGCAACGAAGATATCCTTCCAAACATTTGTTTACTATCTCAGTTTGCCCATCAGATTGAGGATGATAAGATGAGCTATGAGCTAACTGAGTACCAAGACAAGAAAATAATTCTGTCCAAAAATTTCCAGTGAAAATGGGATCTCTGTCACTTACAATAATCTTTGGGTTTCCATGTAGCTTTTGAACTGTTTCCATAAATGCAGTAGAAACTGTACTGGCTTTAAATGGATGTGATAATGCACAAAAGTGTGCATACTTGGTAAGTCTGTCAACTACCACCATGATGACACTCTTTCCCTCAGACTTGGGTAAACCTGTGATAAAATCCATTGAAACCTCCTCCCAACGTTGGCTTGGAATGGATAAAGGTTGTAATAGACCTGGTGTCTTAATTGTTTCAACTTTATTTTGCTGGCAAACCAAACATTCTGCCACAAACTTTTGAATATCTGATTTAAGGCCATCCCAAAAAAATTCCTTCTTAACCCTGTGGTAAGTTTTTAAAAATCCTGAGTGCCCTCCTAAGGGAGAAGTGTGCAATTCCATAAGAATCTTTTGTTTTAGCTGGGAATTCTTACAGAGGTATAAGCGATCTTTGTACCATAACGAATCATTTTGCCAGCTAAATGTATCAGAAGTACTGTAATCTTGTTGTAGCTTTTGAATAAGTGCCCACACTTCTTTGTCGTTCTTCCATTCCTCCCTTGCTTCGTTTATCCAATCTGGTTGGATAATAGAAATGGCACACAACAATGCTTCCAAATCCTCATCCTTTCTTGAGAGTGCATCTGCCACCACATTTTGCTTCCCTTTTTTGTAGATGATTTCAAAGTCATAACCCAACATCTTTGTGACCCACTTTTGTTGCTCTTCAGAGGATAATCTTTGTTCTAAAAAGTATTTAAGGCTATCATGATCCGTTTTTACCTTGAAGTGTCTTCCCATTAGGTAGGGTCGCCATTTCTTAAGTGCATGGAGTATTGCCAACATTTCCTTCTCATAAATAGCTTTGCTTAAAAACTTTCCCTTGATTGGACGACTTTCAAAAGCAATGGGTCTTTCATCTTGCATTAGAACAGCACCAATTCCATTTCCTGAAGCATCACATTCCACAATAAAGGTTTTTGTGAAGTCCGGTGTAGCTAAGACCGGTGCTTGGCACATTGCCTCTTTAAGATGTTCAAAGGCCTTTGTTGCTTCCGAAGTCCATGAAAATGAATCTTTCTTCAATAATGTTGTTAGAGGTGCTGCTATTCTCCCATAATTCTTAACAAACTTGCGATAATACCCTGTCAACCCAAGAAATCCTCGCAGATGCTTTATGGATGTGGGGATTTTCCATTCCTTAATGGCTTTAATTTTGCTAGGGTCTACCTTAACTCCTTCATGAGATACAATATGACCCAAATATTCCACCTCCTGGACTCCAAAGAAACATTTGGATCTTTTTGCATATAATTGTTTCTCCTCCAATAGTTGTAACACCCTGTCAACATGTTCAACATGATCCTTCCAAGACTTGCTGTAGATTAGTATATCATCAAAAAATACTAACACAAATTTTCTAAGGAATGGTTTGAAAATTGAATTCATCAAACCTTGAAATGTTGAAGGTGCATTGGTAAGGCCAAAAGGCATGACCAAAAATTCATAATGACCCTCATGAGTTCTAAATGCCGTTTTCGGAATGTCTTCAATCTTCATTCTGATTTGATGATATCCCGAACGAAGATCCAACTTGGTGAAGTAAATTGATCCATGCAATTCATCCAGTAATTCATCAATAACAGGAATGGGGAACTTATCTTTAATAGTGAGCTTGTTGAGCTCCCTATAATCTGGACACATGCGCCATGATCCATCCTTCTTGTGCACCAATACTACTGGAGCTGAGAAAGAACTTTGACTCGGTTGAATTATACCAGCCTCTAGCATTTCTGCAACCATACGTTCAATTTCACTTTTTTGGACATATGGATATCTGTACGGCCTGATGTTTGGAGGAACACTTCCTGGAATCAGATGAATAGCATGATCATGATCACGCATAGGTGGGAGACCTTTGGGAGTCTCAAATACCTTGGAATGATTGTCCAAGACTTTTTGGAGATCTGGAGAAATAGATGATTCCAATGTGGAAACATCTAGCGAACATAATTGTGCAATTACACCTCTTTGCTCCTTTTTTAGAAGCTTTGTCATGCCATTAGAGCTGATTATCTTTCCTGGTTTCCCTGCAATACCCCTTAATTCAACTTCCTTTCCTTCCATAGAAAATTTCATGAAAAGTTCTTGAAAATTAAAAGCTATTGTACCCAAGGATTGTAGCCATTGGACTCCTAGTACAACATCAGCACCTCCCATTGGAATGGAAAGCATTGGGCTAGTCAATACATATTCTCCCATGGATAGCTTGATATTATGGCACTTTCCAGAACAATTTATTGTTCCTCCATTTGCAATCATCACTTGACACTCTGGTGCTGGATATAGGAAGCAATTCAATTCTTTTGCTACCCTACAATGAATAAAATTGTGGGTGCTTCCTGAATCAATCAACACTATTACCTTTTTCTTCTTGATTTGTCCTTCTATCTTGATGGTTTGAGGAGTGGTAATTCCCGCCAATGCATTACAAGATATGGTCGGATTTATTTGTTCTTCATCTAGGCTTTGTTCCTGGAATATATCCTCTTCTTTTGACCTTTCTTGCTCCTTTTCTTCTTCCTCTTCACAATCTATGTAGAATAATTTCTTCTCAGCACACTTATGACCTTTTGTGTATTTGCTATCACAATTGTAACAAAGCCCTTTTGCTCTTTTTTCTTCCAATTGTTGTGGTGTCAACCTTGTAGGTTGTGGAAGACTATGGGCAACAACACTTCCGTCTTTATAGTTGTGAATGGTATGCTTCCTAGTTGCCATAATTTTGCTTTCCATTTTTCTTGCTAACCTGAATGCCTTCTCTAATGAATCAGGTTCCCAAAGGCGCACATCATGTTGGATATTATCCTTTAAAGACCCTATGAACACATCAATCCTATGCTCCTCTGGAATATCTTTTACCCTTATGTTCAATTTTTGGAACTCCTCAATGTGCTCCATTATTGAACCCTTTTGTTTGAGACTTATCAATTGGCTAAAAAAAGTGTTGCTTTTTGTATCCTCATAATGTGCTATCAATTCTTCCGTAAAAATTGCCCAAGTGATAAATTGTTTACGAGAACAAAGCCATTGATACCATACAAACTGATTTGGTTCCAAATATAAAGTTGCCATACGTACCTTTTGTGTGTTTTGCACATTATTGAGATCGAAGAATTGCTCCATCTGTAATATCCATGTGGCGGGATCCTTGCCATCAAACTTCCTCATATCGATTTTTGGAACATGGTGAGTCTTCGATCCAACATTAGAGTCTATGGAATCATGATTAACATTTCTTTTGTTCTCATCATGAGTTTTCTTTACTACCTTTTCACCATTAGTGACCCTTTCTTGTAGCAACTTCTTCAATTCTTCCATGTCTGTCTTCAAATCTATCTTCAAATTTGCCATCGAATCCTCCATCTTAGCTTCCATGCCCTTTATCTTAGATTCCACGCCATTTACCTTAGCTTCTGTTAGCTTTTGTGAGCGTGACATTTGTTGCACTTGTTCTTGTAATTTTGATATATCATGTCGCATTTCTTCCCCTTCTTCACGAGTCATGCTAGAGCTTTCAGGTTCCTTACTAGGTGTTTACATTTTCTTTCCTCGAGGAATCAGTTACCGATAGTAATGCTTCACTATGCCCTTTGAATTCCGTTAAACCAAGCTTACACAAAAATTAAAGAAAAAAAAAACTACACACCTTTTTTCACTTTATAGAAGCCTGATATTGAATCTGATGTATCTCTGTAATTTCGAATCATCCAATTCTGAAATTGCTACTTGTAGTAGCCTTCTACGTCCTCTTTCCAATGCCACAAGTCTGAGCCAAATTGGATTCTCCAAGGAAGAGTTATGTGAAATCTCCCACAGTGACTTGCTTTTAGACTGGTTCAGTAGAGCGAACTTGTACGACGTGCCACGAGTCCCTGTTTCAACCTTTGAATATGCAACACACATACAAGAAACTATAGTCCGTTCTCTTTCTGTACCTTCTTACGAAATTTCAATCCGATCCCCAGAGAGAAAGTTATGACGATTTTCCCCAGGTCACCTGTTTTGAATGTAATTCAGGAGTCTGCAAAAAGACCAACTTCCTCAGATCATATCTCCGCAAATATCGCGCGAAAAGCTATGAAATTCGGACCCAAGGTTCAGCGCAAATTCTTCTCAAATGGGTTTTTTTGCGACTTTTGAAACATCACAGAAAAAAAGTTATAGCGAAAATGCCATGATGACCTGTTTGGAGCAGCGAAACCCTAGAATCCAAAGATCTGATACCAAATGTTATGAAACCAGCTCACAAAAAGATAGAAAAGAGAGATCCACGCCTTAGAATTCAGCCTCTTCGAGGGGGCAACCTCCTTTACATTACATAAATGAACAATTCTTGGATGATACAAATGACAAAACCTCCTTTCTATATATAGGAGTCTAAGGAGTCACAATATAATCTAGCCGACCTAACAATAATAATATAAAGCCACAAAAATAACAATAGAGGGATTCTATGGGGCACAGAAATAACAATATGGGGGTAATAGGGGCACAACAATATAAATAGGGGTATAACTACAATAGTAATGGGGTAATCACTAGTATTATAGGGACCCAACACACACACACACACACACACACACACACACACACACACACACACATATATATATATATATATATATATAAAGATATACTTGATTATACCAAAAAAAAAAAATATAAAATTAAAATTTAAAAGCTATATTTTAATCATTAAAACGACATACATGTATATTATAAAATATATGTTAAAATTCCATTTAATTATTTAAAAAAAATATAGAAAATTTTGATTATACCAAAAATAAATATTATAAGATTAAAATTTAAATGTCTTATTTTAATTATTAGAAAAACATGCATGCATACTATAATATTTAATTTTAAAATTCTTTTATGGTTAAGCAGGACAAATTTAATAAACATATACTTAATAATCCCAAAACTAAATATTATCAAATTATAATATAGCATTTATATTTTAATAATTAAACAAGAAGTTTAATATACTCACACTTAATAATATATTTAACACTAGTAAAAACAACTCTTATTAATATACCCACACTTAATAATGGTAAAGACAACTATCATTAAGTATGACTTAAGGTGTAAATTATATTTTTAAAGACACCCAAGTCAAAATTTCATCCAATAATGCAGAGATTTTAAACATTATCATACTTTCCCATACTACTACATTTATCACTAGGAAAGTACTATCATACACTTCAAAACATACATTTAATACTTTTATTATTGGGAAGAAAATACGATCATACACTTCAAAATATACGTATATTAAAAAAACACATTATTATCATACTTTCCCATACTATTACATTTATCACTAAGAAAGTACTATCATACACATCAAAACATACATTTATTACTTTTATTACTGGGAAGAAAATAAGATTATACACTTTTATTATTTGAAAGAAAATAAAATCATAAACTTCAAAGCATACATATATTAAAAAACCACATTATTATCATACTTTCCCATACTACTACATTTATCACTAAGAAAGTACTATCATACACTTCAAAACATACATTTATTACTTTTATTAGAAAATAAGATTATACACTTTTATTTTTAACCCCTATAATATGAGAGAACATGTGAGACCGGGTTTTCAAAAATCTCCCCACCTCTATAATGTATATGAGAGAGCATGTGACAATGAGTTTTCCAAAGCTCCCCACCTCTACAAAGTTTTTGTAGATAGTTTTATATACAACCATACTAAATCATTCAAATAATTTTTTTGCGGTTAATTTCATAACAAATCAATTTAATATAAAGATAAATTATTCACTTACAAATATGGAAAACAATTTGATTGTTACCTAACCAGTTAACTTAAGTTACACAATGTAATTTATTCAAATAATTTGAATTTTTGATCTCAAAATAATTTTATTTCAGATGATCTCGAACCGTGTATAGATTTGTTTTAATACTAAGCCCTCATTTAAAAATAATTTTTATTTTGTTTTTAATAATATAATATATTTGCGAAATGATCACATGATGTGGTTATGAAAAGTACTAGATTTTTTTTTGAAATGAGTATGTATTGATAAGAGAAGATATAGGAAAATTATTTTTTTAATGAATGTTAATGGAAAAGCAACGAAAGTGACTTCCCTGGAAATCTAGACAAATGGATTACCAAACCAATTGCAAAACTGCAGAATACTTTTTATGGTACGGCAGTCAATCTTCCCGAATGCTGTGTTTAGTGCATTGCGATTGATAGGGCGGCAGATAGGGCTTCCAAAAGATAAAGGATGTAGCCTATTGTGGTGTCCCAATGTATACTCGACGGTACATGGGAGCATAAGTCCGTACTGGCACTTGTCATCTCAAAGAGGAGGAATCACTCAACCTACGATGAAAGTGATAGTTAAAAGGCTTTACAATGCCGGAATACGTCTCTAGCCTAGACTTATAAATGTTGTGCATTAGGTTCCAAATCGTTTTTATGTTCATTGAGGTTTATTTTACAGTTGATCTTTCTTAAGAAGTTTTCCTTTAAGGTTCACCACGTGATGTAGATATAAAATTCCTAAATGTGCAATCTAAGATTATAAACAATCGTTTACTTTCTTTTTGCAACGAAAATCTTAGCTACTAAGGAAAGAAAAATGAAATTCTTTCAACATAGAGCAGCGAGCACACACTAGATGCACTTTTCCTAAATCAATTTCAACATGTAGTCTAAATGCACATGCATGTATTGTTTTTCAGTTTCCTTAATGTGAGAATGACAAAAAGAAAACTAAGTATAGATCTAAACTATCTTCTTTCAAAGCAACAGTACTAACAATTTTCTTTTCAAAAAACGAATGTAAGGCCAAGACGACACTTTGCGATTTCAAATTTAAAATTTCTTTCGACACTTGAAATACTATTAATTCAAATAAAATACAATGACAAAATTGTACTCGACTATCTAAGAGAGGAATTCTTTGCAACACTCTTTTTCTTGACAGAAAACGACACTTGCAACACTTTCAAATCAAAAGACGATAGTTCGATTAAGATATTATTTGCAAAGGAGAACTGTAAATGATGAAAAATACATAAAAAAACATTCACAATTCCTTCTGATGGAGGTTGAATAATGCAAAGGAAGATGGTTTCAACAGAGATATACTGATCATAGACACCAAAACTACTGAATAAAGCTGAAGACAATGAAGAAAAAACCAAAATCTGGAGGTAGAAACAGTCTCATTCAATCATGGCACCTGTAACACAGGGAAATAGAGATGCATCTCACCTGCAACACATGGGAGGTGCGATGCATCCAGATTGCCAAGAAGAGATAGTGTGATGGTCCAGGGAGGAGACTGAGCATGGTTTTCGCTCACAGTTTGCAGCTAAGTTCAAGGATTTACGCTGAGCTAAATATTGTCAGTAAACACAAAGTATAGGGGCTAATCTAATGAGGTTATTTGAGATACCACCAGGGCACTTAGGATGTTCGCAAGCTAGATGTTAAGTTGATAAACCAACCCAGACTTTGACTGAAGTAGCGTTGATCTACTTTGTAGTTGCATAGCAAACGCAGTTCGAAGGCTAGCTGGCTTAACTTCAGGCTCTGTCTATGGTTTATAAAGCAAACAATAGTAACAAACAAATAAACTATTCGCTCCACAGTGGAGTTGCCATTTTGTTATTGGGAAAACTAGTTTCCATTCAGAGCTACTAGTCCCACTAAGACGGGTAGCTATCTTAGAAACAAACAAACTAAAGTTACTTGTGTTTTCCTTTATGAGAGATAGATGAGAGAGAAGTAGAGAGTACCAACCTCAGTCTTAAGCTAGTCTCCTTGCTCGTTTCCTCTCTCCCTTGATAGAGCTTTCACCACTCCTTTCTCACTTGTCCTGCTTCAAAGTAACACCTATAGAGTCAGGGCAGCAAAATACCATCAAAGCATAGAGATATATAACCATAAACAATGTAGGATCAGATGTACATTAACCATACAAATGCATATACAAATACAAGATTCAAAGATATACAAGCATGTGGAGGAAAACTCAAATAGCTTTATTGATAGAAGTAGTAGAAGAGAGGATTACAACCAAGTTGTTTGATCCAGCATCATCCTCCCAGCATGAAAGCCCTCTTCACCTCATACAAAGAAAGATCACCCAACAATGTCTTCAAAGAGAAACCAACAACACTTCCTTGCAAATTACAAAATTCCAGCCTTTAGATCTCTAGGATGAGGGATCCATATATAGATGTTTGCAGGAGAGTGAGTCAGCTTCTAGGATTTTGATTAGTGTCATTTCATTGATATTTCTTGGTTCCACTTGGAGATTTCAGATCTCTAACTCATCCCTGGGCGAATTCAGAGAGGCAAGTGTCATATGAGCAGTTTCTAGAAGATTCTTTGAGTTTCCACCTAGCAAACTACTTTTGCCGTTTGTCTGCTCTCGCTCATTGCACCCTACAGAAGGGCTTTTTAGTATGCATCGCACCCCCCGTGTGTAATAGGTGAGATGCATCACACCCTTAGCATGGAGTAGTCTGTATGGTCCAGTTTTGACCAGTTTTTTAGGGAGAACTTCTGGGAAATGATGTAATCAGCTAACCTTTTTCCTTTAGGGTATGAAACAACACTTTTAGGGGTTTAGAAGCCCTTGGTTTATGGACATATGTGATTGGGGTTGCAGTGCCCAAATATGTCTATAACAGTAATTGTATAATTTTTGAGGAATTCTCAAGTTTTTTAACAAAATATATCGAATGTTCTTTTAATGTTCATAATATTCAAAGAAATTGTCAAAACTTTTGATCACGAGCTAAGACTTTAACTAAAGTATACATGCCTTGGCCTTTTTTTTGTTTGTCAACATTTATTGTAAGGAAAAATAAAATGGAAATGTGCCAACTTCTTCATCTCTTCATTTAGGAGTGGAGACAAAGAAATTTTCGAAAATTTTAATAGAACTCATCTTCCTCCACAAAATATTTGTTATTACATAGAAAAATCATAAGAAAGCTTGAAGTAGCTAGGTTATTGTTTCAATTAATGAATCCATTAGATCAAATGGAAAAGTTGAACCTCAACCATGCCATGGAAGTCACTCTTCCATCCTAGGAAATTAAATATCCCTATAAAAAGATGGTAGACAAAATAAAGGTCACGCCACATCATTTGTCATCATAATTATATAATATAATGTTGGACAAGGATATACCAATATGAATGATTATGGAATTCCAATTCATAATCAAATTCCTCCCAGTGATCAATCAACCTTGACATCTCTTGTCATAACAAGATTGGTTTCACATGAGAAATTAGAGATTGATAAACCATATGGAATGTCAACTATAAAATCATTTTTTTTCTGTAGTCCAATTAGATTATTTCCCTCCATGTGGAAGACATATTTTGAAATAAAATTTCTTTTGTTAAAGGGAATAATATTTAGATAACATTATGATTGTTATAGTGTTTCCAATCTTTAAAATAAGCGAGTTGTGTTTCCTAGAGAACAAAGTGGGTTTTTCCTTTAGTATTTGTAACTCAAGGGTTGGTTTGATTTTGATTCAAAGGCATCCCATTCATAACAAAAGTATTTAACATTATACCATAATTATATAAAGTGTTTCTCAATCAACAATTGATCTCTGTCATTTATAATTCTTTTATACCATTGGGTAATTGAAAAAGAATGAGAAGGCTCATTGCTAAACATTTCGACCTATGTATAGATTGGTGGAAACCTACTCCACAGGAGAACACATGACTAAGTTTTATATTTGTAGATGCATCAAAAGGTTACGTCCTAGATATCTTGAACCTATTAGTCCATACCAATATGTCCAAGTAATTTGAAAGAGATGTGGGTTCACTTAAAATTGCATCACTTTTGATGGTTTTCCTCCAATGTTTCTACATAGGGATAGTTGGTAAGTTAGCCCCAAATATTTACATGGTAAACATGACAGACGTGCATATGTTTGAGGCAATAATTCTTACTTGAGGGCACAATTACCCCCTTCCAATTCATCTTTCTCAGAGAAAAGATCCCCTATTGTTATAGTTGGTGAATGGTACTACCCCTTTATCTTCATCAAGGAGCTTGGAAACAACTATGAGGACCCCAAAATTCAACTATTGGAGACACCCTTCTACAAGATGGAGCTAGAGAAATTTTGGGAGGAGAAGTTAGTGTTGTCGGTAAAGATATAGTTTTACAAAGAACAACAAGAGTGGAAGAACCATTACTATTTGGAACTGAGGCAGTTGAAGATATTAGAGATGATGATGGGAGTGTTTGGATGAAAGGAATAATGCAGAAAAGGGAAAATTTGGAGGGTGTGAGACTAAGCTGGCCCATTATTGCAAAAACCAGGACAGATCAAGGTAGAGAAGGATGAGAAGAGACAAGATGATATGTCAGAGTGGAGAAATTATTCAAAAAGACTAGAACTTGAAGAAATTTTGTGGTGTTATGTTGTCGGGGAGAGATATGTATTGAAAAGAATGAATGGAAGTGTTTCTATGAACTATTCATTTCAAAATAACAACCAGATAGAAGGGAAATGGCAATACAAATTCATCAAATATTATAAGGAAATAATATGGTGCCAATATTTTTTTTGTCTTATAGGTATACTTACAAGGATTGATGATTTCATAAGTCCTTTCATATAGTGCACATTAGTTGTATTATAATACCAAGTACTATTTGGGTTATGCGAATGATATCAGGATTGTGAGTATAGTTGAAAGATTCCTAAGTCAATGTATTTCCTTTTTTTTGTCGTTATTCAATGGGTTGCATTATTTTATCTTTATATGTAAAGAGGGGACTATGTTATTTAAGTCAATGTATTTCCTATTTTTGGCCATTATTCATCAGAATACATTATTTTCTCTTTACTTGTAAACACAAGATTGTGTTATTTATTTTCCTTTACATGCAAATAGGCATTTATGTTATTATTTAATATAGTTGAGCATTCTTGATTTAGAAATTATTTGGTGATTGATCATGTTTTTTCTTCAAATTCATCGGCCTAATCATTGTTTTAATGGAAATGTTTTGCTTTACAATGTATCGAACCAATTTTTGGTATTTCCTTGCTTAGTCAGTTCATAGAAAATTAAGATCCAAGAAATCAAAATTCAAAAAGATATTGCTAATAGTTGATGCTTTTTCTAAGTTATTGATACAAGAATCACTAAATGAAAAATGGTAGCGAAATTTTATGGAGTTGGATAATGGGATTTGATATGTCATCACCTCCACAAGACCATCTACCCATCTGCATCTTAACCCTTTTCTTAGGGCTACAAGAAAAATAAAAAAAATAAAAATAAAAAAAATACATCAGCGTTTTGGAATTCACAACTTGATGGTTTTCAAACTGTGTTGTTTCATTGCTAAGACTCATGAATGATCCAGGTGGATATTAGTGGCCACCCTCCTATTCCACTTAAACCCCCAACATTGTCTCTTTCATTATTTCAATTTCCTTAATTATAGCATAGTTTACTATTTTTGGCAGTTTTTTGGGTCCTCAACTTCGGAGCTGTTTTAAGGCCCTAAATGACATTTTAAAGGAAAACAGAGAGACAGAAAAGGCCACAAATCCATTTGTCATTTTTTTTTTTGGCCTCCTCTTTGTGATCTTCGAAATGAGGTATTATGATAGCAAAACGGAGATCGTATCCCAAAGTTACGACCCCAGGAAATTGATGTACCAATTTACCCAAACGTGGCCCACAGTTTTGACACTTCATCTCCTCAGTTAGGTTTTTGGATGTTTAGGGTTTTCCATTATTTCTCAATAATAAATAGGCCTTTGAGCCTCATTGTAACATAGTTACGAGGCATATAGCCGCCACATCTCTTCTTATAGATAAACTACCATAACATGAGTTAGTTTATTTCCATTCTCTTTGTAAGCATATTTCAGTATTGTGATATTAATGAAATGAAGTGTTATTTCTTATGCATTTGTGTATTTATGGTTATATCTGTAATTTTTTACGTTCTTGTTTAAGTTTGGATCAGTGGTATCAGAGCGATTTGTTCTTTTTCTATTTTTCTTTACATGTCCCCAATGAGTTCAGGGTAGAAGGAGCTAAGACTCGATCTTGTTGAACCTTTGCAATACCAACCGCGTGAACCCCGACGACCTATCATGTCGAAAGGAAAGAAAAACGAGGGTGTAGGAGATCCTTTCAAAATATTGCTCGAGGAAGCCCTCGAGCAATAGAGGAACGCGATGATGGATAACTTTGCCCAGATCCTTTGATGACTACCCAAAGGTGATGCATCTTCATCCAGTAGCCACTCTAGAGGTGCCACTCCTTTTAAGATACAATTTAACTCCGATATTCCCATTTTTGAGGTCCAAATAAATGCAAACGCTGTAGATAAATGGTTGAATATGTTGGAAGGATATTTTTCAATTCATGACTTTTCCAATTGGGAAAAGATTACTTTTGCACTTCTCAAAGTCACCCCACACATCAAGGACCTGTGGGAAACCTATTGTGAACAAAAGGACAAGAGGGAATCCTCACTGTTTTTAGCCACACCCATTTGGGATTCTTTCTGAGACGCCATCAAGGAACAATATTACCCTATCGGGAGCTATGAAGATAAATACATAAAGTGGACCATGCTACAGCAGGAAAGGGGCCAAGATGTGCTAGATTTCACAAATATTTTCCATACCCATTGCACTAAGTTGGGTATGAAGGATTCTGAGCAGAATTCAGTACTTAAGTACTGTGACTATCTACACAAGTTCATCCAGGATGAGATGGAGTTCTTAGACATCTCCTCGCTCCACACGACATACAGATACGCTATCAACATTGAGCAGAAGTTTAAACAAAAGACGTGAGACTTTGGATTTGTGAAATTGAAGCAAGGAAAAGGCACCCCAAACCATAGAGAAAAGGCCAAAGATAAGGCGGGGTGATCTAGTACAATCCGTCGAAGCCGCAAGCAATGAACAACGCCATGAAGACAACAAAGGACACGAGAAAATGGTGTGAGTTCCATAAGAGCTCCACTCACAACAGAAGTAAGAGTCAGACGAAGCAGTCACTGGTGGTCGAGATGAAGGCTTTCGTGTTAGACACATGTTCTGACTCTGATTCAAAACTTGAAGAGGGGAATGACAAAGGAAGAATATCATTGACACAGAGACCAATTCCACTGTGGCCACCACCAAAACATAGAAGAATGAGCCTCAAGATCCAGAGGAGGGGGAATGCCTCTTCCACTCACAAATGCGGGTGAAAGGTTCTCTGCTACAGTTCATTGTCGACAATGGGAGCGAAAATAACCTCATTTTAGGAGAGGTCGTGAAGTAGTTGGGCCTACCGATGAAAACACATCCGCAATCGTACTGCATCGGGTGTGTTCACGAAGGACAAGATCTTAACGTTAGCCAACAGTGTCACCTTCTCTACAGCATGAAGCAATATGTTGTATATGAGTTTAGATCTCACTCTCTGATTATTACTTTGGGAAATAATTTTTATAGGATATTGGAGGTAGTCCCGCCTGCCACCATCTCTTTGATCACTGCAAAGAATTACAGTAAGATTATTTCCCAGACCAGGAATTTTTTTCCTTATGATTCACCCTGAGGGAAAGAGGAAGGTTGTGGCCACGGCTTCCAGACAAGGCTCCTCTACATAGCAACAACAGATGGAAAAGGTCATGGATGAGTATAGGGAATTTTTTTGCCTCACCTACAGGGGTACCTCTGCATTTTCAGGTTAAGCACTCCATCAATCTGAACCCATGTACGATGCTACCCAATAGACCAATCTATTAACGCTTTTCTTTGGAGAACAATGAGATCAAGAGTAGATTCAAGAGCCGTTGTAGAAATGGTACATTAGGCTAAGCTCATCACCATATGGGAGCCTGATTGTATTGGTACAAAAGAAAAATGGGACCTAGAGACTCTGTATTAACTATCGGGTGCTGAAAAATATCACTGTCCAGAATAGGTACCCAATCCCACCGATTGATGAACTTTTGAGCCAGCACAAGAGGAACAAATATTTCAGCAAGATTGACTTGAAGTCCAGTTATCACCAGGTGCCTATCCAACCCTCTAATGTGTGGAAGGTTGCCTTCAAATCCAAGGAGGGCCATTTCAAATGGTTGGTAATGCCTTTCGAGTTGACGAATGCCCCCATAAACTTCATGATATTTATGGACTCCACCATATTCAATAGGTCCTTCAAACCCTGTGACAACACAAGTTGTGTGCCAATTTGGGGAAATGCACTTTTGGCATGACCCAAGTTCAATATCTAGGGTACATCATTGATGAGCAGAGTGTGCATCTAGACTAAGCCAGGATACAAGTCATTTGGGATTAGCAAGCCCCAACCACTATAACAGAGCTCCATAGGCTTTTGGGTCTTGCTAATTTCTACTGCAGGTTCATGTTGGGGTTCTCTCATATCACTTGGCCTTTAAGTCAAGTCACCAAGGGCAGAGAGAAAGAAAAATTTTTTTGGTTTAAAACAGAAAAGTTTTTTTGGTCTAAAACCCAACAAAGGCGTTTGTCAAGTCGAAGCAATGCCTCTTCTTTGCACTAGTTCTCACATTACGAGACCTGCAACAACCATTTGATATTGTGAGAGACACCTTTGACTATGCTATTGGTGTAGTTCTTTCTCAACATGGGCATCTAGTGGCTTATCACGGTGAGACACTTTCAGACATAGTCTGAAAGTATCCCACTTACGACAACGAAATGTATTCCACTGTGCAGACCTATCGTTAATGACAGCATTACATTCTAGGGAAGGAAATGATCATCCACACATACCACCAACCCCTGCAATTCATACAGACACAAGGGAAGTTGTAGAACGATCACTATTAGAAATGGTCGACACACCTACAAAAATTCCATTTGAACATTAAGTACAAGAAGGGAAGCACCAATAATGTTGCAGACTGCCTCAGCCGACCACCAGTCATTGTGCTGATCACTATGCTTGACTCCTGTGCGCACGAGACTTCAAGGTGGCTACATCTTTACGAGAGCGATCTAGAATTTGGCAGCACATACCATACACTCCTCGAAGGTAAGCAAGTTTCAAATTTTCACCTCCAAGATGCACTATTATGCCACCTGGGACACATCTGTGTTCCTTCAAGAGAGCATGCCAACATGATTTTGGAGGCGCACTACATCCGGGTCATTGGACATTTAAGAGTAGAGAAAACACTAGTAGTATTGAACAAGTATTTTTATTGGCCGAACCTTTGTTAAGAGTTTGGGAGGTACAATAAATACTACACTTCCTACGACATTTCCAAACCAACCATCGAGAAGAAAGGCCTATATACTCCTCTGGATACTCCTAGTCAACCCTGGGAATCCATATCCATGATTACAGATCTGCCCTTCCTTATACTAAGCACGACAATGACTGTGTTTTCGTGGTCATTGACAAATTTTCTAAGATGACCATTATGACAGCCTTCAAGAAGAGTATCACTGTAGAGGCCACTATTAAGTTCTTCTTTAAGTGAGTGCGGGTACACTTTGGGATCCCACAATCCATTGTCTTTGATCAGGACAGAATATTCCTAAGTGCATTTTGGCCAAGTCTTTGGTCAATGTTGGACACCAAACTCACTAAGTTCGTGGCTTTCCATCCCCAAACTGATGGCCAAATAGAAGTCGTCAACATGATGATCACAAATATTATGTGCATGTACAACTCGAAGCATCCACGCACATGGGATGAAAGTATCCCCTATGTCCAACACAACTACAATAGGGCTCTCCACATCTCAACGAGCCACAAACCCTTTCAAGTAGGGCTAGGATTTCAGCCATTGTGTCCCACTGATGTGTCCATACCATTTGCAGCTACTCAGGTAGATTTAGCTCATGTCCATACCGAAGTCGACAGGGCTAACAACTTCATTGAGCACATTCAACACATCCGCCAGCATGTCCATGATATATTTGAAAGAGCCAATGCTAAGTACAAGCAGCACCATGATCAACATCCGGTGCCACACAAGTTATGGGTGGGTGACAAAGTTTGGCTACATTTGCAAAAGTGGCACCTGGCTGTACCCCATCGCAAGCTTCCCCCGCTCTGATATGGACCATACACCATCACCAAGGCTATAGGGGACAATGCCTTTGGGCTTAACATTCCACCGTTCCTTGGATTACACCTATTGTTCAATGTATACCACCTACGGT
Organism: Pinus tabuliformis; assembly: GCA_031772625.1. Lineage (NCBI taxonomy): Eukaryota > Viridiplantae > Streptophyta > Pinopsida > Pinales > Pinaceae > Pinus > Pinus tabuliformis. The sequence continues at coordinate 1,413,115,883 of CM062818.1, read as the reverse complement.
TCTACTTTCCACCATTGCTGGACACATCCGACATTGTAGAACAACTCACACCAACAATGTTAAACCCAGACTGCATGGAACATGCCACAACTGATTGGATCATGGACACATAAATCAAGGTTACTTGCCAACAAAAGATCAAACTGTATCAAGTTAACAAAGCTAGCCAACTCCTATACCAAGGCAAGTAGCTCACTAGGGACCAAGTTCAGTACAAGTTTCCTTGTCTCATGGAGGCACTCAATGCAATGGGGACCTTTGCTTCCTAAGGGGGAAGAATGATCCAGGTGGATATTGGTGGCCACCCTCCTATTCCACTCGGACCCCCAACATTGTCTCTTTTAGTTTTTGAGTTTCCTTAATTGTAGCAAAGTTTACTATTTTTGGCATTTTTTGGATCCTGAATTTTTGAAGCCATTTTGAGGCCCTAAACAACGTTTTTAAGGAAAACAAAGAGCCTAAAAAGAGTTCTAAGAAATATTGATGATTTATTTTCGGCCTCATCCTCAAGATCTTCAAAGTGAAGTATTATGATAGCCAAATGGAGATCATATGTCAAAGCTACAACCCCGGGAAATTGATGTACCAATTTACCCAAACGGGGCCCACAGTTTTGGCGCTTCATCTCCTAGGGTTAGATTTTTGGATGTTTAGGGTTTTCCATTGTTTCTCAATAATAAATAGGCCTTTGAGCCTCGTTGTAATACAGTTCAGAGGCATGTAGCCGCCACATCGATTCTTAGAAATAAGCTACAATCGCTCTAGCTAGTTTATTTCTATTTTGTTTGTAAGCATATTTCAGTATTCTGATATTAATGAAATGAAGTGTTATTTCTGCTGCATTTCTATATTTATGGTTATAGCTGTAATTTGTTTCGTTCTTGTTTAAGTTTGATCAGTACATTTGATGTTCAAACAAAGAAACGGTAGACAATATATTGCGTAGTCATATCATTGAGCATGCTTCCAATTGAAACTTAACTAAGATTGTGCAATATTCTGCTCCTTATATGGTGGATATTGAAGCTCATTGTTACATATGACAACAATTCAAGTCATAGAATACAGAACATAGTTTTAGACAATTTGAAAAAAAAAGAACTGTGAATGGAAGAATTTTTGTGAAAACAAAATGGTCATTGATTTTTGCTATTGTCTTAGCTTTTTTATGTTGGGGTGTTTTTGTTTCAAACCTGGTGATATAATTTGTTCGTGAAATTTTGATATTTTGTCACTTTTAATAGATAAAGATATTGGAGCCTCAAAATTTTCAAAACTACCCCAATTATGCAAAACAATTTAAACAAATTTTAGAGAAGATTAACCAAAAAGTATGAACCAAAACTTAACAAAGTAAGACCACAACATAATATTAAAATTTAAAATTTCTATTTTAGTCATTAAAAAAACATACATATATATTATAAAAAAACATTTTAATTATTTAAAAAAATTTAATATAAATATACTTGATTATACCAAAAAGAAATATTATAAGATTAAAATTTAAAAGTTATATATATATATATAAAGAAATACTTGATTATACCAAAAAAGATTATAAAATTAAAATTTAGAAGTTATATTTTAATCATTAAAACGACAAAAATGTATATGATAAAATATATGTTAAAATTCCATTTAATTATTTAAAAAAAATATAGAAAATTTTGATTATACCAAAAAGAAATATTATAAGATTAAAATTTAAATGTCTTATTTTAATTATTAGAAAAACATGCATGCATATTATAATATTTAATTTTAAAATTCTTTTTTATGGTTAAGTAGGACAAATTTAATAAACATATATTTAATAATCCCAAAACTAAATTATCAAATTGTAATATAGCATTTATATTTTAATAATTAAACAAGAAGTTTAATATACTCACACTTAATAATATATTTAACACTAGTAAAAACAACTCTTATTAATATACCCACACTTAATAACACATTTAATAATGGTAAAGACAACTATCATTAAGTATGACTTAAGGTGTAAATTATATTTTTAAAGACACCCAAGTCAAAATTTCATCCAATAATGCAGAGATTTTAAACATTATCATACTTTCCTATACTACTACATTTATCACTAGGAAAGTACTATCATACACTTCAAAACATACATTTAATACTTTTATTATTGAGAAGAAAATAAGATCATACACTTCAAAATATATCGTATATTAAAAAAACACATTATTATCATACTTTCCCATACTACTACATTTATCACTAAGAAAGTACTATCATACACTTCAAAACATACATTTATTACTTTTATTACTAGGAAGAAAATAAGATTATACACCTACTTTTATTATTGGAAAGAAAATAAGATCATAAACTTCAAAGCATATATATTAAAAAACCACATTATTATCATACTTTTCCATACTGCTACATTTATCACTAAGAAAATACTATCATACACTTCAAAACATACATTTATTACTTTTATTAGAAAATAAGATTATACACTTTTATTTTTAACCCCTATAATATGAGAGAACATGTGAGACCGGGTTTTCAAAAATCTCCCCACCTCTATAATGTATATGAGAGAGCATGTGACAATGAGTTTTCCAAAGCTCCCCACCTCTACAAAGTTTTTGTACATAGTTTTATATACAACCATACTAAATCACTCAAATAATTTTTTTGCGGTTAATTTCATAACAAATCAATTTAATATAAAGATAAATTATTCACTTACAAATATGGAAAACAATTTGATTGTTACCTAACCAGTTAACTTAAGTTACACAATGTAATTTATTCAAATAATTTGAATTTTTGATCTCAGAATAATTTTATTTCAGATGATCTCTAACCGTGTATAAATTTGTTTTAATACTAAGCCCTCATTTAAAAATAAATTTTATTTTGTTTTTAATAATATAATATATTTACGAAATGATCACATGATGTGGTTATGAAAAGTGCTAGATTTTTTTTGAAATGAGTATGTATTGATAAGAGAAGATAGGGTAAAGCATAGGAAAATTATTTTTTAACGAATGTTAATTGAAAAGAATCAACATTGCCCAAAGTTATTGAATTCTTTATTAGTTGCAACTCGTAGAATTTCTTGCTTCTGTCTTGAAAGTGGGCTACAATTTTGAAATGCAACCCGAAATTTTAGCGTATTTTTCCTTTCACCATGATAATGGAATCTATGATAGTCTCATTAAATTATTTTCTTTGTTATTATTGTTAAAAATAATAAACTATTTCTGATTTTAAAATTCATGGGATTTTTTGAATTTCAATATAATAATATTGAATGCTCTTCATCTAAAACTGACAAAAGAAGTTTCGATTTTTATGATAATCTATAGCACAACAACACTCCACAATCAACAACTCTTGATGGAGTTGTGGAACATCATCATCTTTGACGGAACATTTCCTATCCACAGTCCCGCAAAATAGAGTCTCTTCTCTGACACAAATGTCAAATGCAAACTTTACTGGTAGTGCGAGTAACATAAGTTGCCACCGACGGATTTTCATCACATCAGAACGTGGGAAAAGGGCTTGTTTACGGACAGATCCATTTTTGTTAATTTCCAGATCTGTTGATTGTTGCGAGGTGTATAGTGAACCGTCAAAGACCCAGGCGCAAGATCAAATCCACATGCATCGATTTTGATGTAGAAGAGCAGAATGTTGAACCATGTAATATATGGTTTCTACTGCAACTGCTTCTTCATCCAGCCTTCAGATTTAGAAGAAATTTCCTTTAACATTTTTGGTTTCATGACAGACACATGATAACTATAAAGTAAATATATGTTTAATAACGTGGATAAATCAACCTTTTCTGATTTCCCATGAGTGAATCTGAGAACTGAGATCATACATCTGTTTCCATTTCAAGTTATCTGCATAAAGAGGAAAAAGGAAATTCGAAGTTGCATAAAGATGCAAGAAGTTGAGGATCTGCAACTAAAAAAAGGTAAAAATATAGGAATTATTACAGATTTTCTTGACATCACGCTTCATCATATGTGGTTAAGAAGAAAGCACGGTCAATGTTCTTAATGGAAGATAAAAGTTGTTAAAGAACATGTTTAAACGACGGTTATTTCTGTGATCTTAATTAGTTGAGAGGGATTAGTGAGCAGTGAGTACAAGATGAGGGAAGGTGACATAGATAAAACCGTTATTTTTACCGTGGTGGGATAGTGATTGGAAAAAAAAAATAATATGTGAGGGGTGAGTACAAGATGAGGGAAGATGACATAGATAAAACCATTCTTTTTACCCTAATGGGATTAGTGATTGGAAAAACAAAACAATGATGAGGGAAGGTGACATAGATAAAACCGTTATTTTTACCGTGGTGGGATTAGTGATTGGAAAAACAAAACAATATGTGAGGAGTGAGTACAAGATGAGGGAAGGTGACATAGATAAAACCATTATTTTTACCCTGATGGGATTAGTGATTGGAAAAACAAAACAATATGTGAGCAGTAAGTACAAGATAAGGGAAGGTGACATACATAAAACCGTTATTTTTACCCTGGCATATACTTCATAGTATTTCAAGGATCTTAGAACATATCACTATGGTATTTTAATTTTGATTATATTCTATCTCTTTGAAATCTACACAAAAAATGTACATATTTTATTTATTTGAATTAAATTTGAACAAAAAACCTTCTTACTAATAATTATATATATTTTTAATCTTTAGACTAACTCAAATGTAGTAAACATATTTATGTTGTTACACTTTAATTAAAAATACATATAAATATAGATTTATAATTAGATTAATGATTTTTAATATAGAATATTAAATTAACTTAGATTCATTTGAACTCTGTATTTATCAATTGTTGAGATTAACTTTATCCAGGTGCAAACCATTTCGAGTATCTTTCCTAACACAAAATAAATCTAAAATTAAAATAAATCTAAACTAATACTAATTACAAATGAAAAACATATGAATAATAAAATACACTACACAATAACTAATAAATATAATCAATATATTAACATCAATTTATAAAATGTTTTTCTAATGAAAAAATTATTAAAATATAAAATACTTATATCGACCTATCACATAAAAAATAACCAATAACTGATATATATATAGTGGAGAATAACCAATAACTGATATATTATATGTGTGGAGACCAATCTATCACTATATATATATATATATATATATATATATATATATATATATATATATATATATATCAGTGGAGACCAATCTATCACTATTATCAATATGCAATTTCACATAATATGAGGCCATAAACCAACCCAAGAAGGTGTCAATGTGGATTCTACTGAAGAATATGGTATTGAAACTTAGGTGAAATATGTGGCGAGGGATCTTTGAAAACTTTATTTCCTTTCGAATTTTTATGTCTTACCAATTTAGATGTCTTACTTAGTTATTAGTTCTAGCTTTCGGCAAGGCACAAAATCCTTGACCTTGTATTAATTTACTTTGACTCATCAGTTTATTTAATACTTAGCCAATGTTTTAATAAAAATATTTTGGCAAACAAATTTTTATGCAAAGTTTCCATTTGGATGTCTTATTGCCGATCAAAACATATAATTTTCATCATACATAGTATAAAATGGTTTTGAATTTTAGTTTGATGCAATTTAATGCTCTTTGGATTTAACATTAATTTCAAATATTTAATGTTGAATTCCTTTCTAGCTCAAACTTTCCTATCATATCATGATCGGAAAGGGTGCCCTATAACTCGTTGTTAGCATAATCGTTAAGTAGCAGGGCACCTGTCATTTTTCTCATCGCTTGTCACCTCTCCTATCCTCCTTCCCCCTCTTCAACTTCATTCCATCGCACTCCTACCCTCTTTTTAATCTATCATAGGGAGTTATGCCCCGTATTCAATCCATCAGAGGGATTTTTCCAGAAAACCTACATACCTGCATGGAAATTTTGCAAAAAACTTGCATCATCATATGTCATTTTCGTAGAAAAATGCAGACAAGTGAACCAACAAAAAGGTACCATCTTCCCCATGCTAGCCAAGTTCTTTAGTTAAGTACAATATTTTTTTTCAGAACTTAGTGTTTTTCTGAAGGGCTTAGGTTGTATTAGGAACAAGTAGTAACAAAACTCAATTAAAAGTACCTTATTCCATTTATCTTTTCATTTAAATGAACCTCTCATAAATTATTCAATTTGAAATGAGATCTAGAATATTTTGCAAGTATTCAATTTGAAATGAGACCTAGAATATTTTGCATTTCATCATAGTAAACTCATTTATAAGAAGGAAAGTAAGGAATATAAAAATTCAAAAAAAACACACAGGAATTTTACCAAACATTATTAATCTCTAGAACTGTAGAGATAAACAATATCAATTTAAGAATTAAGGGAATTCAAAGAAATTCAAAGAAAATGATACCTCAGTTTGTTCTCAATTGAGGGTCACCTGCAATATTCCTTGCAAGTTCAGTTGGTAAATCTCCAGCAATATCCCATGCTATTTCAGTTCAGTTGGTAAATCTTCAGCAATATCCCGTGCTAGTTCAGTTCAGTTGGTAAATCTCCAGCAATAACTGTTGAACTGTGTCTATAATTATTTCTTTCTCAATCATCAAACTATAATCATTTTCATTGTAGGTATTATGCTCTACGGTTTTATCTCGTCAGCCATTAGCTGGGGATTTAGATCCTCTACGTTATTACCTTCACTAAGGCCATAGGTGAAATTTCCATAATCGAGTCCAATTTTTCTAGTTTCGTAAAATGAATCCACATGATGGTAATGGTTAAATTTCTTTGAATCTACATGATTTTAGTGGTTAAATTGCTCTGAATTATGTTCAACACCTAAAGGTCATCTAGACTTTCATCTGTTAGATGCAACTTTGTCAACTACACTAGCTTGGGTGAATCTTGATGCCACTATCTATGCAAACGAGAACCTTGACACCACTATCTGTGCAAACAAGAATCTTGATGCCACTGTCTATGCAAACAATGGTGGAGAGGATACATTATAATATCCAATGAATTCATGTCTTGATGAATCTATTTCTTGGCAAGTAGCCCATGCGTTCAGAGCTGCTGTTGCTGGTGAAAAAACACGCTCATCAGATCCAATACCTGCAGATTGAGCTACCACAACCGATCCTGAATTTGACAACTTCTTTACTGGTTGGTGCAATGTGGTAGAAAATTGGTGACCAAATGTTGTTTGTTGATAGTAAGGCTAGTTTGAACCGTGGTCATGATTAGCATCTAATCCAAGATCATGTTGCAAAGGAGGCGAATGGCATCCCATGGAGAGCTTCTGAAGAACATTCTTTTTCTGTGGTAGACCTAGTGGAACTAGATCCAGATTTATTATTCTTTAGAGAGGCTAGAACATGGACTAGAAAAACTTTGGAATAGAGTAGTGCATTTCAACATGTAATTGAAGTGTGGCACGTATTACTGAACTTTGTTACTTTTTTATTGGATCACCTCCTCCCATGGAGCAGGATTTTGACCCTCATTGATAGTGACAAAGTGGTGGGTAATTCCACACCATATTTGATCAATTGGTACACCTCACCATACCTGTATGACCTTGTTAAAATAAAATCTTTATTTATAAAATAATAACTTGTTTTGAATGGGAAAAAGTTTGCTTTAAGAGCTTTAGGGTTTATGAAAAGAAAATTGAGAAGGAACCATTAAACAAGTAAATAAAATATTCCCCATCATAGTCGTTCATATAGATATAACATGCATTACTAGCCTTACAAAACACTTAACGAACTCTTAAAAGATAGCCCTATTTCATCTTCTTAGGATGGGATCAAACTAAATCAAAATATTAGTGCAATGGCCACTACGACAATGGGGTAGTCCAAGGGATCCACTTGGAACCAATCATGATGAGATTGGCAATCCTCAAACATGTGATTACCATAATCATCTCTCACTCATAGAAATAAGTGAAAAGATGTCTCCTCGTCAAAATTGTGAGTGATGTTTGCATAGTTAGGAAGATAAGATACTTTGTCTTCAAACCCCCATTATAGATTAGTTGTAGAGCCCTACCTGCCACGATGATTTCCTACAACATAACTCTGATTAATGCAACCACCCTTGCTTGTTCTAGTGCTTTTCTTCTCATGGACGTCTTTATCCACAAAATTCAAAACCCTGCACGCAAAGGAGTTATACGCAGTTCAAACCAAACTCAAAAAACCCTAAGAAAAAAATAATAATACTAGTAAGAATATTGCAACATATTTTTGTTCTTTGGAAATGACTCTATAGTTCTCTAACTCCGCATATTGAACATAGAAACAAAATTGAACAAACAGGTGACAACTTGCTCAAAAAATAGAAACAAGTAGCACTCAAAAGTATGCATGTCAAGTACGTGGATCACTTTCAATTAAAATTAAATAGGTAATTTGAAAACTGCTTGACCTTTAATTTAAAAAATTAAAAATTATGATTAAAAATATTTTCGGCCACTTGTTATTCCTACAAATTCAGGATTTGTTTATTTTAATTTAGTTTATTCAATTTGCAGTCGGCACTTCTGATAGCTATATTGATGTTACAGTGATGATAGCTATGTTGACGCTACAGTGGTGGGGTTTTATTGAGGGTTATTACCAGCTATCTTTCCTTGTCAGTATTGGGCAATAATAGCTTTCACTTTTCAAGATATGGCTTTCTAGAAAGAACCTTGGAAGGATAATGTTGAATAAGTTCACCATGTTTGGCTTTTTAGGCAGACTTAAATCATGGAGATCGTCTTAATACCCTATATCGATGACCTTCGACAATTTGTCAGAGTTCTCAAGAAGGGCCCTCTCCTCGGTGAGAACAATAGTTACTATCCCACCACCTGACATAGAATTTGTTAACATAAAAAAACTTCCTCTAGAGCGTACTCATCCCATTAATTTGTTCTTAGTTGTTGTTGAAGAGTGAAGGTCACTAACCCAACAGACAGATGGCTCTGGTTCTCAGGATTACGGAGAAAAATAGATATACCACTACTTACTTTGTTTATATTCACCACGAGTCCGAATTATATGAAAGAAATGAATAACTTGAAAATGTCCTCAAGCACAAACGATGCACCCTAAACTCTGCCCATACAATACAATACTCTTTAGTAAAAGAGTTTGTAGAAAACTTTTATTTTGATTTGTAGTCGATGTGTAGTACCATTTTTCAGTAATTTCAAGTGAGCCCACCTATTTCCTTTCTGAAAATATTCTTAAAATTAAATTTACATTGTCCCATTTAGTGGGAACTGGCACTCTCCTTACAAAGTGAACAAAAACTTGGCCCTAGGAAACCCTTTCTGTAATTTTCTTTGGTAAGGAGATGATTGTTCCAGGTCAACCAATTGAACAAAATGATTTTCGTTGGGATATTCTTGTTCCAAACATTCACAAACCAGAATTCATATGACATGTGGTGTATCATGCCCAATATGGAGTTGTAAATGTCTGATACCATGACATTCTCCCCGTAACTATAACCATTCCAAATAAAAGAATTTCCTTTTTGCTCCCTATACATACTCGTCACTTTAAGTGCAATAACATAGCAGGTCCAGGCACCATAATTAACACAATAAAGAATAAAATCTGAAGCATTCAACCCATTTGGATAAGAGGAGGAATCTGAAATGTGACAGATTACTTGGCATAGGAAGAAAAAACTCCTTGAATGAAATGCATTCAATAAATTACTAGGAAGAAGGTGCACATATTCTATCCCTTGAATGTGATATATCCCAATCAAATTCCTATCTTCTTTTCCAAATGACGAAAATAAATTATCAATTAACCACCTACAAAACTTTACTAGGTCATACCAAATCTGAGACCCCTTTTTGGCTACATCCCTACCCTTCCTATATCATTACTCAATGGGAATATGTCTTAAATATTTATCAGAATTGATATCTTGTAAAATCCCCTTCCCAAAATGTGCTCTCCAAATTCTTTTAGTTAATAAATCCCATCTAAACATATTCATATCCAATAGAACCCAACCACCATATCACTTATCAATTGTGACAAAATTAAGTCAAACCAAATGAATTTTTTATATGCCCCTCGCCCCCCGACCAGAGAAAATGAGCCATGATATCTTTGATGAATCAAATGATCTACATGGGAATCTAATATAGATGTAGCAAATAAACTAAAATACGTTGGAAAATGGATTGGATAAGAATGAATATTCCTCCAAGGGATAACCTACGATGCAACTGAGAAGACAAAAGTTTATGGAAATTTTCGAGCAACTAGAACCAGTCCACAACCTTGTAATTATTTGGTTTTAACCTGAAATCCAATTAAGATATACCATCTACAATGTCCAAAACTTCCATGTCAAAAAGGGACGCAATACTAGAGATCACCTACTCATCACCCAAAGAAAATTACAAAAGATCTTTGTGGCCATTTGGATATAAGTCGGGAGTAGAAACATATTTGGAGATAATAAAATGCAAATAGTTGCATTGTGCCAATGAAACCTAACCAATGGTGAGAACATCACAAACAAAATAAAGGTGATAGATAGTTACATTGCAAGATACCTAAATCTCACTGAAATATCCCAAAATGTATGCCTCGCCTATCTTCTTGCTTAGCGCACCCATATCGAGGATGAATAAATATGGAGATAGGGAGTAGCCTTGCCAAAGGCCTCTACTATCCAAAAAAAATGATGTTTTTGCATTGGTTAATATCACAAAATTAATTGATGTCACATAGCCCAAGATCGAGGCTGCATTATTCACCGAAAGACCAATCTTTGTCAGAATCAAACGTAGGAAGGACCAATCTACAAATTCATATGCATTGTGTAGATCCAACTTCTTGACCAAAGCCTCCCTCGCTCTCATATGAATCATATGGATGGATTCATGTGGAATAGAAACTGCATCCAGAATCTATCTCCTTGTAAAAAAAACAAATTGTTCCTATGAGATATGTGTAGAGAGAGTATTATTCATTCTAAAAGAAATTATCTTTGAGAACAATTTATATAGGATGTTGTAAAGGGGAATTGGCCTGAAATATAAGAAAGATGTTGGACGCAATGACTTGGAGATGATGGCGATGAAAGTAGAGTTTATCAACCCTGAAACCTTACCCGTAAGCCATGACTCCTCAACCATAAGAAGGAGATCCCCACCTATGAAATAAAAATAATAGATAAAGAGCTCTTTCATCCAACCATTTGGACCAAGAATCTTATCCTTTTCACATGATTTAATAGTATTGTGTTACTCATAAAAAGTCGTCATCATTCCCAAGTCAGACTTTTGTTCTGACGAGAATTTATAGGGGTAAGCCCTCGACCCCCAAAGTTGATCCAGAATATCCACATCTATACGGGCCAAAAAAATGCAAATAAAATAATTCCTTCTTTTTGGATTTATAAGGTGCTATAAAATTTACCTCTTGACACTGATTCAAATTCCCAAATGGAATTATTACTCTTCCTTTGTCATGGATAGTGCTAAAAGAAACAAGTGTTTCTATCACCCTCCTTTACCCAAATGGATCTACTCTTCACACCGCAAGTGGCCTCCATAATATTTAAGATATTCCATTTTTCACTTTCCAATTCTTGAAACATTTTGGTTAAGATAGTTAGTATATTAATTTTTAACAACGAATATCCTATATTCTCTTTAAAAAACTTTAGTAGTGATGGAATATAATTTATGGATAACTAGACATCTTGATGTGGACCAAATTGATATGATTGATTTTGATCATCAAATTTTCATTTGGTTCAAAAATTATAAAATAATTATTTTAATTTATTTCAAAATATTCAAGAGTTTTTTAAAAATTGGGGACTTCAGAAATCTCAATAGAGAAATTGATAACACTAGAATCCATGTTTAATAATTGGGAGCTTAAGAAATTTCAATCGTTAGCTTTAATTTTTATTTTGTAAGCTTTGAAAGGTAGATTGTATGGAATCATTGATGATACTAGAATCCACACTTAATAATTTGTAAGTTTAGAAAGCTCAAAAGAGAGTTAGATGTTTTAGCGTGTGAGTTTTGAAAGCTAGAATACATTTCCTCATTGACAACACCGAAATCCATATCATAGATTTGGGATAATATACTCATCAATTGGTTGAAACTAACATTGAATTCTTGTGTTGAGGATGGCTATGTATTTTGGTTGACATTAAAAATTTTAATAGGTCACATTGCTCCAAAAATGTGTAATTGGTTACAAGAGCTTCAAGCCTTAATTCTATTGTGCATTTTAGGTCATGGAGGTCTTAATTGAGGATGAGGTCACTAGGGAGGTTCCAAGACAATTGTAAATCTATATTATGAACCCATCACAATGCTTTAATTCTTCCATACAAAATTTAATTCTTAATTTCTCTAAAAACAAAACCCCAAAATATATTCAATTTACATGTTTCCTATCTATAAATTGATTTGTCCCTAATTACGTACCATTTTATGATAATTCTAAAAGATCCTCCCCTGATTATTTTTTAATACTAAGTTTCAAGTTTCAAGTATTATCTCTAATTCTCATTTACCAAATATAATTTACATTATAATTAACCACCTACCAACTCCCAAATGGAAATTCTTCTTCCATAGGGACCATGGAGCTATGATAAGGTTGTAAACTAACAACTGAAAAACTAGCATTTAGAATGTGTGGCTCTTCGAAAATGTTAAGGTCCCTACCTCTATGTGACCATCATAATTCTTGAAACAATACTCAAAGACAATTCAAGAAGCTAAATTTTAAACATTACAACACCTATCTAGCATTAGGGTGAATAATAATTGAGCGTTTAAGACCAATCATTCTTCCTTATATAGATTTTGAAGATAATTCCATTTATCCATCACATGAAAAATACTCATTATGTGTCTCTTGCCTCATTAGGATTACATCAAGATTTGACTCAGACACAAATAATTTAAAATTTTCATTTCTTGATATGATTAAGATCATTTTCACTCCATTATAACTCTATTATGAAGTACCAGTAAACTATTAAGGATGTTATGCTTCATGGATTTACTGTATCTACATCTTGGAAAACATGGTACATTTTATCTATAACTTTTCTACATTGATTTCCTCATATCTAGCTTACATAAAAAATTCTTCTTGTCCTTCTGTTTCCATTTTCTTTGCTAATATATCATTCTCTCCTCCCATGTATGTTATTCTACACTACTCTTTCCTTACTTGAAATCCTCCTGCTTGTTCTCCCTTCTTTTTAGTGTTTTTCATTTTCTTCTCTTGCCTTTTCTTTATTAATCCATGTCTAGGAGCCTACATTATGCTCCCTTTTTATCTAACTCTTCCTACATCATATGTCATATTATGCTTCTTGTTTCACCATTTGATAACATTGTTCTTCTACTTATCCCTTCAGTTCACTATACTTTCCTTAAATTTTGATATGCACTTCTTTATTCTTAGTGATTCTTTCTTGTGTTGTTGTTGGAAACAATGTTTAGTATCAAGAGAGAGGGGTGAATCAGTATTAAAGATAATTTTACTTTTATGCCAATTTATATTCAACGTTCAAACTTGACAACCAGCTTCTGAGAAATCACCAACAAATCATAATAGCAACAAATAAATAAACCAACACACACACACCAAGTGCAACATACACATAAGACGCAAAGGTTTAAAGTGGAAACCTTTATGGGAGAAAAACTACCACAAAGTTTTTCATATTATAATGTAAAATATGAGCTCCTACACTTTTTACATCAATTTTTGTGAGACACCACTCACAAGAAGAAATAACTCCCTTGGATTGTTTGTTAGCACCTACTAGAAGGAAGCACCAACTCCATTCTTTGTAGACACTCGATTAAGTTGCCGAAAGCACAAACTGAATATTCGACTTCTTTGATTTGGTGCAAGCACCAGCTAACAACTTCTTATATTTATGTAAGAACCCACTTGCAGGAAGCACCAACTCCTAAGATCTACTCAGACATAAACTAGATGGAAGCAACAACTCTTTGTATGTATTCTCCAACCCAAAATCAATAAGGAAATCAATAAAAATTATAAATGGAAGCCACACTATTGTCAATGTTCCTTTCATCCGCTTGGTCCTCTATTCTTAAAAAAATGGCCCTTTGTTCTGCTCAGTAGTCTTCACTCTTGCTAAACCCCATTTTCACTCTTTGTTCACTTGCAGCAACTCATTGTTCCTGAGCCTCATATATTTTTCACATTTTTCTAACTACCTTCTCTTATACACATACACTCTCAGCCTCTATCTCTGGAGCACAATGACATCGACAAAGCTCTCCACTTAGCTCTGTTAACAATGTTGCATACCCACTGCTATCAAAATCAATGTTCCTGAGTTTTGTTCACCTGCAACACAAAGAACAATGAAACCTCTTCCATCAATCAGACCCTATCCTATTGGAAAATATGGTAGCCATGGTCAGTATTTTCATCTTTAAAAATAAATGGAAATTTGATTTTTTGAATTTGCCTCCAAATTTATTGAATCAGTTCGGCCCCTAAGAGACACCCATTCGACCCCCACTCGAAGGTTATATAAAGGAGACCATTTCTCATCATTTGGACTGATCAATTTGGTCTCATGTATCTCTAATCCAGTAAAATTACTAGAGATCCAAAAGTTTTGGAGGAGATTGAAATTTGAGGAGATAGGTGAAATTCTAGGAAGGGTCAAGATTTCAGGGACTTGGATTTTAACATGGCACTTGATCACAATTTTTCATACTAGTTTGACTATTATTCTTCTATTTGTTATTTATTATGAATTTGGAAACTCTCTCTCTCATAAGGAAGAACTTTTTATGGGTTTTCCCCTTGTGGGTTTTACCCTAGCTATGTGCCTAATTTTTTGTCTCTTGTCTCTTTGTTTTATGGTTACTTTACCGCTTTTTCATGTTTATTAGTTGATGTTTTTATTCTTTGTGACTACCTAAATGATATTGAATTTAATTTTGTATGAAACTAATTTTTAATTTATCAGTGAAGTAGTTATTAGGTGAATAAAATATTAATTCTACCAAGTGCCCTAGAATATTAACATAGTATCAGAGCAAGATTTGATGAGAAACTGAAAACACATCCATATTATAGGTGGGCCAAAATTTTCCAAGGACAAAATATTATTTAGGGCTTGTTGAAGATAATTATTCCAAAATTATTTTGATTTAGACGAAGTCCTTCTAAGTAAATAATGATCCTTTTGGAAATTGGAACAAGTTTCCTAAAGTTATAGACTAAACTTTCGAGGCCACGGAAAATATAGTGTCAAATCAAACAATTTTTTTGAGACAATTTATGATCTATTATGAAGCCCGAGTTAATGGGATACCCTCCTGAAGTAATCTGATTTTAATTAGAATCTAGGAAATAAAGTTTAGTGGATAATACAGAATTTCAATGACCTAAATTCCTTGGCACATGTCTATGCAAAAAGACCCAAATTCATAGATACACATTCTATTTGGATGAACCAAGCTCCCTCTTATCAAATATTTCTCTATGGTTTAAACTTTTTTTAATATAGAAGAATTATCCAAGAGCATGATCTGCGTTCATCATGATCCAAGGTCTATGAAGTATATCAGGAAGAGATCGAGCTCCTTGTGTAAGATAGACCCTAGTCTCAAGTTCATTTTTATGGGCCTATGAAAATGGTGTAAAGGTTTTCTGAGCTATGAAAAAGACATATTCTCTTATGTGTATTTAGATTTTTAATTCTATTTAAAGTCTGTTATTGATTTGTGCATGTGTATGAGCTATGAAAATGGACTAAGTTATACTACCTCATCTCTATCATAAGGTATGCATTGATATACAAATTTTGTGACCAAGTTTAGGCATGATCATCTGATCTCTCTCCTGCATCAAGCACAATCTTGTTATTGATATGTGTGGTGAAGAAAAATTTACGTTATGAGATTTGGATTGTAACCATCCCTCCTACATTTACCCACTTTCACTGGCCTTTTGGGGTGAACATGAGATGAGGACTACTATGACATGACTTAACCGCCTATGTACAGTGAAGGAAGTGGAATAAAAAAAAATGAAACTTTACTGGCCTTCCTCAGGGTCTACAGAACCTCCAGGAGCCAAAACACCACTCTATGTGACATAACCCTGAGTGAACTTTCATTTTTAAGGATATGGACTCCCATTCGCTTGCAAAATAAGGCAACCCGGTGGTTGTAATCCTCTAGTCACATGGATAACACTACCTCCCAGTTACTGCAGTCTATATTTCCTAGTTTTGGGCATGTGACCTCGAAATTTGAGCCACTTTTTCAGGGCTAGTATCCACACCTCTACCTAGAACTTGATAGAACTTTCTAGAATCATGAATGACACGAGGAAAAATTCACTAATACAAAACTTAGTCAATAATTTGACCTAACCATTTCGAACCATGAAAGTCATGCATCAAACACATAGTGAACATGAAATCTATGGGTCATGATACTTATATGAGAATCATAAATAAGGTATAATGCCCTCTCACAATAGCTTCAATAAAATCTATTAGGTAGTGCATTCAATAACCTTCCATTTAACAATCAAAACTTGATAAGAGCCATAACTGGAATATGTCATAAAACCAAGCTTATAACCAACATATAACCAAATTAATAACAATGATATAACAATCATCAAAGCTACATCATAAAAAGTACATTTACTCATAAAATGCAAGAGGAAACTAGATATTATTAACATATGCAAAATCCATCCAAGTCATGGATTCCATGTACCATGTTAGGTCCCTATAATACTAGTGATTCCCCCATTACTATTGTCACTGTAGCCCTTATTGCTATTATTGTGCCCCTATTGTCCCCATATTGCTATTAGTGTGCCCCATAGAACCCCACTATTGTTATTGTTGTGCCGTTATATTATTATTGTTATGTCGTCTTTGATTATATTGTGACCCCTTAGACTCCTATATATAGAAAGGAGGTTTAGTCACTTGTATCATCCAAGAATTGTTCATTTGTGTAGTGTAAAGGAGGTTTCAACCTCGAAGAGGCTAATTTCTAAGGCGTTGATCTATCTTTTCTATCTTTTTGTAATTTGGTTTCATAACATTTGGTATCAGAGCTTTGGATTCTAGGGTTTCGTTGCTCCAAACATGTCATCATGGAATTTTCACTGTAATGTTGTTTCTGTGACATTTTAGAAGCTAAAAAAAACCCATTTGAGATGAAATCGCAATGATTCTCAGGACGAAATTTTAGATCTTGTCTGGCTATATTTTCAGAGATATGATCTAAGGAAGTTAGCGTTTTTGTAGGCTCCCGAATTACATCCCAAATAGGTGACCTTGGGAAAATCATCATAATGTTCTCTCTGAGTATTAGATTGAAATTTCATAAGAAGTTATAGATAGAGGATAGACTTTAGCTTTCTGGCATCGTTTTGAGGTCCAAAGGTTGAAACAGTGACATGTGTCACTTCGTACAAGTTCGCTACTGGAAAAGTTTATAAGAAAGTCATATTGGGAGATTGGGCATAACTCTCTCTTGGAGAATCCAATTTCGATCAAATAGTGGAATTGCAAAGAGGACTCGAAGGGCTACCACAGTTCATAATGTCAAACCTTGGAGATCCAAAATTACATAGATACATCAGATTCAATATCAAGCTCTTACAAAGTGAAAAAAGGTGTGTACTTTGTTTTAAATTTTTCATAAGCTTGGTTTGAAAAATTAGTTTGAAGGAACTCAAAGGGCATAGTGAATCATAGTTATCATTAATTGATTCCATGAAGAAAGAAAATGGAAACACCTAGTAAGAAACTTGAAAGCTCTAGAATGATTTGTGAAGAAGAGGAAGAAATGCAACATGATATATCAAAATTACGAGACCAAGTGAAACAAAATTCACTTTCACAAAAGGTAATAGAAGCTAATATGGATGGTTTAAATAAATGTGTGGAAGCCAATATGGATGGCATGGAAGAGAAAATAAAATAATTTTGTTCAAAAATTTCCAGTACTTACTGCCCAAAAAATTCTGCCCATGGATCTTTATAACTCCTCTTGATGCAATATTGACAATGAACAACCTACTCAAAAGCAAAACCATCATCAAAAGCATGACAACAAGAAAACCATACCACTTTTTGGAGATTTATGACACAAATCATTGTGATATTTACAATAACAACCATACATGTAACAACCTTAGTCAAAATTCCATGTAAAAGTTAATAAAGAAAAAAATAAGACCAAGGTCATGGGACACGTATTCCAAGCTAAATGTTGGGATAAAAATCCTAGAGGGTGTCACGTCGGTTTATTATGGTCAATAATTGATACTTTATCTATGAAAATAATGGAAATTAGAAGAAAAGGAATGTGAAAGGTCCCAAGTTGCATGTGAGGAGGAAAATGAAGGAAAATAATGGAAATTGAATAAAATAGAGGCCTCATTGATAAAAAGACTTCTAAGGATCAGTACATAGATTTTTGTGAGTTCAATTTTGGAGCTCTCTATCTATTCTCTTTCTTACACTCTTGGAAACTTAGAGTTTTCTTGGAGCACTTAAGCATTGGATCAAGAAGAGAAAATAAGGAAAAGGGAAGCAAGGATCAAGCAAGTAAAAGTAGGATCAAGTAGCTACAATGGGATTATTTCTAGGTATCGATTTGCATGTATCAATTCTTTGCTAGTTTTAGCATGCATGGATATTCATGTGTGTGCTTGGTTCTCTTGTGTTAGGTCCCTATAATACTATTGTATTTCCTTATTATTATTGTCATTGTAGACCTTTATTATTATTTGTGTGCCCATGTTGTTCCCATATTTTATTATTGTACCCCATAGAAGCTCACTATTGTTATGTCAACTATAATTATATTGTAACCCCTTAGACTCCTATATATAGAAATGAGGTTTTGTCATTTGAATCATCCAATAATTATTCATTTGTGTAATTTAAAGGAGTTTTCCCCTCAAAGAGGCCAATTTTGAAGTCGTTGACCTATCTTTCCTTCTATTTTGTGAGTAGGTTGCATAACATTTGGTATCAGAGCTTTGGTTTCTAGGGTTTTTCTAGTGCAAACAGGTCATCATGGAATTCTCACTATAACATTTTTGTACGAAATTTTAGATAATAAAATTAAAACCCCTTTGTGCCGACATCATGATGAACCTCGGATCCTAATTTCATATTTTGTGTTGTTATATTTTCGGAGATATAGTCCAAGGAAGTTAGGGTGTTTTCATGCTACCAAATTACATTCTAAATAGGTGACCTTGGGAAAATCATCATAAATTTCTCTCTATGCATCAAATTGAAATTTTGTAAGAAGTTACTAAAATAGGACGAACTTTAATTTTCTTTGTGGCATTTTTAGGGCTAATGTTCGAAACAGTGACACGTGGAACTTCATGCAAGTTAGCTCTACTGAAATAATCTATAATTAGGTCACCATGGGCGATTGGGAATAACTATTTCTTGGAGAATCCTATATCAATCCGAATTGTGGGGTTGAAAAGAGAACTCGGAGGGCTAAAATAGGACATAATTTCAGACTTTGGAGATCCAAAATTATAGAGATAAAACAGGTTCAATAATGAGCTCCTACGAAGTGAAAAATGTGTGTAGCCTTTTTAAAAATTTGCATAAGTTTGGTTTGAAAAATTAGTTTCAATTGATTCAAAGGGCATAATGAAGCATAATTATCATTAGTGTATGCCCCGAAGAAATAAAATGGAAACACCTAGTAAGAAAATTGACAGCTCTACCATGATTCATGAAGAAGAGGAGGAAATGCAACATGATATATCAAAATTACGAGACCAAGTGCAACAAATTCCACTCTCATAAAAAGTAACAGAAGTTAAGATGGATGGTTTAAAGAAAGGCATAATAGATGGCATGGAAGCCAAGATGGATGGTTTAGAAGAAAAAATAAAAGGAAACATTGAATTTGTGAAGAAATACATGGAAGGTTTGAAAGGAGGTTTCTTCAAGTTGCTACAACAAATGTTTCCTAATAGTGAAAAGGTAGTAGATGAAACTCATGATGAGAACAAAAGAATGTTAATCATGATTTCATAGAATCTAACCTTGGATTGAATACTCAGCATGTTCCAAAGATCGATATGAGGAATTTTCTTGGCAAGGATCTCGTAACATGGATACTACAGATGGAGTAATATTTTGATCTCCATAATATGAAAAACACACAAAAGGTACACATTGAAACTTTGCATTTAGAACCCAATCAGTTTGTATGGTATCAATGACTTTTCTATCGTAAACAAATTGTCACCTGGTCAATTTTTATGGAGGAAATGATAGCACATTATGAGGATACAAAAAGAAACACCTTCTTTAGCCAATTGATAAATCTTAAACAAAAGCGTTCAATGGTGCAACACATTGAGGACTTCCAAAAGTTGAATATAAGGGTAAAAGATACTCCAGAGGAGCATATGATTGATGTGTTCATAGGGACTTTAAAGGATAACATCCAACATGACGTTCACCTTTGGGAACCTGATTCATTGGACAAGGCATTCAGGTTGGCAAGAAAAATTGAAGGAAAAATTATGGAAGAAGGAAGCCTACCACTCACAACTATAAATATGGAAGTGTTGCTAACCCTAGCCTTCCACAACATACAAAGTTGACACCACAACAATTAGAAGAAAAAAGAGAAAAGGGGATTTATTACAGTTATGATAAAAAATACACTAAAGGTCATAAGTGTGCTGAGAAGAAATTATTTTACATAGATTGTGAAGAGGAGAAAGAAAAGGAACAGGAAACATCAAAAGAAGAGGATACACACTAGGAACCAACCCTAGAGAAAGAATAAATGAATCTGACCATATCTTGTAATGCATTGACCAGAATTACCACTCCTCAAACCCTCAAGATAGAAGGACATATCAAGAAGGAGAAGGTAATAGTGTTGATTGATTCAGGTAGTACCCATAATTTTATTCATTGTAAGATAGGCAAGGAATCGAATTGCTTCCTATATCAAATGCTAGAGTGTCAAGTGATGGTTGCAAATGGAGGAACCATAAATTGCTCTGGAAAGTGCCATAATATCAAGCTATCCATGGGAGAATAAGTATTGAATAGTTCAATTCTTTTGATTCCAAAGGGTGGTATAGATGTTGTACTAGGAGTCCAATGGCTACAATATTTGGGTATTATAGCTTTTAATTTTCAAGAACTTTTCTTGAATTTTTTTTTGAAGGAAAGGAAGTTGAATTAAGGAGTATCACAGGGAAATAGGAAAGATAATAAGCTCTAACATCATGACAAAGCTTCTAAATAAAGAAAAACATGTCGTAATTCCACAATAATGTTCACTAGAGGTTCCACAATTGAAATCATCTATTTCTCCAGATCTCCAAAAAGTTTTGGACAATCATTCCAAGGTATTTGAGACTCTAGAGGCCTCCCACCTATTCGTGATCATGATCATGCTATTCATTTGTTTCCAGGAAGTGTTCCTCCAAACATCAGTCCTTACAAATATCTATATGCCCAAAAGAGTGAAATTGAATGTATGGTTGCATAAATGCTAGAGGTTGGTATAATTCAACCTAGTCAAAGTTCTTTCTCTACTCTAGTAGTATTGGTCCACAAGAAGGATGGATCATGGCACATGTGTCTGGATTACAGGGAGCTCAACAAGCTCATTATTAAAGATAAATTTCCCATTCTTGTCATTGATGAATTATTGGATGAATTACATGGAGCGATTTACTTCACCAAGTTGGATCTTCATTCAGGATATCATCAAATCAGAATGAAGACTGAAGACATTTTGAAAACAACATTTACAACTCATGAGGGTCATTATGAATTTTTGGTCATGCATTTTGGCCTTACCAATGCACCTTCTACATTTCGAGGTTTGATGAATTCCATTTTCAAACCCTTCCTTAGAAAATTCATGTTAGTATTTCTTGATGATATACTAATCTACAGTGAGTCTTGGAAGGATCATGTTCAACATGTTAACAAGGTGCTCAAACTATTAGAGGAGAAACAATTATATGCAAAAGCCTCCAAATGTTTCTTTAGATTACAAGAGGTGGAATATCTAGGTCATATTGTATCTCATGAAGGTGTTAAGGTAGACCCTAGCAAAATTAAAGTCGTTAAGGAATGGAAAACCCCCACATCCATAAAGCATCTGTGAGGATTTCTCGGATTGACAAGTTATTATTGCAAGTTTGTTAAGAATTATGGGAGAATAAAATGACCTCTAACAACATTACTAAAGAAAGATGCATTTTCTTGGACTTCAGAAGAAACGAAGGCCTTTGAACATCTTAAAGAAGTAATATGCCAAGCACTGTGTTAGCTACACTAGAATTCACAAAAACCTTTATTGTGGAATGTGATTCCTCAGGAAATGATATTGGTGTTGTTTTAATACAAGAAGAAATACCCATTGCTTTCAAAAGTCGTACAATCAAAGGAAAGTATTTACACAAATTTATTTGTGAGAAGGAAATGTTGACAATACTACATTCACTTAAGAAATGAAGACCTTACCTAATGGGAAGACACTTCAAGGTAAAAATGGATCATGATAGTATTAAATGCCTTTCAGAACAAAGATTATCTTCAGAAGAGCAACAAAAATGGGTCACAAAGATGTTGGGTTATGACTTTGAAATCATCTACAAAACGGGAAGCAAAATGTTGTTGTAGATGCACTCTGAAGAAAGGATGAGGATGTGGAAGCATTGTTTTGTGACATTTCTATTATCCAACCAGATTGGATAAACGAAGCAAGGGATGAATGGAAAAATGAAAAAGAAGTGTGGGCACTCATTCAAAAGTTGCAGCAGGATCCAAGTACATCTAATACATTTAGCTTGAAAAATGATTCATTATGGTATAAAGATCCCTTATACCTCTATAATAATTCCCAACTCAAACAAAAAATTATTCTGGATTACACACCTCTCCCTTAGGAGGGCACTTAGGATTTTTAAAAACTTACCATGGGGTTAAGAAGGACTTTCTTTGGGATGGCCTTAAATCTGATACTCAAAATTTTGTGGTGGAATGTTTGGCTTGCCAAGAAAATAAAGTTAAGACAATTAACACCTAGGATATGTTACGACCTTTACCCATTCTACGTCAACGATGGGAGGAGGTTTCAATGGATTTTATCACAGGTTTACCCAAGTCTAAATGAAAGAGTGTCATCATGGTGGTAATTGATAGAATTACCAAGTATGCACACTTTTTTTGCATTAACTCATCCATTTAAAGCCAGTACAATTGCTATTGCATTTATGGAAACAATTCAAAAGCTACATGGAAACCCAAAGATTATTGTAAGTGATAAAGATCCAATTTTCACTAGAAATTTTTGGACAAAATTATTTTCTTGTTTGGGTACTCCGTTAGCTCATCTTATCATCCCCAATCTGATGGGAAAACTGAGATAGTCAACAAATTTTTGGAAGGATATCTTTGTTGCTTTTTATCTGATAAACAAACACAATGGGTCAAGTGGTTGCCTTTGGCTGAATGGTGATATAACACTTCCTTTCATATTGTACAAAAATGACCCCATTTATGGAACTTTATGGATATTATCCACCATCTGTCACATCATCTTCAAGAGAAGATTTTAAGGTTCACGTAGTGGAAGATCACATCGAGCATCAAAAACAAGTTCTCCAACTCTTAAAGGATAACCTTACATTGGTGCATAATAGAATGAAGCAATAGGAAAATCAACATCGCAGCGAAAGAAGTTTGGATGTAGGTGACTGGGTATTTATATGACTACAACCATAAAAACAAATGTCCCTTAAGAAATCTAAGAAAGATAATAAATTATCACCAAAGTATTATGGTTCCTACAAGGTGTTACAAAACATTGGTACTATGGCATACAAATTAGAGCTTCCTGCATCTTCTCAAGCGCACCCAGTTTTCCATGTGTCATTCTTAAAGAAGGTTATAGGTGACAAGCTCCCAGTTCAAACAACATTGCCAGAACTTGATGAGGGAGGAAAAATCATATTAGAACCTACAGCAATCATAGAAACAAGAAATAAATAGCTACGAAATCGATCAATTTTCGAGTATCTCATCAAGTGGAAGAATTTACCCATTGAAGATTCCACATGGGAGGATTACAATTTTAAACAGAAGCATCTAGAACAACTAAAGCGATGAGGAAAACAATTTTTTGAAGGATAGGGGCATGTTAGGTCCATATAATACTACTGTATTCCCTTATTATTATTGTCATTGTAGCCTCTTATTATTATTGTTGTGCCCTTACATTATTATTGTTATTTCCGCTCTGATTATATTGCAATCCCTTAGAGTCCTATATATAGAAAGGAGGTTTTGTCATTTGAATCAACTAAGAATTGTTCATTTGTGTAATGTAAAGGAGGTTTCCCCCTCGAAGAGGTTGATTTTGAAGTCGTTGACCTATCTGTTAGTGTCAGTCTTTGCAGCCTTCCTCCAGTAATCAAATATGCTCTTACAAAGTGGTCCCAGAGTGTCAAGGTCAAATTTTGTCATTTCAGTAAGTCTTCAAGCAAAATTTGGTCACTAGGCATTAGATCTAGGGTTTGATTTTATTCCTGTCAAATTTGTCCAAATGTCAGTCCATGTCACCATTCAGCTAAGTGTACCATCATTCAGAGGGTTGTCATTATCATGTCAAGTTCCACTGGGTCATTTTACACCTTGTTCATGCTTCAGTTGCGCCTAGGTAAGGTCATTTCCCTCTCCTAGGGTTTTGAAGGAAATTTCTCTTGGATGGTCAAATCATCGGAAAAACTTATATTCTGATGTTCATACACATTCCCCTATCCTTAAAGTACCTTATCAACCACTTCTCATCACTGAGATCCCCCAAATTCCTCATTTTCGCACAAACCCTAGTTTTTTGCTACAACCTGGCAATTTTCTAGGTTGGACCTGTGTTTTTCCTTTTTTGACCCCTTCCCCTCACTCAATCTTTGAAATACCACTTCCCCCTACTTCTTAACATCCCTCCATACTTCCAAGAATTTTCCCAAGAATTTAGAAGCCATTTATCCCCTTCATTTCGCTTCATTTCGACAAATCTCTTGTGCCACACATCAGGATAGTTTTTACTCCAATGATGTTTCTGAGAAATAAAAGATGAATTTGTGAAAACTGAGAGATATTTTTGTCCACAACATGCCAACAAAGAAAAACCTCCTTCACTTTTTACACAGGTGTCATGGCTCTATAGAAATGTCAAAAATACAATCGCCTCGGGAGAATTGATGCATCTCTGAAGTGACCTTGAGAAAATCAATTTTTCTCCTAGCTTGGTTGGCCAAATGACTTTATTGATGAGTAAAATGATAACTAGAGACAAAGATCTTTACAAAGAGCTATCATGAGCTCAATCTGGAGTTGAGGAAGGCATTCAAAAGTTGATTGCAACAACACCCTGCCTTTAGGCAACCTCATTTGGCACATTTTGACCAGTCTTGGGAGATTTGATTTTTGATAGGGGAAATGAACTCCAAATTGAAAAATTCTGGTTGGGTTGGAAAGTAGACTCAAATCCCTTTCCAACGAGCTATCTTGTGCCCAATGTGGACACCGAGAAGGCCTCCAAAACCCACCTGGAAAAAGGTGCGATGCACATAGAGAGCGTGGCGCACTGGGAGAAAATTTCCAGTGTAAATTTACACTGGCGCGGCGCACATGGGAGGCACAACGCATAGGGATAAAAGGCTTGAAATTCATTGAAATCTTCCTCAAAATTGCAAATGCTTCATTCCACAAGTAGGTAAATCCTCCATTTTGGTGTTTCATCCAAGTTTGTGCTAGGGTATAGTGGTTTATGGATGCTAATGATTGAAACAAAAATTCAACCCCTCTTATTTTGAATTCCTCACATGTAAACTGCTGCCTAGGGTTTCAAAACTTGTTCGCCACCAAGGTTACTCTTTTCCATTACTTCTCTTGTCCTTAATTCCTTTTGTTCCCCATCCCCTAAAGTTACTAAAACATATCATAAATTCCCTTTCCCAAAACTTTCAAAGGCGAAACCCTAAACCCTATCCCACACATAAGACCCCTCAAACCCTCCTATATTTCCCAAAAAAATCTTTCCCCAATAGTCCCTAATCCCTCACTATCTTTCCCTCCCCTTACTGTCCCTCATGTCATTATTTTCTCTTGCTGACAAAGGTCAAGCACATCATCAAAGGCATTACAAGACAGTGCGACATATCAACACCTATTTGTCCAAGACAGTTTGTCCACCAGCAGACATGACATATGATCCGTCATATGATCATGAAGAAGAGACACACAGTGATTCACCAACAGAGGTACATGCAACCAGGAGGCCTCATAGAGGGGGCAAAACATCCATGAAGACCAATAGGCTGCCCCACGAAACCTAAATGAGAGGAAACCCATTCAGCAGGAGATAGAGGCTGATCGAGAGATTTGGCTCAAGAGGATCAAAATCCACTTACAGAAGCTGTTGGTGAAAGTGACAAGGACAAAGAATTATTGAGGCATATGGTTTATCATTACAGGGCATGCAATATGAGTTCCAAGGCTCAGATAAGGAATTTGAAGGCGAAATCGAGGAAGGCAATCAAGAAGCAAAAGAGGCAAAGGGAACTCGATCGACTTCAAATATTGGCCAAAGAATCTTTGGCCCAGCATAACACTTGAAGAGGAAGCTCCAACCCAAATTTCAAGAAATTTGGGGCAAGTTTGGTCACATGGAAAATTTTTGGTCACAACACAGGATTTTTCTCCCTGTGCGTCGCGCCATTGGCGCGGTGCTTAGGATTGGGAGCTCCAAATCATAAATGGTTTACATTTTTGGATTCAGCATGAAAAATCATGACTACTGGTGCTTGGACAAGAATTTTGGGCAAGTTTTGAGTCCCCAGGAGGTCAAAAACACTCAAAAAATGACCTCTCTGCCCCTATTTTGACACACAGGAAGCAGTCTTGGGAGAATGAAGTTTTGGAGGGGTAAATGAGCACCAAATTCAAAAATTCCACTTGGGTTGGAAAGCATACAGGCCAGGATTTCCAGCAAGCACACTTGGGCACAATTTGGACTCCAGCAGGTACCTAAACATTGCCTCCAAAGTGGCACAGTGCGTATAGATTTGGGCACGACGCATATAGATAAAAAGGCCAAAATCGCGCCCGCTTTGCGAAATTTCGATTCAGGACTTTCTCCAAGTGGGCCCGCTCATTTACACTATATTTTTCTCAGCAACTAAGGCAATGTTTAAAAATAATTTTCACTAAAGGTGGGCTCCTATCCAAGTGGCAAAGGAAAGCGAGCAGTCACCTAAGCCATTTGTCATTTTTGTAACGTTGCACCTGTAACTAATGGTTGGCTTTCCACTTCCACTTTGTAATGATTCGAAAAACTCCCCAACTCTTCGTCTTTCTATTTCCTCATGGCATAGTCTATTTATTGTATGCAAACCATTTGCAAATGGTTGGTTGGAATTTTTGGGAAACTGTGGGAGAGACACCCAATCACTCACTGTATATTTTGACAGAGGATTAATGAAATATTGTAGCTCTGGTTCATGAGATTCCTGTGATGTGAGTTTAGAAAATGTATCTTCTTTATGTTTCATATTTTCATTCATATTCATTTCCAGTGAAAGCTTTCTAAGTAAAAAGGTAGAATTTAGTGTACTTCTCTGCCTTGAGATAGTTTTCACGTTCAATGTTTTCTTCTGTTGAAAAGGATTAATGTATTTATGCCCTTTTAACACTCTTAAACAATCTGTCCACTCCATATTATTTCGAATCTAATTGCTAGACTTTCCGCCTGTCTTGCCTCACGAAATAATCTGCATCTTTGAGTTAAATTCTCTGCTCATGTTGTTCCTTGGCCCCCACACATCCCAGAAAACTCAGTCACTTCTCAAAATACCTCTATCATATTTATTTACCTAGCCTAAAATCAGTATTCATTTTTGAGTCATCTCAGACCCTATTGTTTATTTTCCTGAGTGTGACCCGAAGAGAGCCCTCTCCTATTCTGGTAGGGCTAGCTACCAGACTGAGCGTGGTTTGTTGTTACCCTGAATTTTGCCTTCCTTCAGCCTAAGGCAGATTTAGGTGCTAACATAGTGGCAACTCCACTGGGGAAGAAAATGGTTTGCTTGAAGATTGTTTTGCGCCAGTACATATCTCAAGTTCAGAGCTGATTGTTGATGGTGAACATCGATCAGACATAAGAAGGTTGAAACCATTCACCTCGTGACTCCATTCACTGAAGAATCCAACAATCAATCCTTCATGGTGACTCCATTGCAGAGAGATCAGTAGCTTTGAGATTTTCAAAGTGG
Source organism: Pinus tabuliformis (assembly GCA_031772625.1). NCBI lineage: Eukaryota > Viridiplantae > Streptophyta > Pinopsida > Pinales > Pinaceae > Pinus > Pinus tabuliformis. The sequence goes on along the minus strand of CM062818.1, from coordinate 1,413,087,470 downwards.
AGTGGGTTGCAAGAAGATACGCTCCCATGAGCTGAGATCACATCCCAGGTTTTCCAAATAAAATTCTGAAGGTAGATTGGTCAAGGAATCTGCCTACGTTTAAAGATGATGGTAAGAAGGACGCTGCTTTACATCTAGTTTCATTTCACGTGCATATTCGTAAGTTGAAGGTTGATTTTCCTGAAGATTGCTTGATGAAGATATTCCTGGCCACTCTGGAAGGTGAAGCCCAATCTTGGTATGAAATTTTGTCACCTTCTTGCATTTACTGTTTAAAGGATTTTCATGCCCTGTTCATTGAAAGATATCAAGAATCTTATCCATCATTAAATCTAGTTCATGACTGTTGCAAACATGCTTCTACTTTTATTGAAAGCCTTGAAAAGTACTATGAGGATGATAATTTTATGGGTGATGAGATCATGGAAGCCTTGTACGAGAATCCATATCAGCAACATGAAGAGAAACTAGAGGAGTCCCATCAAGATGCTGAGGAAACGTTGCAGCAGAATCAAAATCTTTGTACAGTGGAAAATTAAAGAATTTTTCATCTTGATAGTCAACATGAATTACATGAAATAGATCAGCAGGTTGAAGAGTTCCATATGGCTGAAAGTGATGAAAGAAAAAGTGTCGGTTCAGATCTATCCATAGAAGAAGACAACATGCAAGGAAGTCAAGTTTCAAATTCAGAATGTGATAATGTTAAGACAACCATTTCAAATGTAGATTCATATAGTGATGACCAAGAAAACCTTGTACTAAGTCCCATGAAAGAGAACTCTGCTTCTGAAATCATCTGGGATGAAGAAGACAGAGTTTTGGATCCAAATGTTCTCATGTCATCGGAACACAGTCTTCATGAAGAGGCAATCTAGTCAACACATGAATAGCAAGATGAGATCTTCGCTCAAGTAAGTGAAAAAGTTTCCTTGGATGAATCATTGGTAGATGATATGAACGTTAGTGTTGGGTTTCAAGAATCATCTAAAGTTTCTTTTCTCATGATTGATGAATGTGATGAATGTAATGAGAATCTCGCTATCATATTATATGAATATGATCAAAACTATATTCAGACTTCAGCTGACCAGACAATTCAGGGTTCCCTTTTGGATTCTTCCTCACATATCTCATGTTTTGAAATGTTCTTTGAGGAGGAAATCTGCTCATCCAATTGTTCAGAATTTTTTGAGGACCAGGAACATACTCTTATTGAAGTACAGTGTGAAGAAAGATCAGGATCAAAGGAGAAATACACCTTGCTCTTTCAGCAGGAGGAAAGTCTTCATGTTTTTCATGATCCATTGGAAAATCTGTTGCAGTCAGCAGTGAAGGTGTTTATTGCAGTATTCGATGATGAAGGAGATCATGGTCAATTATGTTTTTGGATGCCCAGTGACCAGTATCTGTTGTTGACCAGAAGATCTGATCAGGAGAATCAATCAAGGAGGCATCTGCTTGATTGGTTACATTGGAAAGCTCATTATACATGATTGTGTATATTTCATCAGTATGCGGGTGGTTGTCATCATGATTTGAAATCTTGATGGACTGCTGCCTTTTTCAAAAATCTTTGTAAATACTTGTTTTAGTTAAGTCAGTCATGAGTCATTTGTCGAGTCAGTTTTTAGTTGAGTCATGAGTCATTTGTGAGTCAGTTTTCAGTCTTGTTGTTAAGTTAGTTTGTGTCGGTTTTCAGTCATGCATTTTAGCTTGAGTTTTGACTCCATTGCCCAATGGACGAAGGCACTGTCTGCTCACCCAAAGTTCTGCAGTTCTTGGCACCTACAAGGAGCTGGAGCTACCATCCCCATTGGAGCCAATGTTAGTGTCAGTCTTTGCAACCTTCCTCCAGTGATCAAATATGCTCTTACAAAGTGGTCTCGGAGTGTCAAGGTCAAATTTTGTCATTTCAGTAAGTCTTCAAAAAAAATTTGGTCACTAGGCATTAGATCTAGGGTTTTCTTTTATTCCTGTCAAAGTGGTCCAAATGTTGGTCCATGTCACCGTTCAGATGAGTGTACCATCATAAAAAGGGTTGTCATTATCATGTCAAGTTCCACTGGGTCATTTTACACCTTGTTCATGCTTCACTTGCGCCTAGGTAAGGTCATTTCCCTCTCCTAGGGTTTTGAAGGCAATTTCTCTTGGACAGTCAAATCATCGGAAAAACTTGTATCCTGATGTTCATACACCTTCCCCTATCTTTAAAGTACCTTATCAAACACTTCTCATCACTGAGATACCTCAAATTCCTCATTTTCGCACAAACCCTAGTTTCTTGCTACAACCTGGAAATTTTCTAGGTTTGACCTGTGTTTTGCCTTTTTGGACCCATTCCCCTCACTCAATATTTGAAATTCCACTTTCCCCTACTTCTTAACATCCCTCCCTACTTCCAAGAATTTTCCCAAGAATTTAGAAGCCACTTATCCCCTTCATTTCGCTTCATTTCGACAAATCTCTTGTGCCACACATCGGGATAGGTTTTACTCCAATGATGTTTCTGAGCAATAAAAGATGAATTTGGGAAAAATGAGAGAGTTTTTTTTCCACAAAATGCCAAGGAGGAAAAACCTCCTTCACTTTTTACACAGGTGTCATGGCTCTAGAGAAATGTAAAAAATACAATCGCGTCGGGAGAATTGATGCACCTTTGAAGTGACCTTGGGAAAATCAATTTTTCTCCTAGCTTGGTTTACCAAATGACTTGAATGATGAGTCCAATTATAACTAGACACAAAGAGCTTTCCAAAGTGCTATCATGAGCTTAATTTGGAGTTGATGAAGGCATTCAAAGGTTGACTGCAACAGCACCCTGCCTTTAGGTAGCCTCATTTGGCACATTTTGACCAGTCTTGGGAGATTTGATTTTTGACAGGGTAAATTAACTCGAAATTAAAAAATTCTGGTTGGGTTGGAAAGTAGACTCAAATCCATTTCCAACGAGCTATCTTGCACCCAATATGGACACCAGGAAGGCCTCCAAACGTCACCTAGAAAAATATGTGACGCACACAAAGAGTGCGGCGCACTGGGAGAAAATTTCCAGTGTAAATTTACACTGGCGCGGCGCACATGGGAGGCACAACGCATAGGGATAAAAGGCTTGAAATTCATTGAAATCTTCCTCCAAATTGCAAATGCTTCATTCCACAAGTAGGTAAATCCTCCATTTTGGTGTTTCATCCAAGTTTGTGCTAGGGTATGGTGGTTTATGGATGCTAATGATTGATACAAAAATTCAACCCCTCTCATTTTGAATTCCTCACATGTAAACTACTGCCTAGGGTTTCAAAACTTGTTCACCACCAAGGTTACTCTTTTCCACTACTTCTCTTGTCCTTAATTCCTTTTGTTCCCCATCCCCTAAAGTTACTAAACCCTATCATAAATTCCCTTTCCCAAAACTTTCAAAGGCGAAACCCTAAACCCTATCCCACACATAAGACCCCACAAACCCTCCTATATTTCCCAAAAAAATATTTCCCCAATAGTCTCTCATCCCTCACTATATTTCCCTCCCCTTACTATCCCTCATGTCATTATTTTCTCTTGCTGACAAAGGTCAAGCACATCATCAAAGGCATTACAAGATAGTGCGACATATCAACACCTATTTGTCCAAGATAGTTTGTCCACCAGCAGACATGACATCTGATCCGTCATATGATCATGAAGAAGAGACATACAGTGATTTACCAATAGAGGTATATGCAACCAGAAGGCCTCATAGAGGGGGCAAAACATCCGTGAAGACCAGCAGGCTGCCCAACAAAACCTAAATGAGAGGACACCCATTCAGCAGGAGATAGAGGCTGATCGAGAGATTTGGCTCAAGAGGATCAACATCCACTTAGAGAAGCTGTTGGTGAAAGTGACAAGGACAAATCATTATTGAGGCATATGGTTTATCATTACAGGGCACACAATATGAGTTCCAAGGCTCGGATAAGGAATTTGAAGGCGAAATTGAGGAAGGCAATCAAGAAGCAAAAGAGGCAAAGGGAACTCGATCGACTTTAGATATTGGCCAAAGCCTCTTTGGCCCAACATAACACTTGATGAGGAATCTCCAGCCCAAATTTCAAGAAATTTGGGGCAATTTTGGTCACATGGAAAATTTTTTGTCACAACACAGGTTTTTTCTCCCTGTGTGCCGCGCCACTGACGCAGCACTTAGGATTGGGAGCTCCAAATCACAAATGGTTTGCATTTTTTGATTCATCAAGAAAAATCATGACTAATGGTGCTTGGACAAGAAGTTTGGGCAAGTTTTGAGTCCCCAGGAAGTCAAAAACACTCAAAAAATGACCTCTCTGCCCCTATTTTGACACACAGGAAGTAGTCTTGGGCGAATGAAGTTTTGGAGGGGCAAATGAGCACCAAATTCAGAAATTCCACTTGGGTTGGTAAGTAGACAGGGCAGGGTTTCCAAAAAGCACACTTGGGCACAATTTTGACTCCAGAAGGTACCTCAAAATCACGTCCAAAGTTGCGTGGCGCATATAGATTTGGGCGCGGCGCATATAGAGAAAAAGGCCAAAATTGGGCCCGCTTCGCGAAATTTCGATTTGCGACTTTCTCCAAGTGGCCCACTCATTTACACTATATTTTTCTTGGCAACTAAGGAAATTTTTAAAAAGAATTTTCACTAAAGGTGGGCTCCTATCCAAGTGGCAAAGGAAGGCGAGCAGTCACCCAAGCCATTTGTCATTTTTGTAACACTGCACCTGTAACTAATGGTTGGCTTTCCACTTCCACTTTGTAATGATTTGAAAAACTCCCCAACTCTTGTTCATTCTATTTCCTCATGGCATAGTCTATTTATTGTATGCAAACTATTTGTAAATGGTTGGTTGGAATTTCTAGGAAACTGTGGGAGAGACACCCAATCACTCACTGTATAATTTGACAGAGGATTAATGAAAGATTGCAGTTCTGGTTCATGAGATTCCTATGGTGTGAGTTTAGCAAATGTATCTTCTTTATGTTTCATATGTATTTCGTTATGTTTCATATTTTCATTCATATTCATTTCCAATGAAAGATTTCTAAGTAAAAAGGTAGAATTTAGTGTACTGCTCTGCCTTGAGATAGTTTTCACGTTCTATGTTTTCTTCTATTGAAAAGGATTCATGTATTTATGCCCTTCTCACACTCTTAAACAATATCTCCAGTCCATATTATTTCGAATCTAATTGCTAGACTTTCCGCCTGTCTTGCCTCACGAAATAATCTGTGTCTTTTAGTTAAATTCTCTGCTCATGCTGTTCCTTGGCCCCCACACATCTCAGAAAACTCATTCATTTCTCAAAATACCACTGTCATATCTATTTACCTAGCCTAAAATTAGTATTCATTTTTTAGTCATCTCAGACCCTATTGTTTATTTTCCTGAGTGTGACCCGAAGAGAGCCCTCTCCTGTTTTGGTAGGGCTAGCTACCAAACTGAGCGTGGTTTGTGGTTACCCTGAATTTTGCCTTCCTTCAGCCTAAGGCAGATTTAGGTGCTAACATAGTGGCGACTCCGCTGGGGAAGAAAATGGTTTTCTTGAAGATTGTTTTGCCCCAATACATATCTCAAGTTCAGAGCTGATTGTTGATGGTGAACAACGATCAGACATAAGAAGGCTGAAACCATTCACCTGGCGACTCCATTCACTGAAGAATCCAGCAATCAATCCTTCATGGTGACTCCACTGCAGAGAGATCAATAGCTTTGAGATTTTCAAAATGGAGCGGGTTGCAAGAAGATACGCTCCCATGAGCCGAGATCACATCCCAGGTTTTCCAAATAAAATTCCGAAGGTAGATTGGTCAAGGAATTTGCCTACGTTTAAATATGATGGTAAGAAGGACATTGCTTTACATCCAGTTCGATTTCACATGCATATTCGCAAGTTGAAGGTTGATTTTCTGGAAGATTGCTTGATGAAGATATTCTTGGCCACTCTGGAAGGTGAAGCCCAATCTTGGTATGAAAGTTTTTCGCCTTCTTGTATTTACTGTTTGAAGGATTTTCATGTCCTGTTCATTGAAAGATATCAAGAATCTTATCCATCATTAAATCTAGTTCATGACTGTTGCAAACATGCTTCTACTTTTATTGAAAACCTTGAAAAATACTATGAGGATGATAATTTTATGGGTGATGAGATCATGGAAGCCTTGTACGAGAATCCATTTCAGCAACATGAAGAGAAACTAGAGGAGTCCCATCAAGATGCTCAGGAAACATTGCAGCAAAATCAAAATCTTTGTACAGTGGAAAATGAAGGAATTTTGCATCTTGACAGTCAACATGAATTACATGAAATAGATCAGCAGGTTGAAGAGTTCCATATGGCTGAAAGTGATGAAAGAAAAAGTGTCGGTTCATATCTCTCCATAGAAGAAGACAACATGCAAGGAAGTAAAGTTTCAAATTCAGAATGTGATAATGTTAAGACAACCATTTCAAATGTAGATTCAGATTGTGATGACCAAGAAAACCTTGTACTAAGTCCCATGAAAGAGAACTCTGCTGCTGAAATCATCTGGGATGAAGAAGACAGAGTTTTGGATCCAAATGTTCTCATGTCATCAGAACACAGTCTTCATGAAGAGGCAATCCAGTCAGCTCATGAACAGCAAGATGAGATCTTTGCTCAAGTAAGTGAAAAAGTTTCCTTGGATGAATCACTGGTAGATGATATGAACATTAGTGTTTGGTTTCAAGAATCATCTGAAGTTTCTTTTCTCATGATTGATGAATGTGATGAATGTAATGAGAATCTGGCTGTCATATTATATGAAGATGATCGAAACTATATTCAGACTTCAGCAGACCAGAGCATTCAGGATTCCCTTTCGGACTCTTCCTCACATATCTCATGTTTTGAAATGTTCTTTGAGGAGGAAATCTGCTCATCCAATTGTTCAGAATTTTTTGAGGACCAGGAACATACTCTTATTGAAGTATAGTGTGAATAAAGATCAGGATCAAAGGAGAAAGACACCTTGTGCTTTCAACAGGAGGAAAGTATTCATGTTTTTCATGATTCATTGGCAAATCTGTTGCAGTCAGTAGTGAAGGTGTTTATTGCAGTATTCGATGATGAAGGAGATCATGGTCAATTATCTTTTTGGATGCCCAGTGACCAGTATCTGTTGTTGACCAGAAGATCTGATCAGGAGAATCAATCAAGGAGGCATCTGCTTGATTGGTTACATTGGAAAGCTCATTATACATGTTTGCGTATATTTCATCAGTATGCAGGTGGTTGTCATCATGATTTGAAATTTTGACGGGATTTTGCCTTTTTCAAAAATCTTTGTAAATACTTGTTTTAGTTAAGTCAGTCATGAGTCATTCGTTGGGTCAGTTTTTAGTTGAGTCATGAGTCATTTGTGAGTTAGTTTTCAGTCTTGTTGTTAAGTTAGTTTGTGTTGGTTTTCAGTCATGCATTTTAGCTTGAGTTTTGACTCCATCACCCAATGTACGAAGGCACTGTCTGCTCACCCAAAGATCTGCAGTACTTGGCACCTCCAAGGAGCTGGAGCTACCATCCCCATTGGAGCCAATGTTAGTTTCAGTCTTTGCAGCCTTCCTCCAGTGATCAAATATGCTCTTACAAAGTGGTCTCAGAGTGTCAAGGTCAAATTTTGTCATTTCAGTAAGTCTTCAAGCAAAATTTGGTCACTAGGCATTAGATCTAGGGTTTGCTTTTATTCCTGTCAAAGTTGTCCAAATGTTAGTCCATGTCCATTGGGTCATTTTACACCTTGTTCATGCTTCAGTTGCACCTAGGTAAGGTCATTTCCCTCTCCTAGGGTTTTGAAGGCAATTTCTCTTAGACGGTCAAATCATCGGCAAAACTTGTATCCTGATGTTCATACACCTTCCCTTATCCTTAAAGTACCTTATCAAACACTTCTCATCACTGAGATCTCCCAAATTCCTCATTTTCGCACAAACCCTAGTTTCTTGCTACAACCTGGCAATTTTCTAGGTTGGACCTGTGTTTTGCCTTTTTTAACCCCTTCCCCTCACTCAATCTTTGAAATTCCACTTTCCCCTGCTTCTTAACATCCCTCCCTACTTCCAAGAATTTTCCCAAGAATTTAGAAGCCACTTCTCCCCTTCCTTTCACTTCATTTCGACAAATCTCTTGTGCCACGCATCGGGATAGGTTTTACTCCAATGATGTTTCTGATAAATAAAAGATGAATTTGGGAAAAATGAGAGAGATTTTTGTCCACAACATGCCAAGGAAGAAAAACCTCCTTCACTTTTTACACAGGTATCATGGCTCTAGAAAAATGAAAAAAATACAATCGCGTCGGGAGAATTGATGCACCTTTGAAGTGACCTTGGGAAAATCAATTTTTCTCCTAGCTTGGTTGGCCAAATGACTTGATTAATGAGTCAAATGATAACGAGACACAAAGGTATTTCCAAAGTGCTATCATGAGCTCAATTTGGAGTTGAGGAAGGCATTCAAAAGTTGACTGCAACAGCACCCTGCCTTTAGGCAGCCTCATTTGGCACATTTTTACCAGTCTTGGGAGATTTGATCTTTTATAGGGAAAATGAACCCCAAATTGAAAAATTCTGGTTGGGTTGGAAATTAGACTCAAATATCTTTCCAACAAGCTATCCTGTGCCCAATTTGTACTCCGGGAAGGCCTCCAAAAATCACCTGGAAAAAGGCATGACGCACACAGAGAGTGCGGCGCACTGGGAGAAAATTTCCAGTGTAAATTTACACTGGGGTAGCGCACAAGGCTAAAAGGCCTGAAATTCATTGAAATCTTCCTCCAAATTGCAAATGCTTCATTCCACAACTAGGTAAAGCCTCCATTTTGGTGTTTCATCCAAGTTTGTGCTAGGGTATGGTGGTTTATGGATGCTAATGATTGAAACAAAAATTCAACCCCTCTCATTTTGAATTCCTCACATGTAAACTGCTGCCTAGGGTTTCAAAACTTGTTTGCCACCAAGGTTAATCTTTTCCATTACTTCTCTTGTCCTTAATTTCTTTTGTTCCTCATCCCCTAAAGTTACTAAACCCTATCATAAATTCCCTTTCCCAAAACTTTCAAAGGCGAAACCTTAAACCCTATCCCACACATAAGACCCCTCAAACCCTCCTATATTTCCAAAAGAAACTCTTTCCCCAATAGTCCCTAATCCCTCACTATCTTTCCCTCCCCTTACTGTCCCTTATGTCATTATTTTATCTTGCTGACAAAGGTCAAGCACATCATCAAAGGCATTACAAGATAGTGCGACATATCAAAACCTATTTGTCCAAGACAGTTTGTCCACCAGCAGACATGACGTCTGATCCGTCATATGATCATGAAGAAGAGACACACAGTGATTCACCAATAGAGGTACATGCAACCAGGAGGCCTCATAGAGGGGGCAAAACATCCGTGAAGACCAACAGGCTGCCCAATGAAACCTAAATGAGAGGACACCCATTCAGCAGGAGATAGAGGCTAATCGAGAGATTTGGCTCAAGAGGATCAACATCCACTTAGAGAAGTTGTTGGCCAAAGTGACAAGGACAAAGCATTATTTAGGCATATAGTATATCATTACAGGGCACGCAATATGAGTTCGAAGCCTCGGATAAGGAATTTGAAGGTGAAATTGAGGAAGGCAATCAAGAAGCAAAAGAGGCAAAGGGAACTAGATCGACTTCAGATATTGGCCAAAGCCTCTTTGGCCCAGCATAACACTTGATGAGGAAGCTCCAACCCAAATTTCAAGAAATTTGGGGCAATTTTGGTCACATGGAAAATTTTTGGTCACAACATAGGTTTTTTCTCCCTGTGCGCGCGGCGCTTAGGATTGGGAGCTCCAAATCACAAATGGTTTCCATTTTTGGATTCAACATGAAAAATCATGACTATTGGTGCTTGGACAAGAAGTTTGGGCAAGTTTTGAGTCCCCAGGAGGTCAAAAACACTCAAAAAATGACCTCTTTGCCCCTATTTTGACACACAAGAAGTAGTCTTAGGAGAATGAAGTTTTGGAGTGGCAAATGAGCACCAAATTCAAAATTCTACTTGGGTTGGAAAGTAGACAGGCTAGGCTTTCCAACAAGCACACTTGGGCACAATTTGGACTCCAGCAGGTACCTAAAAATCGCCTCCAAAATGGCGCGGCACGTATAGATTTGGGCGCAGCGCATATAGAGAAAAAGGCCAAAATCGCGCCCGTTTCACGAAATTTCGATTCGCGACTTTCTCCAAGTGGGCCCGCTCATTTACACTATATTTTTCTTGGAAACTAAGGCAATGTTTAAAAAGAATTTTCACTAAAGGTGGGCTCCTATCCAAGTGGCAAAGGAAGGCGAGCAATCACGCAAGCCATTTGTCATTTTTGTAACGCTGCACCTGTAACTAATGGTTGGGTTTCCACTTCCACTTTGTAATGATTCGAAAAACTCCCCAACTCTTGGTCATTCTATTTCCTCATGGCATAGTCTATTTATTGTATGCAAACGATTTGCAAATGGTTGGTTGGAATTTCTGGGAAACTATGGGAGAGACACGCAGTCACTCACTGTATATTTTGATAGAGGATTAATGAAAGATTGCAGCTCTGGTTCATGAGATTCCTATGGCATGAGTTTAGCAAATGTATCTTCTTTATGTTTCATATGTATTTCGTTATGTTTCATATTTTCATTCATATTCATTTCCAGTGAAAACTTTCTAAGTAAAAAGGCAGAATTCAGTGTACTGCTCTGCCTTGAGATAGTTTTCACGTTCTATGTTTTCTTCTATTGAAAAGGATTCATGTATTTGTGCCCTTTTCACACTCTTAAACAATCTGTCCACTCCATATTATTTCGAATCTAATTGCTAGACTTTCCGCCTATCTTGCCTCACGAAATAATCTGCGTCTTTGAGTTAAATTCTCTGCTGATGCTGTTCCTTGGCCCCCACACATCCCAGAAAACTCAGTCATTTCTCAAAATATCTCTGTCATATTTATTTACCTAGCCTAAAATCAGTATTCATTTTTGAGACATCTCAAACCCTATTGTTTATTTTCCTGAGTGTGACCTAGAGAGAGCCCTCTCCTATTCTGGTAGGGCTAGCTGCCAGACTGTGAGTGGTTTGTGGTTACCCTGAATTTTGCCTTCCTTCGGCCTAAGGCAGATTTAGGTGCTAACACTATCTTCTCTTCTATTTTTTGAGTTGGTTGCATAACATCTTTTTGTCATGGGCATGGGTTTTTCTAGGTGTGACATTGTTCTTCAGACTTTCCTTGCCATTTCCGAATAGCCATGCTATGATGTGGTTATCATGTTTTGGTTGAGCAATATTTCCAGATGAATTCGAAGCTAAGGAGGTGGATCTATGAAAGAAAAGAGCACATGGCATACTAATCCCTAAATCAGACTGTGGATTGTAGTAAAGCCACTAGCCTAGTAACCCTTGAACTAAACAATGGGTTACAGTAAATACAGGTATTATGTGCCTCCGTGGGCCTTAGAATTATCAACCATTGAATGGCAGGATATACGATAAATCCTAGAGGTGGGTGCTATCTATCAGGCCTAGGGATCCCGAGATGGGTATACGATAAAGGCTGGAGCGTGGAGACTCGGTTAGGGCCTAGTGATCCATTGTTGATTGCAGTAAATATTAGAGCCTAGTGTCTCAGTGATGACCTAGTGATCCCTCAATCAGACTATGGATTACAGTAAATCCTAGAGACTAGGAGACAAGAAAATTTGTCACGATGTAGGTGGAGACATTTGGTGGCATCAATGCTTTTTTATGGTCTGGTGATCAGGTTGGGATCATGGTAAATCCTGGTATTGTATGTTTATTATTTTGACCTAGTGATCTAGCGAGGATTGTAGTAAAGCCTAGTTATATTGATGAGGGTGAGGTGGTGTAGCCTCGGGAAGCCCTATATGAGTTTTGTTTATGAGTCCCACATTCATTCTTGGAAAATGGCACAAGGGCGATTGGCTGAAAGAAAGATTTTGTTTAGCCAATCTATGGTCGGGTGGTTCATGGAAGTCCCATACTCGGTTGGATTTTTCATTCATTAATAAAAGTTCCTTTCCTTTTTATTTTATGAGAAAAATATTTGGTTCATATGTGTCATTTATGGTTGACATATCCTTATTATTTATGTTGCTTATATGTTGATTATGAGTATGTTTTACGACAATGATGATGTATGGCTCTCATCATGTGTTGATTTGTAAATGAATGAATAATGAATATATGACCTAATAGATGATAATGAAGCTAATGTGATAAGGCATCAATTCTTCTGAGTGATTCTCAGATAAGTATGAGACCCGTATGCACAAATCTATTGTTATGACCTATAGATTTCATATTCATGACATGTTTGACAACATTCCTGTTATGTCTAGTAGTGGTCGAATCAAGTGTTTGTTCAAGTATTTGCATTTGTATTATTGTCTCAATGTTAATTTTCATCCTGAAAGTTTCATGGAGTTATGGGCATTGGCCAGAGTCCTAGCCCTAAAAAGGTGGCACAAAATCTAGGGTCGAAGGCTCAGAACTAGCTAAAAAGGACCCCAATTGCTTGCATTCCCATGTTGTGAGAGTGAATGGAGGGCTCTAGTCGTACACATGCCCATGTCATGGGAGCGACTGAGACTCTAGGGCAATGAAGTGTCAAGTTGTCTCATGGGTTGATCACCTGGAAGGGTGGGTTGGATCCTTTAGGTTCTGTGACACGTGCAAAAGGTTAGATTAGTTGTGTTGTGTTAGTTCCACTTCCTTAACTACACATGGGGAGTTGAATCAAATTGTAGTAGCCTCTCATCGCATGTTTACCCCAGCAAACCGGTTAACTTGGGTAAATGTGGGAGGAGGGTGTTACAAAGTGGTTTCAGGGCATGGTTCAACACTTGGACCGGATGGGTGGACTGTGTTTTTCATGCATCCATGCAGGCTGTATATGTGCTTATTATGTATGCATGGTAGTGGTCATTGTTACAGTTGTGTTTTCATGTAGAGGTTGATTAAGTGTATTTGGATGTGCTTGTCATTAATATATGTCAGTTTCATATGCATTTGTTATGCATGTAAATATCTATATGTTATTAATCATGCATTGTCATGGTTATATTTATGCATGTATAGTAGGTCAAACATGAATTTTGATGTAATTGTATGAAATTAGGTCGTAATGATTCTATTGGTATGTTATCATGCTAATGTGTTGGCTAAGTTAGAGTAGGAGATGAAGATCATCAAAGAGAGGTTGCAACACTAGACTTCGGGGTAAGATCTGACTGTCATATAGATTTGTGTGTTGGACATGCAAGTATGTGGTTAATGGTTGTTATAAGAATTACGGTTACTTAAATACTTGTCATTATATTTTTGTTGTGGTTACATGCATGGTAGATTCTAGTTGAACAGTGTAGTGATATGAACATGTGTTGGAGAGTCATGCATGGTAGTAACTTATTGATGTTTTATGTTAGTTAACTTGATGATTATGTTATATGTTGTTGATGAGTATGCTATATGTTAAATGTTGTTATATATTAGTTAAATTGATCATTAGGGTTATTTCATTTAATATCTTGATGTTATATGCATTGAGTTAACCTGTATTGACCTATGCATATGGTTATGGTTACAATCTCTAGGTATAAGCCGGGATATTTGTGATATGGTGTTGTACTAATCTAGACTGACTATGCATATGTGATTGTTATGCATGAATGACAATTTTTTATGTTTGAGTTGATATTTTGTGAATTTATATCTTGCTAATCTAGATCGATTGCGCAGAAAAGATAGTAGCCCCTGAGATACATCAAGGTATGAGTTTGATTATGTCATCTATTTGGTGTTTGAGTGTTTTATTATGTCATCTAGTTGATTTATTTAACATGGTATGTTTACAAGTTGTCTGAATGTTTGATTACTTGCATGAGATGAGTATGTGTTTATAAGATTACATGAAGAAATGATCTTGTTTTAGGATGGTTGTACTAATACATATGTGTTGAGACAATTGATATGTACTTGAGTGTAAGTAGGTGATAGTTGTAGAATTAGGCATTATGACTGATGAATGTGAGTTGATTGTTGATTATGGTGTGGTTTTTAGGCTTGGTAAATGTTGATTTTAGATTAATAGATATGTTTCCTTGACATTTGGAATATGTGATCAATGTGTGTGAAAAATTGCAGGAAACATGCCTGGTATTAACGTGACAAGGAGAAAATTGATATGTTTACATAACTAACAGTTGAGTGATGTGACAATACATAGTAAGAGTTGATTGCAAAAAGGTAAGGTAACCAGAGCATTGTTATATTTATTTATACACTGACAATTATGTGTTTATGGTAGTATGGTGTATGGATTGCATGGCAAAGAGACTTCCATGAAATCTTGGAGAAGGTTCAGGCTTAGATTTCCTTTCAAACTATTGAGAAGCCATGGGGATTGAGTCATGGTGTTTTTTTCTAGTCTTGTGCTTTTGGTCTTTTGTGATTTGTTTGAGATTGATTTATGGGTTTTGATTGTGTTTGGTGCAAGGCCTTACCACTTTGTTTGTAGTCTCATATTGCTATTGGTATTCATGGTTTTATTTTGTTTGCTTCTTGGTATTTCCTTTTATGTTTTGATAATCTTGGGAATTGGTTGGGAAAGAGGAAGCTAATGTAGCTCAAGAAGAGCTTAATGAAACCCAACTGGTGATGTAAGGCCTAGATGAATCTCGGTGAATGTATGAGGGAATCTGAAGGCATGAATATAGAGACTTCCATGAAATCTTGGAGAAGGTTCAGGCTTAGATTTCCTTTCAAACTATTGAGAAGCCATGGGGATTGAGTCATGGTGTTTTTTTCTAGTCTTGTGCTTTTGGTCTTTTGTGATTTGTTTGAGATTGATTTATGGGTTCTGATTGTGTTTGGTGCAAGGCCTTACCACTTTGTTTGTAGTCTCATATTGCTATTGGTATTCATGGTTTTATTTTGTTTGCTTCTTGGTATTTCCTTTTATGTTTTTAGAATCTTGGGAATTGGTTGGGAAAGAGGAAAGCTAATGCAGCTCAAGAAGAGCTTAATGAAACCCAACTGGTGATGTAAGGCCTAGATGAATCTCGGTGAATGTATGAGGGAATCTGAAGGCATGAATATGGCATTTGGTTGGATTGGTTGGTTCCATTGGTGTAAATGGATAGTGGTAGTATAGTAATGAGAAAAATAGTCTGGAAAGGTAAAATAAATGGATTGAGGCATCAGATTCCTTGGCCTTGTTAGGAACTCTTGTTCTCAATGGTTTGCATGTTGTGAATAGATAACTGAAGTTCTCTTAACCTTCACCTTATTTTATTTGGTAATTATGTTTTGATCATGATTATGTTGATGTCTATATATGTATGTATGTATGTCATGTATGATAGGGTTGTCATGGATCATGATTTTTTAATGTTAATGTTTACATTTATATATGTATGTATGCATGTATGTATGTTGTTTTACACTAATTATTATGTGTGTGTGTGTGTGTGTGATTGTCTGACAGGGTTGTCAGGGATCATTCTGTGGAGGGAATGATTGCTTATGAAGGTGAAGGGAATGAAAGAGGTTCCTGGTCTTATGAGGAATCAGGTGGGAAGTGTAGCATCGAGAAATTTATGAGGCCATTATCATGTGGCTATGAATTAATATTATGTTCTTATATTATGTATATTCTATGGAAAGGCTATGCTAAGGGATATCGCAACAGAATTAAAACAATGTGGTTTGTGGCATGCTAGGATAGGAATGAATGGCGAAGATACACTGGAAGGAAGGTTTGTTGGAAAAGATAGTGTGGTTTTGGATGTGTAGTGCTACTATTGTATATATGTTGTTATGTGTATATTGTATATGAAGTTCTAGGTATAGATGGTGCTATGTACATGTTGAATATGTGATTTTGTGTACATATTCTACCATGCACATGTTGAATATGTGGCGTTGTGCACATGTTGGATATGTGGTGTTGTGTACATATGGTGCTATGTACATTTAGTGTTGTGTGCATGATTGTACATGTGGTGTTGTGTGTAGGTGGTGTTATGTACATGTTGTACATGTGGTACTATGTTAAGGTGATGATGTGTACATTTCAGGCATGTGGCATTGTGTACATGTGGTTTCATGTACATGTTCTGCATGTGGTGTTGTGTATGTGTGGTATTGTGTACATGTTGTATGAGTGGTGTAGTGTACATGTCGCATTGTGTACACATTGTGCAGGTGGTTTTGTGTATATGTGATGTTGTAAACATGTTTTGTAGGTGGTGTTGTGTACATGTGGTATTGTGTACATGTTCTACATATGGTACTAGAGTACATGTGCATTGTGTACATGTCTTACATGTTGTATTGCGGCCATGCGGTACTATGTATTTGCATTGTGTAGCGTGGTATCATGACACGTATTGGTTGTGTTGTACTTTATGTATGTATATGTATCATGTTGTGTTGTACACTAGATGTAGGTGTATGTATGGTATTGTGGTGTACACCAGATAGAGGTGTATGTGTTGTGTTGTAAGATGGGAGTATGTGTTTTATTGTACATCAGGTATAAGAACATGTATTGTATGGTGTTGTATGGTGTGTGTGGTTGTATGTGTGGGATGCAAACTATGTGTATATGTATGTGGTTGAAGAGAATAAACTGGTTTTTTTTTTGGTGTGACAACTGATTCAGTGTGCATATGAAAAGGATTGATTAAAGGATAAGTATAAGTATTTTATTTCAGTTTTAATTATGCATGTGATCTATGATTCTGATTTATGATGGTTACATGCGATCTATGATTTTGGTTTATTATGATTGCATGTGATTCATGATTTTGATCTATGATGGTTGTGTTTCAAGCTAACTATATGTAATATGTTTATACATAATGATTTGATCAAAGATGCTAGTTTGACTTGTTGTGACACGAAGTAAACAGGATTGCAAGTGTACCTTATTAAAAATCTACCAATGAGGTATGATATGAATTTAGTTCAATTTATTTTAAATCTAATGGAAGTTATGTGCTTGGTATAGGAAGAACGGAAATGCCCGGTTGAGTGGTTGAAAAGGATTGCAAGGATTAGCAAAAACAATAAAAGGAATTTGAATAGGAAGTACTATGTTGGTAAAACACTTTAGGAGCAGGGACATTGTGGGACACCGGTGCCCAATAATGTCCATTGATTACCATGAGCATGTGATGACTGGTATGATGGTTTTGAGGGAGGTATATGTCTTTGTTGTTGACCTCCCGATGTGAGGAAGCTCTGCCAAGGGATGGATTGCCTAGGATAGAGGATGTTGTAGAACTTGGAAGGTGAGTAATTGCATGGAAGAGGGTGATCAAATTTCTTGAGGGATTGTGTAGTGGAGAAGGTAAGGTCAGGTATGGTTTTCTTTTCGCTATTAGCATTTCCAAATGGCATCAAATACACATTGGGAGTGTGCCTTGGAATAATGAGCCGATAATTGTTCACTGTGAGGAAATTAGCGCAGGATTGTAGCGTTGGACAATGGGTGCAACTTTGACTTTAGTAGTGGATTCTAGACTTCCTCGGAAGGAGGTGAATTATAGTACTACTATTTAGGGTGGAGGTGTAAGCCTCTAAATTCCCTTGTTGTTGATACAGGTAACATATCCTTTTATCTGCTAGATGAGAAAATGTGCATATGTGTATATTATTGTAAATATTGTATCAAACTGGATTTATAAAGCTCTATAGAAAGTTTGGTTATTTTCTAGTTGAAGCAAATGTGTATGAGTAAATGTGGTTGTTATTGTAAATATCGTAATGAGCTATGCTATAAAGCTCCAATAGACGATACGTTTGGCATATTCCAGTAGTGGTCACTATAAATACTAGAATGAGTTGTGTTATAAAGCTCCATAGGCAGTATGTCTTGCTGGTTGTAGGTGTCATTCAAAACCAAGGAAGGTTTTCCCCCAAGGGGGAGGGTTGTGTAGCAACCCCGGTAAAAATTCCATGTAAAAGCTAATAAAGGAAAAAATAAGACCAAGGTCATGGGATGCATATTCCAAGCTAAATTTTGGAGAGAACATCCTAGAGGGTGTCACTTCAGTTTATTATGGCTAAAGGAAATTGGCAAAGGAAATGACAAAGACTTTAGAAAGGCATATGGCATTAATTGGTACTTTATTTATGAAAATAATGGAAATTAGGAGAAACGGAATTCCATCTGTTGGACTTGGCTTAAGGTAAAGGCATCTGTATTCTTTCAGAAGGTTCAAGTTGAAAGGCAAAGGCTAGAGTTGAAAGGCAAGAGGGTAAAGGCATCTGGCTTCTGGTTCCTGTCTGGCTAAAGGTGAGAGGTTACAGGCTTCATCTTCTGCTGAGAGATTTAGGCTCGCCTTCCTTCCCTCCCGGTGAAAGGTTCCAAGGTTACAGGCTAGCATCTGTGTTACTTGGTGATGAAGGCAGAAGTTGACAGGCTCCTTCATGGGTCAAGGCTTAGAAGCTCAGAAGGTTGTAAGGAGAAGCTTGATCCTATCTCATTCAGCTAAGAAGCCTGGAATACTACCTCTCATTAAGCTAAGAAAAAGTTGGGAAGCCTATCTAACCCACTCATGAATTAGTCTTGTAGTGAGTAAGTAAGAGGGGATACCTTCACTTCTTCCTCTGCTCTCTCTGCTATTGATGGATTTGGATATGAAACTGGAACAATAGGCTATTACTTGGACATTGTCAATTGTGATAAAAGTAATAAAAAGTTGGAATGCACCGAAAGATGCACCCGTAACTGTTGCTCCTACAGGTGATGCCTCTGCCACTTTGAGCTGCAAGTACTGATGCTGCTCGGTAAGGGAAGGGACTACAGTAAGATATGTGTGGATCGGTGGTTCTTAACAGCGATGGCTATTCATTTGAGTATTCGAGTGGCACCATCAGATTCTCAACAAGGTGAAAATCATCGAATCACCCATGTACATGTTCCTGCAGCTCGGATGAGTATACCTGTTCATATTGTAGTGGCTATCAGCAGTTTCTTGCTCTCATTAACAAAACATCCCCTATTTCCTTGCTCTCCTGGAACCGGTACAGAAATAGGTGCTTTCTCCACATTGTTGACCTCAGTAACTGGAGGGTTTCGGGGGAAACCTATGTGGGGCACCTTTCGGGTGTGGGATGCTCGTTTAACCCCTGTATTCATCTCATCTCTTATTTACCCGGGTGCATCGCGTTCCCAAAAGCTTCCCCGTTGCCCGTCCTCTCCTTAACAGTCGAGCCTGCTTACGCATCCTTAACAGTCGAGCCTGCTTACGCATCCTTATCAGTCGAGCCTGCTTAAGCATCCTGAAAATGAAAGAAGAGGAGAGAAAGATGTGAAAACCTCCGCCCCAACTCAAATAGGGGAAGTGCCACCCATATTCACATGGGCAGATCTGAAAACCTCCGCCTCCTCTCCTTATCAGTCGAGCCTTCTTGTGCATCCTTAAAATGCTATAATAGGAGGGGAATCTTGAAAAACCTCCGCCAAGCTAAAATGGCCAAATTAGTAGGATGCGTAAGCATGCTCAACTGTTAAGGCCAACATCATGCCCCCGGCAGGGGCTCGACTGTTAAGGAGAGGACCGGCAACGGGGCTCGACTGATAAGGAGAGGAGAGGATGCGTAAGCATGACTTTTTTAGTTACTTATTTGAGAGGGGCCACCCAATAAGTAAATTGAAAAGAGGATGTGGGTGATTCTATTATGGTTCCTATCTCGAATGACGTAATTATGTATATAATGAATGCTGACCAAGACAATGAGTGAGTGACTGCTGGTCATTATGCAATCGAGATCTCGAACTAATTGGTTCATCAAGACAATGAGTAAGTGACTGCCCCTCCTAATTGATAGCCCGGTGAAATGGAGGTAGTTATATATGAGCATGTGGTAGTTTAGGTTCCACCACCCCCCCACCCAATAAGTAAATTGAAACTTTAGTTGCTCGACCACTGGGAGAGGACCGGAAGGATGCATGCTCGACTGTTAAGGCCGCCATCGATTTATTGCTTGACCATAAGGTCCAGAGGCGCTCGACCATAGGGAGAGGATGCGGAGGCAGGCTCGACTATTAAGGCCACCATCACCGGCAGGATGCGTAAGCATGCTCGACTGTTAAGGTCGCCATCGGCTCGATTGATAAGGAGAGGGACGAAGTCACTCACTATTCATATGGTGAGGGTGAGGTAACGAACGCTCGACCACCGGGCCGCCATCGATTTATCGCTTGACCATAAGGTCCGACAGGGGCTCGACAGTTAAGGTCGCCATCGATTTATCGCTCGACCATAAGGGACGAAGTCACTCACTATTCATATGGTGAGGGGTTTATCGCTCGACCATAAGGACTGGTAGGGGCTCGACCATAAGGGAGAGGGCCGCCATCGCCACCATCGAGAGGAGCGAAGCCGCTTGTCCGCAGAGGGTAAGGAATTGATTGCTTCATTCATTCATTAGTGAATACAAGGGTAGGCTATTTCCCCATGCCTTTTCCATACAAACACATCAAGGTAGGTGCCGGAAGAAATCGTGCTGGGCGTCAAGGCTCTAAAAATGAAATTAGCAGAGTAAAGGTGGGTCGCAGAGATAGAGGCAAGGCTATAGCAACGCTATATAGATCTTGGGTTTGTTCTCCTAATCGAGAGCACTTTTGGTCTTATGAATTCTTAGGATGGACCTCGATAGGAACCGGGCCTTCGGAATTGATCCTCATTGAACTTGTTCTCTACGGGGGCTTTTGGTTAGCCCTATTCCTGACGTACCTTATGATTGTTCAGGGGCCAGAGGGATACACTTTGATTTTTGATCATAGTACACTACACACCTCTCATAAATGCTCTTGCCCCCATAGCGTTTCTTTATCTACGCCTTCTACCCGACGCGCTTCTCCTTATCATTGAACCGGCTGTTCACACGGCTTATTCGGGGCAGTATTGGGGCTCTTGCTCTTGCTCTTGCTCGTAGTGGTCCCGGCATGATTCTAGGTGGTCTTTGGCCGGGGTTTAGAGGATGAAAACTCATTTTGCGCCGAAGAGTCAAAGTTGCTCTGACTGGGTGAACTCGATCAGTTGCTTCAGGATCAACTTGGTCAGCGATTATTTACGGCTATGCAACTAGTGGGGAAACTGCAACTGCACTGGATCAATAATGAACATATGAAATGATATCCCGACGTACTCATTCTCCATTCGAATGGCCCTATCCCATATGCCTACTATGGGCGTTTATTTATCGTACATATGCCTGCGGAACCGGACTATAGGGTAGAACGTAGCAATAATGGGAGGTGGGATTCGGGCAGGCCCTTTCCTTTACTATTTCTCATTGACTACGGAAAACCTAGCCAAGACTAGGCTGAGACTAGTTTCTCTCTCTCCCATCCAAATCGATCGAAATTTCTCCCAATCCGCGGGACTGATCAGCGTGCTTGTATATCTCGTCTATATATAAATATGCATGTTTCTGTGGCAAGAATCGACACTATAGGTTTGGCCGAATCGAACCTAAGTGACCACCCGGAATAAGCGTGTTTCTGGAACAAGAATCTGGCCACTACCTGCGAGTTGACTAAGTAATCACTGACCGAGACGCGATGCTGCACCACTGAAATTGCTCGTTTTGGGCTCTGTCCGAACCTATAGAACTAAGGGCAAAAAGTGAGCGTGTGAGTCATTGCTTTCCCTACGTGCTCCACTAAACACGCCAAATTAGCCCTGAAGCCTAATTTGGCCCTTTGCAATGCCTGTGATACCACCAAGTTTCTCCGAGCAGCTTGATCTTTGAATGAGTCATGCATTTGTTTTCTCTTGGCCCAGCACTACCACTTATAGGTCACAGCTTAGCTTGTTAGTCGAATGCATAAGCAATTGGGTACCTGGTTAATATGATGCTTCTTTGCCTGATTACTGATTCTCTATATTGCATAGGTACTGATGTTCTTGGTTGCGGATTGACGGATTCTTTAGGCTGCTTGGAGCACAGGTATTGCTTTCTCCACCTCGGGCTTTGTACCCCCAACCTTCATCGTTCATCATTTCTACTTGATATTGAGAATTTGATTGAGCTGAAGTTTCAGTTGAATCATGAACCGATTTGCTTGATATACTCCCTCGGGCTGGGACAATATTCATATACCCAGCATCTTAATTCAGTCAGTGTTAGAGGCCTCATTCCATCTGTCATAGGTTCCATGTGAGGAGAAAAATGAAAGAAAATAATGGAAATTGAAGAAAATAGAGGCCTCATTGATAAAAAGGTTTACAAGGATCAGTTCATAGACTTTTTGTTAGTTCATTTTTGGAGCTCTCTCTCTCACTCTAGGACACTTATAGTTTTCTTGGAGCACTTCAACTTTGTATCAAGAAGAGAAAAGAAGGCAAATGGAAGCAAGGATTAAGCAAGGAAAAGTAGGATCAAACAGCTACAACATGATTATTTGTAGGTATCGATTTCCATGTATGACTTCCTTGCTAGTTTTGGCATGCATGGTTATGCATGTGTTCTATTGGTTCTCTTGCTGTCATGGGCATGGGTTTTTCTAGGTGTAATAGTGTTCTTCAACCTTTCCTTCCCATTTCCAGATAGCCATGGTGTGATGGGGTTATCATGTTTTGGTTGAGATAGGTTTTTGGATGGATTCAAAGCTGAGTGAGTTCGATCGACGAAAGAAAAAAACACATGACTTAGTAATCCCTGAATCAAACTGTGGATTGAAGTAAAGCTATTGGCCTAATAACCCCTGAACCATATTGTGGGTTGTAGTAAAAATAGGTATTTTATGCCTTGGTGTGCCTAGGAATCCTCTATTAGTGAATGGAGGGGTATACAATAAAGCCTAGAGGTGGGTTCTTTCCATCAGGGCTAGGAATCCCAGGATGGGATACACGGTAATATTGGAGAGTGGACTCTCGGTTAGGTCCTAGTGATCCGGTGTCGAATGCAATAAAAACCATAGACTGGTGTCTCGGTTATGGCCTAATGATCCCTAAATTAGACTGCAGATTGTAATAAAGCCTAGAGACTAGGAAACGAGAAAATTCCTCATGGTATAGGTGGATAAATTTGATGGCTTCCATGTTTTTTTATGGCCTAGTGATCTAGTGGGGATCACGGTAAAGCATAGTATTATATGTTTATTGTTTTGGCCTAGTGATCTAGTGAGGATTGTGGTAAAGCCTATTTCTATTGATGAGGGTGAGGTGGTGTAGCCTCAGAAAGCCCTGGATGAGTTTTGGTGATGAGTCCCATATTCATGCTTGGAATATGGCACATGGGTGACTGGATAAAACAAATATTTGGTCAACTAATGTATGGTCAGTTGGTTCATGGAAGTCCCATACCTAGTTGGATTTTGAATTCCTTAATAAGAGTTCCTTTCCTTGGTATTTTATGAGAAAATGTATTGGTTCATATGTGGAATTTATGGCTGATGTATCCTTATTATTTCTATTATTTCTATGTTGGTTATGAGTATGTTTTATGACAGTGATGATGTATGGCTCTCATCATGTTTTGATTTGTAAATGAATGAATATATGAATAGATGACCTAATAGATGATAATGAAAATAATGTGATAAGGAATCAATGCTTTGCAGAGATTCTCATATAAGTATGAGACCCCCTATGCTCATATTTGTTCTTATGACCTGTATATTTCAGATTTGTGACATGTTTGATGAAAAGCCTATCATGGATAGTAGGGGTCAAGTCAAGTATTTGTTCAACTATTCACATTTATATCATTGTTTCGATGTTACTTTTAATTCCTGAAGGTTTCATGGAGTTCTGGGCAATTGCCTAAGTCTTGGCCCTTAAAAGGTGGCAGAAAATCTAAGGTCGTAGGCTCAAACCTAGCTCAAAAATTCCATAGAACCTTCCATTCCCATGTTGTGAGAGTGACTAGAGGGCCCTAGTCGCACGCATTCCCATGTCATGGGAGCGACTAAGACTCTAGGGCAGTGCAGTGTCAAGTTGTCTCACAGGTTGATCATCTAGAAGGGTGGGTTAGCTCATGCATATTCTGTGACATGTGCAGAAGGTCAGATTGGTTGTGTTGTGTTGGTTCCACTTCCTTAACTATACATGGGGAGTTGAATCATATTGTAGTAGCCTCTCTTAGCATGTTTACCCCAGCGGACCGGTTAACTTAGGTAAATGTGGGAGGAGGGTGTTATAATACATAAATATGTACATATACCAAAAGCTAATTTTCCACCACCGATAAATAATGAAGGATACATCACCTACATTTGATCATCCATCTTCTATGTATATTCATTGGGCCCAAAGTTCTTCCACTGTACTTTAAATTGCTCGATTTCTTAGTTCTAGAGCATGAGTTATTTCCGTTGCAATGTGCATTGAGGTTCCAATTGGAGTTTTCCTTCTAGATCCACTTGCAATATAGAGCAACCAATAACATGATCAAAATATTTTACATATCTTTTTAGCAATGAGACATGGAAAACATCATGGAATTTCACTATTGGAGGTAGTGCAAGTATGTAAGACACTAGTCCAATCTTGTGTTGATCCACATAGCTCTTTTGTGTATCATGTGTTTCCTTTAAATTCTTCTTGATAACCTACATTTCATGTTCCATCTCTGCCAAAATTTCCATTCATATAATTACCCTCTTCACTAGATCACTCCATCTAATGGGAGTATTACAAATCCACCCAAAGAGTTCTTCAAGTGGACTCATCCTTAGTGACTCCTGATAACCATTATTGTATGCAAAATCCACTAATTGAAGATACCCCTCCCACCTCCTCAGCTGATGCGTGAAATTCATCCTCAACATATAATCAAATATCATGTTGACCCTTTATGTCTATCCACATGTGCATGAATGATAAGTTGTATTGAAGGCCAGCTTTGTACCAAAACTTGCAGACAGCCCCTTCCAAAACCTTATAGTTAACTTGGAATCTCTATATAATATCATCTTCTTATGAATCTAAGCTACCTTTTTGGCTGAATTAGAAGTCCTCACTTCAATAAAGTGAGCTGCCTTGCTTAACCTATCAACCAAAACCATGATGGAGCCTTCATGAACATCTAAACTACCTTTTTGGCTAAATTACCAGTCCTCACTTCAATGAAGTGAGCTATCTTGCTCAACATATCAACCACAACCATGATGGAATCATGTTGCTTCGATGCCCTTGGAAAACTTGTAATGAAATCCATGGAAATGACCTCCCATTTCCTCTCTGGAATCATAATAGATGGTAACAAACCAAGTGGGTGTTTAACTAAACTTTCATCTACTGTCAGTATAGACATCTAGCAACAAACTCTGCCACTTCATTCTTCAAATTCCACTAATAGTATAACTTATTCACAACTGTCAACTTCTTCTAATATCCCGGGTGACCTGAATATGAAATGACATGAAACCCCTCAAGATAAGCTTCTTGAGCTCACTTTCATGTACACATAGATCATGTCCCTAAATCTCACCAAGCCATCTATCGTGAGATGATAATCCACATCCTAATCACCTATACCCTGACGTAACCTTTGATTATGTTACTGATATATTCCATCACGTTGTCTTGTTGTAAGATCTGATCCTGTAAATCTATCCCATAAGAGCTCACAAATACAACATGGTTTACCTGCACTCTCTTACTGAGAGCATATGCAACCTTGTTCTCCTTTCCTTTAATGTATCTGATCTCAAAGTCAAATTCATTGAGGGTAGTGTTGTTGCTACGAAAAATACCCTATAAAAATTTTCCTACAATTTAATTTTGCAGCGTAATGTGGGTCTTGTGATCGGTCATTCCGTAGTCACTTCTTGGTTGGTTGGTGTTCTGTTAAGTCTTTGCATTCCTTTCTTGGATTGTAAGTGTTGAAGCCACCTACTCACACATGCTCAGTCTAGAACAAGTTCATGAGTGGATTATTTTATGTAAGCTTAAAAAAACATAACAAAGTCCATCAAGGCAGTCTCTGTGCAATGATCAACCAATGTCGATAGCCAATGCACACATTCATTGATAGTATCTCACTTTTGGCTATGATTGTACTTTTATTTCAGTAAGTTTTCAAAATTGTCGCTTTTGCATAACTTTTCTTTTACAAGTGTCTCTTTCATGTTTCTGACTATCACTTTCACTTGTTTTAAACTTGATTATTGTCATTTTCAAGTTATCTTTTCTCTAGCATGTGTCACTTTCACCAACATTTGCATATCGCAAGTTTTGTTCATACTTTTCTTTTCATATTGCAAGTGTCATATTTTGGCATGGGAAGCATCGCTTATCACAATAAGTGGAGTTTTGCTTGTTTCAAGGGGAAATTTTGGGATTGATGAATCCTACAAGTCATGTAGATATGTTTTACACTCATTCTCAAATTTTGATGCATTGTCACACAAGTGTCATCAAAAAGTGTATCTTTAGTGTCGCACTTGGTGAAAGTCATCAAAATGTTGTCACATTGAGAATAATATGTTTTTCATGTGTTCTGGATGATGTATGTTGTGTTGTCAATTTTTCTAAGTGTGTGATCATGCTCAAGTCTTGTCCTTATTCACTTTAACCTCATTGATCTTGCTCTTAGCCTTATCTGGAAAATTTCACTCCAAAGAAACATGCCTTCACTCAATCGTTCTAAACTGCACACTGCATAGTATCGACCCTGAAGCCCTAACCTTGCTTGTTGAAACTAGAGGTTGTGAAGTTATAGTTCCCAACCTTAAATGTTGAGCTCTAGAACTGCATAATTTATGCTTCCTAGTCAACCACAACTCTGCATTGCGATATTTCAAGCCTCAAGATTCTAGCCTAACGCCTTGAGCTACGCAATTATAAAATCCATCAGATTGTTCTCCCTCTACAATTTTGCAATGGGAAACTTCAAGCCTCAATCCTCAACCTTGAGCCCTTGAAACCCTCAAATCTCCCAACTTATTCTCCTGCTAGAGCTATGCATTAGGAAACTCTAAACCTCAAGCCTCAACCTTGATATATTGAGCCCCTCAACTACACCGTCACCTAGCCTGGCCTCTCAGAACTGCACATTGGGAAACTTTAAGGTCTTAGCCTCATGCTTGACCTCTTGAGTCCCTCAACTATGTAGTTCCTTTAGTCAGTGCTTCCAAAACTGCACACTAGGAAACTTGAAGCCTAAAGCCCAAACCTTGAGCTCTTGAGCCCCTCAATTACATAATCGTTCAATACTGGCCATATTGAAATTGACATTACACAGTCTCAAGCCTCAGTCCTAGACCTTGGCCTCTGCAGCTGGGAAATCCTTGAATTAATCACTCAATTAGTCTCCTGGTTCCAACCCTAACTAGTATTTCATGAAACATGTCAGCTAAAGCGTTTTCAGACTGATTTCATCTTGTCATCAATAGATTTAAGTTGTCGGTACTATATCTTATCATGATAGTATGAACATGGAGGAAAAGGAGAAGGAGACCATACTAGAAGACACCTATGGAGTTGAAGGGTAACATGATCATCAGGTGCAAAGACGAAGGAAGACCAGAGTACAACAAAATTCCAAAGATCAAGACCACATTAAGACTCCATTCTGATTCACAACACTTTCAAGGGTGTAATAAGGACATGCACTATCTCTCAAGAAGACTTAAAGATAGCAACAGAAAAGAGTGTCTTGACATCGCTATGTCATCATGCAACCCATGTCATCAGTTTCATGTAATGTAATGTCATGATTCATCATGTGTCTTATGTAAATTCTTTATTGGAAAATGTAACATAAAGTGGAAGTCCAAAAGTCATCCATGTAACATGAAAAGTCATGTGGGAGTCAAAAGGTCATAGAGAAATCAAATAGTCATGAGGGTAGTCCAAGAGTCACAAGGGAGGTGAATTATCACCCCATTTGTTATAAATACACCCTCATTATTCATGCAAAGGACATTTAACTTTGGCTCCTCCTATCATGCATTGGAGAGGAAGATAGTTGTTTTAGAGGAGTGAGTGACTTCCCTAATGCTCCACTATTAGGGGTAGTGGTGTTTACTATCTTGATGTATCTTGGCACTTTTCATTAATTTAGAAGCTTGTTTAACAAACACGCTTTCATGCATATGTCGTGAATTTGTAATAATATTCTTTGAATGTTTGTGATGTATGTTGTTTTCATTTGTACTTAAGAAATTGAACTATTTCGGTGGCTTTGGTACTTATCTCTTTGAAGGTGTGTTGTATTTGCTTTAACAATTGTTGCTTCCTTGTAAATTATTTCACTCGTTGTCAACGATTCATTCATATTATATGGTCATGTTATTTTTCTCGATTAGTACTATTACTTGTCTTTACAGGGTCCGCTTTTTTTCCCTCAATGTAAAAGGACATTGATACTTTCTGCAACTAAACATTTCACAAGGCATACTCACTTGCTAATTCGAAAATACATGTGTATTACTCTCCTTTGCTGAACTTTGTAGACAAGGAAAATATACAAGGATTCATCACGGTCGATACTCTGGATGGGGATCTTACTGCAATTGGTATGAGGTCTAATTGGGGCTTCACATCACGGAGACCCCCTTGGTTGATGGTTTTCTAGTACCTTCAACAAAATGGTGCTAGAAGGAGGGCTAGATGACAAGTTGTGCCTATTGAGTTTGTTTTGAACCTCTTATATGAAATGGATCATCATGAAATCATACTCTTCAAGTATTTTTCTAAGTTATCCCTTGTTGAAATTTGAATCCTCGATGAGTCTCTCCATGACTTGTATCAATTCAAGTTTGATGGTGAGGGTGATACATCCATTGCCGAGCATGAATCTCTTTTCCTAAGTTTTGTGAATACTAAGAAATTGATTATGAAGATGTGACTTGTATTCTATTCTGCCTCACCCTTGAAAACTGAGTTAGCTGATGGTGTCACACTCTAGCACTTTCTTCCATTCATTCTCATGAACATCTCATCAAGGAGATTGTTTTAGCCAAAAATAGGTATGATTATCGAGATGTTTATAAAAGGATTAATCAATTAAAGATTTCTCTAATTGTCTTCTTCACCTCTGTTATGAATTTCCTGAAGAAGAAACTTTGAGACTTTGGTTCATACCTCTTTTCACAGTGAAACCAAAAAGTTTAATGTTTATGCTCCCCAACTATTGTAAGCCATGAGACACCCCTAATTTCAAAGGAGGAACTTGTTATTCCTCTTATTTCTTGTTGTCCTCCTTTTTCAATTTTGATGTGGGTGCCTTGTGATGATAATAAAGTTGGGAGATATTAAAATCAAATTCCTAATGCATCCTTTCATCCTCTTCCACTTTTCATGATTTAGATTCCATGGAGGAAATCCCAGAATGCTTCATGAAGCCTATGGTGAAGACTAATTTCTCCATTCCTCAATATGATATTATTACTTATAATCCAAATCCTGAATCTCATTTGGACACTTCTCATCCTCTACCATCTTTTTCTCATGACCCCTTGTCCCTCAATCTTCCTGATCAATCTCTTCCAAATCCAAAGTAGTGAACAGGTGCAAGGTAGTCACATTTCGCAAGAGGAGTAGGAAGGTGATGATTCTTTTGATATTTCTTCTCTTTTTTAGAGTCCTCCATGTGAAGATGGTTTTTCCTCACTCTTGGATGATAATGAATCTAATAATATTAGTTGTAAATCAAATGTAATAAATTAATCAATCTAAAGTTCTGGGAAACAATCATTCTGATGAGGATGACTTCGTTGATATATTTAATGATGAATTCCCAAGTGCATCAACTGATATTTTAGTTTCTCAAGGATATTTTATCTCGAAAGATTTAGATCTTAAATCTTTATTGGTCAAACAAGATTCGCTTTTGAACACTTCTTCCTCTTCGCCTCCCTATCCTTTGTGCTCTACTATTTACAATGAATCAACTTACGATGAATACTCTCCATGTTCTTCAAGTTTGTTATCTCATGAGTTGAATTTCGAAATGACACAAGATAGTGAAAATATCCATGGTGAAGAAGAGAATAATGAAATTATAGAGCATGCATTCCATCCCTTACCATATCTTTTTTTGTATGAGGTAAACTCTTCGAATCAATGTGGTCATGATATTTTTTCGATTCATACATTCTCAAACTTGCAATCATAAGAATATTATCACTTAAGTAATATGTTTGTTTAGTTTGAAAAATATAATCAAACCAGTGATCTAGATACCTGGCATCGAGATAATGGTGATCTTGTTAACTTAATAGATATCAGTTGTCCACATGGAATTAGTGATTTGAATCGGTTTATAAAATGTTCTTATCTGTCTTTTCAAAGTTTGTAAACTTGTCAGGAATTCAAGGAACTTCAACTCTCGTTCATGGTTATGTTAGGTTTTCGTGATCCTCGTAAAATTCTTGAACCATGTCAGATATGTATTTTCTCACACAATTCTTTCATTCGTATTGTTCGTTGTATGAAAACTCATTCTTGATGGATTTTGGGATTTATCATTGCAATTTTCCTATTTCTTGAGATCAGGTTTCTGATCATACTATTATAGTGAATTCATCCTCATTAAATGATCTTGTATCAAATTCAGCTTTGGAGTGTATACATGTCATGAATGTCTGGAATTGTGAAGCAGATCAATTTGAAGATTACCTTTGGTCAAATTATGTTAAGTGCTATGGTGGATAATTAGCACCTAGTCTCTCTTGTGAATGTCTTGATGGCACCAAAAGTCCTCCTGCGTGTTAGCATGTGCTTGAGTTATTTTGTGAATCAGGTTCCTCCTTTTCATCCATTACATCCTGACTAGTTTCATATGTTCGCTATACTAGCAGTACTTTTAAATTATTTCAATTATTGCAGTGCTTGTACAGTTTTTCACCAGTTACAGGAAAATGTTTTTTCACATTCGGCATACGAGGAAGTTGATTCTATTGTTCAAAGTATGTAGAGTTGTTCAAATAGATCTATCTATGTGGGAATTTGATTCTTTAATCAACCCATCTGATCATGATTCTGACTATGGTCACTCTCATTCAAATTACCATTTTCCCATCGACACATTAAATGACATTTGTTTTACATTTGTTGATCTTTATGGTTTAAAATCTTGCTATTTGGGTAGTTTTCAAGCAATTAAGCCACTTCAGCCTTCGTTGATGTTTGTGTCAATTCCTCACTGTCTTGGCATGCTTGCTAAATATGATTAGTTGCATTTTCCCTCACAAAAATCTCACCTTGACCCTATTCTTTTAATTAAAAAATCATCCTTTCATCGATTGTGGGTTTTTTAGGAGGATTGTTTTGAATTTTACAATCCAATCTATGATTTCCTAGAAGCATCTTAGTTAGAAATCCCATTTTCTAATCACAAGATTTAGTATTTTCTCATGCTTTCTAAGGAGGATGACACAAATGAAGGAGCATTCATAAGAAGCTTTTGATGTCTTTCTATTTATAATCTTCTTCGAGAACGTAAGATCACAAGTTTGGTAGAAGTAGTGGCTATGTCATATCTTTTTTCTAACAGACAAGACCTTCAAATTTTTGTGCAAGTTATTCAAGCTCTTATTTCTTCCATTTCACATTGTTATATTTGTTTTAATTTCTCACATCTTTGTGTATGCAGGTTGGGGGAAGCTATGGTGACTGCATTGGAAATTTCGTTATACGTGACCCTGAACTTCTAGTTGGTTAGGTTAGAAGTAGGTCTAGATGCATATTAGTCTTCCCTTGCACACTAATCTTACACCTTCTTTCTATACTCTTTCTTGTGATTTCTTATTTTGTGTTGCATCTTGTTTCTGGTTTAACCTCTATTACTTTTGTCTTTTTGGTTTTGTTTCCTTGTTGAGTCTTGCCTCACCTTTTACGTTTTTTTTTAATAAGACTTCAAAAGAAGGATGTTACTATCAAGTGGAAAGATAATGTGGAAAAATATAAAAGGGTCTTGTGACATTGCAACATTTTGTTAATCTTTAGTCCTTCTTCTTTGTCTTGGTTCATACCTAACATAGTTACTAATCAAACAAGACCTATTACCTCAAAACGAGAACTCTAGCAAAAAAACCCCAAAAAAACATGAAAAACAGTCTGAAAACAAAAAGTATTGATTCTACATAACCACTTTCTTTTCGGAGTAAATTTTCAATATTTTTTAAAAATAACAGTAAAAGACAATAGAGTCCATTTTGTTTGGTGCAAAAAACACCTTGAAATAAAAAAGTGTTGATGCTAGAATAACATTTTTTATTTTTATTTTTCGAGGTAAATTTTCAAATTTTTTAGCAATGGCATTAAAGATGAAATATCAAGACTCCAAAACACCTTAAAATTTTAACAATTTTCAAGCATGACATGAAAGATAAAATATCATGTCTCTGAAAAGCCTTAAAATTCAAACAGTTTTTTGTCATGATGTTAAACATAAAACACTCATAATTTTTTTTTACCATACCATTAAAGATAAAATATCGTGACTTAGAAAAACCTTAAAATTTTGATAATTCTTCAACCATGGAATTAAAACCAAATATCACGACTACAAAAAACCTTAATTTTTAAATATATTTCAACCATGGCATTATCGAGAAATTATATGACAAAACAATATTTGAAAATGAACACCTCAATAAAAAAGTCATTATACCAAAAGTAATTTCTTTTTTAAAAGTTAAAAGCATAGTTATTTTAAAATCTTAGCCTAAGACAACTTGACACATTGTAACAAAAAATTAAAAATCAATAATCAAATTAACATGTGGGGCAGGGGAACTCAATCTATTGCAATGAAATCTTAAAAAACAACCATGAAATTGATACGTTGTGGGGCAGAGTTGTCCATTATAACGATAACTTTAAAATCAACTATAAAATTGACATATAATGAGGTCGGATTGCTAGTTGATGATCAATAGAACCCTAAAAAAAAAAAAAGAAAATAATAAGTAAGTAGATAAGTAAATAAAAATGAAATTTCAAAACAAAGAAAAAATTAAAAGATTGAAAAAAATTAAACAAAAAAAAAAAAAATTAAAAAAATAACAACTAATAAATAAAACAAAATATTAAAACATAAAAAAGATAAAAATGACCAAAAATAAACCAAATATAAAATATTTTTTTGAGAAATCACAAATTAGTTTCAAATCCCACATGCTTAGAACCACTTACTATGATTCATCATTAGAACAAAAACACTATATATATATATATAAAACAACAACAACAAAAAACAAACATTAAATTTCTTAAAAAAACAAAATTAACTCAAAAAGATAAAAAATAAGAGGGAAAAAAATAATTTAAAGAAAAACTTTAAAAAAATTAATACTAAACAAAACAAATAAATAAAAATGAACTAAATAACAAAAAAAAATAAAAATTTAATAGAAACTACAAACATATATATATATATATATATATATATATATATATATATATATATATATATATATATATATATATATATATATATCATAAAGTTAAAAATAAATATAAAAGATCTAAGAAAATAATATTTAAAAAAAAATAAATGGAAAAAAACATTAAAAGTTAAAATAAAAAATAAAAAATAAAATTTAAATTTTACATAAAAGTTATTAAAAAAAAAAATTAAAATAGATATAAAATAAAACAATTAAAATTAATTATAATCTCATAATTAAAATTTATTTTAAAAAATACTAAAAAATAATTAACTATGATAAAAATTCTTTAAAAAACAAAAAAATTAAGGAAAAAATTTAAAAATTTAATAAAATACAAATAAATAAAGTGAATTACATTAAAAAAAATACTATTTTTTAAAATAAATAAATAAAAAATTATAAAAGAAAATTAAAAGTTAAATTTATATAAAATCATAACCTCAAATTATTAATGTCATTTTCTTTTTAAATTTTACAAAAATAATAAAAAATTTCATTATAAAAAAGTATTTAAAAAAAAAAACACATTTAAAAATCCCTTTAAAAAGCAAACATCTTAGAATGAAAAACAAGAAGAGGAATAAGATAACTTGAACAATTGTTAAATAATAAACATTTAAAAAAAAAATATTGTGCATACTTAGGACATCAGAAAATTTTAAGTGTAAAAAATATGTCTTAAAAAAATAACGATTGTCAAAATTCGTATGAAAATCACAAACATTTAAAAAAAATTATTCACACTCAATACATTAGAAAATTTATAGTGTCAAAAATAAGCCCTCTAAAAAAAGGGGTTGATGCTATATCAACACTTTAACTCAAAATCCATATGAAATTCACTAACATTTAAAAAAAATGTTCATACTTGATAAATAGAAAAAAAAAATTAAAGTGTTAAAAAATATGCTCCAAAAAAAGGTGTATTTTCATCACCACTTTTCAAAATCGGGTGATATTTTGCTACCTCAAGAAAACGAGTACTCAGTAATTTTATCATTTGATCGGTGACTATGTTACATTTTTCTCAATGTCTTTTTGATGGAAAATATGATCCTTTAATAAGGAGATCTTTATGTGAAACCATGATACCCATATCTTTTTTAGGAGCCTAATTTTTGTACTCGGTTTTTATGTTTCGATGTTTCCCATGTTGATCCTATGAAGTAGAGAAGGACAAGGGGAAAATATAAATGAGAAAACCAATATTAGAGGTCTATATATACTTCTTTGAGGGAACAACCTCTTTTGCTCTCAATAAGTCAGAATCCCTCTTTTTCCCATGAAATGAATAAGTGCCAATAGACAGTTCCATATAAAATAAATAAATAAGGGTGAAGGAAGAGAAAAGTTTCCTTCACATGGAGGTGAAACATGAAACTTTATCGAGGTATTGTCCAGGTTTGTTGGTAGCAAAGTAATGTGTGTGTTCCGAAAGTGACTCCATCGGGGTGTTCTCTAGGCTTGCTGACAGTGGAGCAACACCAGAGATGAAAAAATATAATCTGAATATCCTAGAGATCGCAAATTACACTACCCTTTTTCTTGATTCGAAACATTGCAATATCATTGGCCTTATGAATGCATTCAACCGAGAAAGATATGGAGGTGAATTCATCTATAACGAGGTTTGGTGGGGAGGCCAGATAAATATGTACGATGAATTAATACTTCCTGAAAAACTAGGCCCTGCAAAAAATATTAAATCAAGGTAGAGAACTAAAGTTCTACCGGTGTGTCGCCAAGTGTAGTCGTTGCGACAAACACCCTCCAAACTTTTTCCTACACTTGAATTTTGGAGCCTAATTTGGATCCTAAGATTGATCGTTCCATAGTCACTTCTTGGCCAGTTGAACTTTTGTTAAGTCCTTGAGCTTCCTCCTTCGATTTTAAGTGTCACACCCACCTGCTCACACATGCTCATTCCACAACAAGTTCATGAGCACATTATTTTACACAAGCTTGAGCAAGCACAACATAGTCCATTAAGATAGTTCCTGTGCGATGAGAAACCTATGTCAATAGTCAGTGTATGGTTTCATTTATAGTCTCAATTTTGGCTTTGACTGTACTTCTATTTCGGTGAGTTTTCCAAACTGTCGCTTTTGCATGCCTTTGCTTTTGCAAGTGTTTCTTTCATGTTTTTCTCTCACTTTCACTTGGTTTCACCTTAATTACTCTCGTTTTAATGTCATATTTTATCTGGAATGTGTCACATTCACCGTGATTCGCATATTTCAAGTGTTGTTCATACTTTTCTTTTCATATCGTAAGTGTAGTCTTTTGGCATGGGAAGTGTCTCTTATTGCAATAAGTGGTGTTTTGGCTTTTTTGAAGGGGAAATTTTGGTATGGATGATTCCTATTATTCATGTAGATATATTTTACACTCATTCCAAAATTTTCATGTATTGTCATACAATTGTCGTTATTATCATCACAAAGTGTATCTTTAATGTCGCACTTGCAGACAGTTGTCGAAATGTCGTTGCATTGAGGGTAGTATATATGTTTTTCATGTTTTCTAGGTGATTTGTGTTCTGTCATCTAGCGTTCTAAGTCTCTTATCATGCTCAAGTATTTTCCTTGTTCACTTTCACCTCACTGATCCTATACTTAGCCTTATCCAGAAAATTTCACTCTTGAGCAACATGGCTTCACTTAACCCTTCAGAACTAAGCACTATGTAGCATAAACCCTCAATCCCTAACCTTGCTCCTTGGAACTATGCATTGTGTAGTCACAATGCCCAACCTTGACCCTTGAGCCCAAGAAATACAAAATTACTACCTCCCAATCAACCATGATTTCACATTACACAATGTCAACCCTCAACCCTCTAGCCTGACACCTTGAGCTGCACAATTGCACAATAGATGAGATTGTTCTCCCTCCAAAACTATGAATTTGGAAAATTCAAGCCTCAACCTCAATCTTCAACCTCTAAACCCCTCCACTGCACAGTCTCATAGTTTTTTTTCCTTCCATAACTGCGCATTGGGAAAATCAAAACCTCAAGCCTCAAAATTCATCTATTGATCCCCTCAACTAGGGAGGCACCTAGCTTGGCCTCCCAAAGCTGTGAATTGGGAAAATTTAAGGCTTAAGCCATAGGATTTACCTCATCATTCCCTCAACTACACAATTTCTTAAGTTTTTCCTTCCAAAACTGTGCATTGGGAAACCTCAAGCATCAAGCCCCAACCTTGAGCTCTTGAGCCCTTCAACTGTGAAATCCCTTGATCCTGACCATCTCGAACTATACATTTCACAGTGTCAAGCCTCAATCCTATACCTTGGCCGCTGGAACTACTCAATCCCTGAGTTAATCACTCAATCAATCACCCGATTCCAACCCTAACCGGTGATTTCATGAAACATGTTAGATATATAATTTTTTTATTGATGTCATCTTGTCATGAGTAGCTTTCAGTTGCAGGTATTATATGTTGGAAATAATACTGAGAGGGGGGGGTGAATCAGTATTATCAGAACTATAAAACTTTTTCAATGCTCAGAAACATATACGCTACTTTCGTTAAGTGAACCAGCATGTACACGCAACTGTGAATAAAGAGAACAGCGTATAACTAGAAATCTTATAATTCAGTCAGTTTATCTTCAGTTAAGTGCATGAGGACATTATTCACCATAGTAAGAGTAAACAGATGCAGTAGAACAGATCACACAGAAACCACACACATGAACACCAAGATATAAGGTGGAAACCCAATGTGGGTGAAAACCACCTGCTGCAAGTCGTCTCTATCTTTAATATGAAACTTCAGATTACAATCTTTTTGTACTGGTGCAGCCTTATACCAGTACGCAGGCTACAACCTGCAGAAGGCTACAACCTTCTCTCGTTCTCCAAACTTCCTTGGAAGGGAGCTCCAACCCCCTTTGCTCTTGTACTAGCCAAGATACTAGTACGTAGGTGCTGGCCTACAATCTTCTTTCTTTCAGGTACCACCTTTCATACATTTTCAGACTGGATATTCCTGAAGCACAACGTTACAATCTGAAGACCACAATTCATTCAACTTTCACAACAAATCATTGAAGCACAAAACATCCAATACTAGCATCATCAATCACTGAACCACTGAAACCCTGTCAAACACTAGTTACCAGAACACAGAGCAGACAACAGAACTCTGCAATAACAGGCAGACCCAACTGTAACTCAAAAATCAAGCTCCAAAATATATACGCTACTTCAATGAGAGAAACCCGCGTATACACGCGCTTTTACCGAAGCCAACCTGCGTACAGATCTAAAAATAAATTCTCTCAACTTGCAGCTGTACCAGACATCAGTTAGACCCAGAACATAACATTGCGTCAGTATGCAGATCTAGAAATACGCAAAATCAATCATATCATAATAGTGCATTTCAAATCATTAGATCCCGATCTATCCTTAGATCTAGTCTTCCATCAACCGAAGTGATCTCTCCTTAGCTTAGATCAAGCAACCCAGAACCTGCATACCAGATCTCTTTCTTTTTCAGATATTCAAGCCTTTTCAAGATAAATTGCCTAATGATCTTCTCCTCCTTATATAGCCTTAGGCCTTGCTCAATACCAAGAGCCAAAACCATCGAAATCCAAAACCATCAACTTCAAAACTAGAGATCTACACGTCTGTCGAGGTACTTTGGTCCAAAGACATGGGCACAAGTACCGAGGACTAACTACCATGGACCAAAAGGAAACTTCCCGACATATACGCCCTTTTCTGTTCATGCATCTACGTGTATACGCGCCTTCGTATATAGCTCTCCTGCGTATACGCGACTTAGTATGCATAGCACCAGCGTGTATACACAACTTTGACTTAATTAACCTGCGTATATGAGATTTCTCTTCATTCTGTAGTCTGAACGGAGATCTGACATCAAAGAGAGTTGCCATCAAGGACAACACCTGTATCAAAGCGCCACACCTGTGCCAAAATGCCAACAATCTCCCCCTTTGGACTTGATGGCAACCTCAAGATCCTTAGAATCATTCTCCCCCTTTGTCATCAAGGGCAAAGGGTTGTGCTCCCCCTGAGTACATGCTGATACCTCTGTTTGGCTGTGTTGAAACATGCTCCCCCTGACTGTAGGCCAGATCTGCAAAAGATGTTCTTCAACAAGAACCAAGACTTATACACCATAAGGGACCTTCCTATCACCAAAAGACTCAATACATACATCCATACTCCCTACCAAGAGGGGACACATCAGCAACAACCAATTATATTACATCATTCATCCCAGGCATAGTGGGGAAACCAACATAGGCCGTTACATGACCTTGACACCATAAAAGAGATATCAGAAAAGAAGTACATGACATAGAGACAACAGATCTAGACCAAGACTTATGAAAGTTACCAGCAGCATCTGATAAACATCTTTTAGATCAGCAACCAGGATTTCTTTCTGAGCTCCTTCTCCTGAAACCAATAACCAAAACATCTAAATGCCAACAATGCTTTATGAGACTTTTAAGCTGCTCCCCCTGAACCTGTGCCTGTTGCACCTCCTGAAACTGTGTCTGAAGGATTCTGACATACCCATCTCAGATCTTTTCAAACCAGAGGTTGCCCTTGCTGCTCAGAACTCCATATACGCGATTTATCCTGCACAAACCGGCGTATGGACGCGGATATACTCTCTGCAACAAGCATACACCATACACGCGACTTTCTCAGCGTAAATCGGCGTGTATACGCGTATATACCTTATGTAACTTGCGTATACCAACTTTTCTGTAGAACAGACAAGCTTCAACAGCAGGATGAAGCATCAACTACTCCCAGCTTTTGTCTGAGATATTCAAAAGTTTCCCTGGGCAGTGGTTTTGTGAGAATATCAGCAACTTGTTCCTTAGAAGGGACATACTCCAACTTGACCTTCTGCTCAACAACTTGTTCCCGGAGAAAATGGTATTTGATA
Organism: Pinus tabuliformis; assembly: GCA_031772625.1. Taxonomy (NCBI): domain Eukaryota; kingdom Viridiplantae; phylum Streptophyta; class Pinopsida; order Pinales; family Pinaceae; genus Pinus; species Pinus tabuliformis. The sequence goes on along the minus strand of CM062818.1, from coordinate 1,413,048,093 downwards.
GGTATGTGCTTGGTCTTTGAGTGCATGACTGGATTCTTTGAAATGCTGATTGCACTTGTATTATCACATAAGATAGAGACTGGTGGAGTGCAAGTGATTTGAAAGTCCTGCAAGGTCTGCATCATCCAAAGAAGTTGTGTGCAACAAGATGCCGCAGCCACATATTCTGCTTCAGCTGTAGATAAGGCAATCGAACTCTGTTTCTTGCTGAACCAAGATACTAATCTGGAACCCATGAAGAAAGCACCACCACTTGTGCTTTTCCTATCATCCACACTTCCAGCCCAATCTGCATCTGTGTAAGCATGAAGAGTGAGATCTGTATTTCTAGGATACCATAAGCCATAGTTTTGGGTCCCTTGAAGATACTTGAAGATTCTTTTGACTGCCTGAAGATGAGTTGCCTTTGGGTTGGCTTGAAATCTTCCAACAATTCCTACTGCATGTGTAATATCTGGTCGGGTACCTGTCAAATAGAGCAAACTCCCAATCATGGATCTATAAGTGGGTTGGTGAACTGCTGCTGATTCATCATTTGCACTGAGGCTGCATCCTGTAACCATGGGAGTACATACTGGCTTTGACTCTTCCATGCCATACTTCTTCAAGATCTGCTTGAGGTATTTGGTTTGAGACAAGAAGATACCTCCTTCATTTTGTTGAATTTGCAATCCAAGAAAATATGTCAATTCTCCAAGTAGTGACATTTCGAATTCTTTCTGCATAACCGAGGCAAAGTTTTGACTCATAGTCTCTTCATTGCTGCCAAAGATAATATCATCTACATAAACAACAAGAATTAGCAATTTGTTATTTTCAACTTTTATATAGAGATTGCTATCTGCTGATCCTTTTGAGAAGCCTTGTTGGTGAAGATATTTGTCCAACCGATAGTACCAAGCCCTTGGAGCTTGTTTGAGTCCATAGAGAGCCTTTTTCAATCTGCATACAAGGTTTGGATCATTCCCAAGAATGAAACCATCTGGCTGCTCAATATATACTTCTTCTTCTAAGTCTCCATTCAGAAAGGCTGATTTCACATCCATTTGAAATACCTTGAAGTTTTGAAAGCTTGAGAGAGCAAGGAACATTCGGATAGCCTCAAGTCTTGCCACAGGAGCAAAGGTCTCTTCAAAATCTATTCCTTCTTGCTGTGCATACCCTTTACAAACAAGTCTGGCCTTGTTCCTAATTACTTCTCCATTTTCATTCAATTTATTCTTGAAGACCCATTTTGTTCCTATTACATTTTTATCTTTTGGTCTAGGAACTAATTCCCAAGTGTTGTTCTTTTCGATCTGCTCAAGTTCTTCATCCATTGCTTTGACCCAACATTCATCCTTACATGCCTCTTTCACATTTTGTGGTTCAGTGGAGGAGAGTAATGCCAAATAGCTTGAAGCTTCTGCAAGTGTCCTTCTTGTTTGTACTCCTGCTTCTTTCTGACCCACAATCTGAGATTCCGGATGATTCTTTTGAACATATCTGGATGGAGTCTTCTCTTCTATTCTTGTCTGCTCCTCTGGTTCTTCTTGAGGTTCTTCTTCTTCATCATTCCGTCTTTGAGGGTAGCCTTAATTTTCTTCAATGTCTTCATGATGAACTTGCCTAGGAATATATCCCTTCTCATCAACCACTACATCAATGCTGTCAACAATTTTGCCAAGTCTTTTATTGTAGCACTTATATGCTTTGCTATGTGGAGAATAACCAAGTAGAATGCCCTCATCTGCTCTTGGTTCAAGTTTGCCAAGTTGCTCATCAGTATTTTTAATGTAACATTTGCTCCCAAAGATTTTGAAGTGCTTCCGAAGGAGTCTCACCACTCCAGAGCTCATGAAGTGTTTGAGTGCTGTTTACTCGGACATTTGTTTTGTTAAGAATAATAACAGCAGCATGTGCAGCTTCACCCCAGAAGGTTGCGGGAGTACCTGATTCATCGAGCATAGCACGAGCCATTTGTTGGATAGTTTTGTTCATTCTTTCCACAACCCCATTTTGCTGAGGAGTTCTAGCTGTAGAGAATTCTCTTCTTATCCCATGTTCATCACAGAAATCGAAAAATTCATTTGAGGTGAACTCCCCACCTCTGTCAGATCTGAGGCACTTAATTTTATGTCCTGATTCATTTTCAACCAAGGCTTTGAAGGATTTGAATTTTTCGAATGCTTCATCTTTGTGCTTCATGAGCCCTAACCAAACAAATCTGGAGAAATCATCAATGAATAATATCAGATATTCTTCTCCTCGAGGTGTCCTCTTCCTAAATGGACCACATACATCTGTATGGACTAGCTCGAGAGGCATGCTAGCTGATCCTTCCTTCTCTGGAAAGTTAGTTCTGGTTTGCTTTCCAAACTGACAAGATTTGCATATGGTATTGTCTGGAATTTTGATATCTGGAAGACCACGAACTGCCTGATATTTGCATGCTTTCCTTATTTGTGAAAAGCTTAGATGCCCCAACCTCCGATGCCATAGCCAATGTTCATCATCCTTGCTTAAGTAGCATTGTTGTCCTTCCTCAAAGATATATAGATTATTTGGAGTCCTTCTTCCTTTGATCACTGTTTTACCTGTATCAAGATCGCGAACACAACATCCATTTGATCTAAATATTACCTCGGTTCCTTGATCGCACATCTGACTGACACTTAGAAGATTATGCTTCAATCCATCAACATATAACACATTTCCTGCTTTGACCTTCTCTTTCAACGAAGCAACACCTTTTCCTTTAATGGCTGCAGAGATATCGTTCCCAAAAGAAACTTTCTTCCCTTTTTCTAATGCGGTATATGACTCAAGCTTTTCTTTGTCCCCTGTCATATGCTTCGAACATCCGCTGTCAATGTACCATAGACTTTCTTGACCTTCTGCATAAAAGGCTATCCCACATCTTTCTGGTTGTGATTCTTTTATTCTCCATGTTCTAACATTTGAGGTTTGTTCCTTCTGAGTTGTCTTCCAGAATCTGCTCCTGCATTCAGAGTCTTCATGACCAAAGTTATTACAAATAGAGCATTCAACTTCATTTTCAAGAATCGAAAAATTGTTATAAGTCCTTTTCATGGTTCCAGTCATTCTCCCTTGCTTTTGAGCTTCTCTAGTCATGATTGTTTTGTAGGCAACACATTGAGCTGCTTTGTGACCGAAGTTATGGCAAGAAAAGCATTGGCCATTAAAGAAACTTCTGTGATAATCAGATTTATCATCCAACGGATTGTAGCTTCTATTCATTCTTGGAGCAAATTGGGAAGATTTTACCTGTGGCTGATTGTAGCTTCTGTTTGTCCTTAAGGCTGTTTGTCCCTGAATTTCTTGATGGTCTTTATTTGTTCTTGAGATAAACTGTCCCTGATTCACCTGATGACTTTTATTTGGCCTTTGCTCGCTTCTCCTTGCTGCATCAAGATAACTTTTAGAGGTAGAGGCTTGAGATGTTTCTCCATTATATCCAAGACCTGTCTTGATCAGAGGAGATCGCTGCACATTCCAAAATTTTCATGTATTGTCATACAATTGTCGTTATTATCATCACAAAGTGTATCTTTAATGTCGCACTTGCAGACAGTTGTCGAAATGTCGTTGCATTGAGGGTAGTATATATGTTTTTCATGTTTTCTAGGTGATTTGTGTTCTGTCATCTAGCGTTCTAAGTCTCTTATCATGCTCAAGTATTTTCCTTGTTCACTTTCACCTCACTGATCCTATACTTAGCCTTATCCAGAAAATTTCACTCTCGAGCAACATGGCTTCACTTAACCCTTCAGAACTAAGCACTATGTAGCATAAACCCTCAATCCCTAACCTTGCTCCTTGGAACTATGCATTGTGTAGTCACAATGCCCAACCTTGACCCTTGAGCCCAAGAAATACAAAATTACTACCTCCCAATCAACCATGATTTCACATTACACAATGTCAACCCTCAACCCTCTAGCCTGACACCTTGAGCTGCACAATTGCACAATAGATGAGATTGTTCTCCCTCCAAAACTATGAATTTGGAAAATTCAAGCCTCAACCTCAATCTTCAACCTCTAAACCCCTCCACTGCACAGTCTCATAGTTTTTTTTCCTTCCATAACTGCGCATTGGGAAAATCAAAACCTCAAGCCTCAAAATTCATCTATTGATCCCCTCAACTAGGGAGGCACCTAGCTTGGCCTCCCAAAGCTGTGAATTGGGAAAATTTAAGGCTTAAGCCATAGGATTTACCTCATCATTCCCTCAACTACACAATTTCTTAAGTTTTTGCTTCCAAAACTGTGCATTGGGAAACCTCAAGCATCAAGCCCCAACCTTGAGCTCTTGAGCCCTTCAACTGTGAAATCCCTTGATCCTGACCATCTCGAACTATACATTTCACAGTTTCAAGCCTCAATCCTATACCTTGGCCGCTGGAACTACTCAATCCCTGAGTTAATCACTCAATCAATCACCCGATTCCAACCCTAACCGGTGATTTCATGAAACATGTTAGATATATAATTTTTTTATTGATGTCATCTTGTCATGAGTAGCTTTCAGTTGCAGGTATTATATGTTGGAAATAATACTGAGAGGGGGGGGTGAATCAGTATTATCAGAACTATAAAACTTTTTCAATGCTCAGAAACATATACGCTACTTTCGTTAAGTGAACCAGCGTGTACACGCAACTGTGAATAAAGAGAACAATGTATAACTAGAAATCTTATAATTCAGTCAGTTTATCTTCAGTTAAGTGCATGAGGACATTATTCACCATAGTAAGAGTAAACAGATGCAGTAGAACAGATCACACAGAAACCACACACATGAACACCAAGATATAAGGTGGAAACCCAATGTGGGTGAAAACCACCTGCTGCAAGTCGTCTCTATCTTTAATATGAAACTTCAGATTACAATCTTTTTGTACTGGTGCAGCCTTATACCAGTACGCAGGCTACAACCTGCAGAAGGCTACAACCTTCTCTCGTTCTCCAAACTTCCTTGGAAGGGAGCTCCAACCCCCTTTGCTCTTGTACTAGCCAAGATACTAGTACGTAGGTGCTGGCCTACAATCTTCTTTCTTTCAGGTACCACCTTTCATACATTTTCAGACTGGATATTCCTGAAGCACAACGTTACAATCTGAAGACCACAAGTCATTCAACTTTCACAACAAATCATTGAAGCACAAAACATCCAATACTAGCATCATCAATCACTGAACCACTGAAACCCTGTCAAACACTAGTTACCAGAACACAGAGCAGACAACAGAACTCTGCAATAACAGGCAGACCCAACTGTAACTCAAAAATCAAGCTCCAAAATATATACGCTACTTCAATGAGAGAAACCCGCGTATACACGCGCTTTACCGAAGCCAACCTGCGTACAGATCTAAAAATAAATTCTCTCAACTTGCAGCTGTACCAGACATCAGTTAGACCCAGAACATAACATTGCGTCAGTATGCAGATCTAGAAATACGCAAAATCAATCATATCATAATAGTGCATTTCAAATCATTAGATCCCGATCTATCCTTAGATCTAGTCTTCCATCAACCGAAGTGATCTCTCCTTAGCTTAGATCAAGCAACCCAGAACCTGCATACCAGATCTCTTTCTTTTTCAGATATTCAAGCCTTTTCAAGATAAATTGCCTAATGATCTTCTCCTCCTTATATAGCCTTAGGCCTTGCTCAATACCAAGAGCCAAAACCATCGAAATCCAAAACCATCAACTTCAAAACTGGAGATCTACATGTCTGTCGAGGTACTTTGGTCCAAAGACATGGGCACAAGTACCGAGGACTAACTACCATGGACCAAAAGGAAAGTTCCCGACATATACGCCCTTTTCTGTTCATGCATCTGCGTGTATACGCGCCTTCGTATATAGCTCTCCTATGTATACGCGACTTAGTATGCATAGCACCAGCGTGTATACGCAACTTTGACTTAATTAACCTGCGTATATGAGATTTCTCTTCATTCTGTAGTCTGAACGGAGATCTGACATCAAAGAGAGTTGCCATCAAGGACAACACCTGTATCAAAGCGCCACACCTGTGCCAAAATGCCAACATTATATCTTATCATGACAATATGATGATGGAGGAAAATGAGAAGGAGACCATGCTAGAATACACCTACGGAACTAAAGAGATAAGATGATCATTAGGCATGAAGATGAAGGAACACCATAGTACAACAAAAGACCAAAGATCAAGACCACATGAAGACTCCATACTGATTCACAACCCTTTGGAGGGAGGAAGAATGTAACAACCTTGGTGAAAATTCCATGTGATAAAAGTTAATAAAGGAAAAATAAGGCTATGGGTAAGGGACATGTATTCTAAGTTGAATGTTGGGCAAAGATATCCTAGTGGGAATCACTGGATGTGTTTATGGCTAAATGAAATTTGCAAAGGCTAAGGCATTAAAGAGGAAAAAAGGATTTTTTGGCACATTTATTTATGAAAATAAAAGAAATAAGAGACAAGGTGAAAGGTCACAAGTTGCATGTGAGGAGTAAATTGAACGAAAATAATGGAAAATGAATATAATAGACGCCTAATGGATAAAAAGGCTTCCAAGTATTGGTTTGTAAGCATGGTCAGATTAGTTTTGGGACTCTCTCATTGTTCTCTTTCTCTCTCTCTCACTCTTGGACACTTAGATTTTTCTTGGAGGACTCTAGTTTTGGAGCAAGGAAGGAAAAGTAAGCAAAGGAAGGATAAGGAAAGGAAGGAAATCAAGGATCAAGAAAGGAAGAGTACGATCAAGTAGTTTCAACGGGAATAATTGTAGGTAACATATTGCATGTGTGATTTTCTAGTTGGTTACACATGCACGGCTTTGCAACATGTTGGGGTATGGTTCTCTTGTTGTCGATGACATGGTTTTTCCAGGTTATGACAGTGGTTTTCAGCCTAGCGTTGTATTTTTCTAGATTCGGTGGTGTTTTTGGATGTTGATCTTGGATTTGAGATTTGGAATTCCCTGATTGATTTTAGAATCTGGGGTGGAGGTGGTCTCAAGGTTCATTCCCAAAGTCCTAGGAATCCCTTGACCGGTTTGCAGAGATACAGAGTAAAGCATGAGGGAGGTGTCTCAGTTTAGGGAAAGGATAGTGATGGATTCTAGATGGAATTCCAAGTTTGGTTTGGTCTTGTGATCAGAGCACTGGTTTTCATGTGATGATGGTATGACAAGGGTGGAGGTGATTTAACCTCTGGATTCCCTTGGTTGTTTTGGATTTTTTTTATCAATGAGATCCCACATTAATGTTTGGAATATGGCATGGGGGTGACTGACTAAAAGAAAGATTTGGTTCAGCTATGTCTACAGTTGGGTAGTATGTGGAAGTCTCGAACCTGGTTGGGTTTTCCTATGTCTATTAAAAGTAAAGTTATGTTACTTTTGTACTTATTTATATGTGGATTTAATGGTTGTTATATCACTATTATTTCCACGGTTTCATGTTGGTTATAAGCATGCCTAGTTGACTAGTTCATGACATGGTCATTTCATGTATTTGCTTGTAATTTTTAAAATGATGGATGCAAGACCTAGTTGATGTCATAGCATTTCAAGGGAGAAGGTGGTGATCATTCTTCTCATATCTCACAATATTTTTCAGTCATTCATACTCTTTCTTGTATCTTAGACCTGTAGATTGCACTGATGCGAAATGTTTGATAGAATGTCAACCCCAATTGGGGATGGTCAGGCCTAGTCATGGAGTTATTTTTTAGTTTAATAGTCTTTTCATCATGTGTTTAATAGATTCTGAAAGTTACAAAAATTTCTAGGCAGTGGCCAAAATTCTTGGCTGGAAAAGTGCCTTACATCCCACTGATAGGTTTGCTAGAAATAGTCCATGGACGTAGGCATGCAGGCTTATGTGAGCATCCAGAGCCCTATGGACACTGGAATTCCCGTAGAATGGGAAAGACCAGCGGTTAATTGGTCATAAAAATCACCGGGACTCAGGGGCTAGTTATTTGAAAGGTTGGGATGGTTCGCAGGGGTCATGTTGTTGATGTTGAAGGTTTGTATGATGTGTTTCCGTCGATTCCATTTCCTTAAGGTCAGCTAGGAGGTTGAATCTAGTCATAGTGGCCTCTCATCACATGTTTACCCCAGTTAGTTGGTTACTTGGGTAGATGTGGGATGAGGGTCTTACACAGTAGTATCAAAGCATGGTTCACCCCTCAGATTGGATAGATGGTGTGTTGGCCATGCATTCATGTCGGTTGCATATGTGTTCCTTATGCTTGTAATCCATGTGCTTGTTGCATTTGCATGGTATTTATCATGGTTGTAGTGATGTTGCCATGTGAATATTGATGATGTTGTCGTTGGGATGCATTTTTCATGAATGTATGTCAGTTTTATATGCATTTTTATGCATGTTGGTGTCTATATGCATGCATTGTCATGGTTATGGTTATCCATGTATAGTAGGTCAAACATGCATTGTGAGGTCATTGTATGCATATTGGGTCATCATGATGCTATTGGTATGTTATGATGCCAATGTATTGACTGAGGTGAAGCAAGAGGTGCAAATCATTAAAGTGAGGTTGCAACATTACACCTTGAGGCAAGAGCATGTCGCCATACAGGTTTGTATATTGGGCATACAAGTATGTAGGTTAAGGCTTGTTATATGCATTATGGTTATCTGTATTACTTTCATTTTGTTGATGTTATGGTTACATACATGATAAATTCTAGTTGATTAGTGTAGTCATATGCTCATGTGTTTGATAGTCATGAATGATAGTAACCTTTGGTGGTATGTGATGAGCCCCAGTATTGCAATAAGAATGTTGCAACTCCCAAGGGTAACGACTTTAATTATCAACCTGGGGTTCGTACAAACCTAATAGGTATATGCATTATATGTGTTTCATACAATGTGTCATTCTTTTGTTTATCCGATGTAATGAAGTGAATGTCATGAAATCAAAATCTAAACTAATTGCAAAAATGGAATTGTTAGTCTATTTGTAAGAAATGGAAATGATACTTGCTCAACTTGTAAATGTTAACTAATCAATTCGTGAAAGAAAAAAGGTTAATATAGTTGTAAAAAGAAAGCTATTTTATCTTGAATAATTCATCAAACTACCAATCATAATTGCATGTTACATCTACCTAGTTCACATTTGCTTGTAAATCAGTAACCTACTTGCATCATACTTGTGATAAAGAAACTAAGTCTACTCTATGTGTTCAGTGAATAAAAGGAAGGGTTGGAGTGGCTCAAGAGCTTCCCCTGATCAAAAAATCATAGCTGGGGGTCATTACTCATCTAGAATAAATCATAGTTGTAGTGGGGATAAAAAATGATGAAGGAAAGTGGTGTTACAGGTTTGCTACAAGAAGGGACAAATTTGCTACAAGAGAAGACATAATTGCTAAAGGAGTACATAACTCATCGGATGACAAAGTAAATCAAATGAAAATGGGATGGGATAAAAAAAATATTGATTAGGATTTCTTAGGTTACATTTCAAGTGGAATCACTCAAAAATACCCCTGTTAGCATGTGCTAAAAAATAGCAGAAAATTACTAGTCTAAAATCTGGAAATTCAAGAACTAGTGAGCTAGTTAACCTCTCAAATGCCTAACCTAATAAAGTGAAAATGAAATGGGGTGAATTTTGTTATTAAATTGAATTATTTTATGACCTAATGCAAGTGGAATAAACTCAAATAAATCTCATTAACATGTTCCAAAAAATATCATAAAATTACTACTATTTGCTACAAGGGACTTCCAGAAATTTTAGATTTGTGAATAAGTAAACTAATCCAAGTATCTCAATGATGACTATGACCTTAAAAATATATTTGAAGGTTTAAATCATGATTTTTACTCTGTAAATAACTTGAAAAATTACTCACTTCAATCATTTAACCCAATACTACAATAACAAAAAAACGTCAATACTAAATGCAGAAATAGGAAAAACAAGAATAATAGATGCATATGAATAAGAAGTGAAAATAAGAAAATTAAATTATAAAAAAGGGCTTTAAGGCTCTTGGAATGGCCAAGACCAACGATAATCGGAGTGCTATGCAGGAGAACAAGCTTTATAAGCTAAAAATGACACCAAACTTCGTTATTTGAATCAATCTAATTACATCCCTGCTAGAAATGAAAGTGGAGCTGCAAAAATACAGGTTTTCTCCACAAGAAGACTAAACATACATGCCCGTAGAGGAACATTAGAATTTTTACTTGCAATAAATGATGAGGAAGCATTCTCCTTGAAATGAGGAAGCTTTCCACTCCAAAATCCCTCAAATTGTGGATCTTGTTCCCAACACTAGTAAGTTGCATTAAATGACAAGGAACACCTTCCAATATTTTCTCAATCAATGGAGCTCCATAATTTGTTAATAATTTCCTGATATTCATTCATTTACTATATACTATTGATCCTCCTGTAGTAGGGAGAAAGTCCATAGATTATCTCCTCCTCCAAATCTTCATAATCTGCCTAATATTCTCACAATACTTTACAAAAAAAATATTAGGCACAAATATGTAATTATCATTAAAACTTCCTAATGAACATATTAAAGCTAAAAAAACATTATTAAGCATATAAGGAGAGGTTTAATATAGCCTTAATGTGCCTAAGAAAGGTTATATGGGCCTTAATTTGTATCTAATTTAGAGGCCCATCATACCCCCTTGTTGAAATTGTTGCTCGTCCTCTAAGAAACCTATCCATCTTCTTGCTCTGTAGTTCTTTTCTTATGCCTTCGATGACTTTCATGATATCCCATAGTTATTTGGATGTAACTACCCCCTTTTTCTCATGATTCTTTCCACCTTCATAGTGTTTGAGGGTAATGTTGTCCACTACCAAGATTCTTGTAGCAACCTGTGACTTTTCTGTAGCACTTTTTGTAGACCTTGTAGGTTCCTATGCAATGGAGGTTGTTGTAACAAAATAAGTTTCTGACATTCTTGTTTCATGTTTGAGGAAATAAAAATTACAAGATGCACTTTTCCCTATTCAACACACTATATTCTTAAGCAAATGTTCAACGAATCCAATTGTTTTCTCTTACTAGAATCCAAACTATAAATTTGCAAACTTTTTTTTCTTGATGATTGAGGTGCTTTTGGAATCCTTATGCCAAATGTTAGAAAGAAAGAATTTTCAATTACTTTTCCTTTGAATATTTCCTTACTTCCCAAGTCTCTAGTCGCTATTTTGGGCAAAATTTTCCTTCCTATAGCACTCTGATAGCTTCCTGTAGCAAATTGTTCCTTCTTGTAGCAAAATTGTCTTTCCCGTAGCAGTTATGTTTTATCCTATAGCTGATTTATTTTCTCCTATAGAAACGAACCTAAATATTGTAGCAAAAACTCCTTGCATGTCAAGAGGTGGTGGGTCCACCTTTTTATTCTTTTATTTTTAATTTTTATTGATTTTTTCATTATTTTTTCTTTTTTTTCAATTTTTTTTTCATTGCATGAAAAATAAACTCAAATTGCTTTGAGTTAACTGAGTTGGACCTCACTTATCTCTTCACACTCGTCCTCCATCATTACTAAATTATTACAACCCACTTTCTCATGTCCTCTTCGCTTTTGTCTTGTTCCTCTCCCACATATGTGGGTGTGTTGGTAGAAAGGTGAAATTATTTGCTAGATAAGGTCGAGGTTGGTTTGCTACTCATTTTGGATATAAAAGAAAAAGCCTTTTCTTTCATATACTTGCAAAAATTTTCAAGCTAAAAGAGTTTGTAGGAAAGCTTTAGAGGGTTGCATACCTCAGCCTTGCCCTTGATGTGTTTTTGCAGGTGATATTGAGGTTGCTGATATGACTATTGAAGTTTCCTTTGGTGGTTTTGAAGCTGCTATTGATGATACTGGAGCTACATGTGATAATATTATGAAGGTATTATTGCTAATAGCGTTGAATATGGAGGTCTTCTCAGTTTTTGTTGTTGTTGTTGCTTCTTCACATCCCTCACTAAAATGTTGTTGCTGAGATGCTCATGATGTGAGTGTTGTAGTTGATGATTGAATTGATGCTTGCATGAGGCTATTGGAACATTGATGAAGCTATTGGAATTACATTTGAGGTAAAAAATGCCACTTTCATCAATCATTTTTCATGAGAGGGAATCTTCTCATTGCTAATTGAAGTTCCACATGATCAAAATATAGGTGCCACCATGGATAAGAGGTTGTTATTGGAGATGAACATTGATCTTACAACAATCTGTAGAGGTCTTGTAGCTACCCAAAATTAAGGAAATGACTCTACAATGTCTTTAATATTATTGGTTATTCATTCTAGTTCTATCAATTGTGGTTTTGTAAGGTAATTACAGACTGTGAGAATAATGTAGTTTTCCCTGTAGCAGTTACAGAAACTCTTCCATGAAAACAATATCCTTCAGATAATGCTTCCAAAAAAACTGATAATTCATGATCAATCTATGGACAAAGATCAAAAACCTTGGTTGTGGTGAAAGTAATCAAAGAAGGGGTGAAAGGACATGGATGAAAATGAGAGTGGAGAAGAGGTAAAGTGGTGTGGTAAATGAATGTTAAGGATATGGTGGACATATCTCAACATTTCCAAAAGAATACATGACATTTTGTCCTCTTTCTCCAATCAGATCTACCTCCTTTAGCAATTCTAGCCCCTCCTATAGCATTTCAGGACAACCTTTTGTAGTAGACTTGTTTTATCCCTATATCCCAAATTGTGTATTGGAATGACCAATTTTTTTTATCATGTTTCCATCATCTGTATGCACCTCCACATAAAAAATATTCGCTAATGGAAGTATGAAACTCGCAAAATTTTAAAAATGGTTGTAAGTGATGGAGGTCAATTTCTCGAAACATGTGCACTGGAATTTCTTGAAATTACTTGAGAATGTTACAATCATCCATATGCATCTCCCAATGAAACAACTCGGCCAATGGATGCATTTTGTTCAATATATGATAAAAACTATTTTATGCTCTATGTATTTTGGTCTCCTGTAGCAAAATAGAGCCCTCCTGTAGAATTTTAGGACAAAGAGGAAAATGAATGGGAAACTCTTAGGAATGATGGATGGATGGTGGAAGTAGATGAGGTTGATGGATTGGCATGGCCTTGGTCCCTTTGGAGCATATGGGCGAAGGAGAAGAAAGCCAAAGTTTGACTTCCTTTGACCATATTTTTGATCATTTTTTCCCTTTTGGTGCTAAAGTGTTGCTTCCAAAGGTTGGAGAGTACCTGCGTTCATCAGAGAGAGATACATGGAGAAAATATTTTTTTCTCTTCATTTTTTTTCATTTTTCTCTTTTAGAGCTACTAGCTGCCTCAATGAGGTTTTCAACTAGTAGGTATGCTTAGGCGCCTCAAAGGAGGTTTTCAACTAGTAGGTATGCTTAGGCGCCTCAAAGGAGGTTTTCACCTAAGATCTTTTCTTTTTCTCTTTTTTTCTCCTTTTTCCAACCCATTGACCACCTCATGGAGGTTTTCAATCAATGAGCCAATCTTAGGTGCCTCGAAGGAGGTTTTCGCTTGAGATTTTATTTTTTAATCATTTTTTTTTACTTTTTTTTTCCTATCCTACTCTACATGAAAAAAAAAAATCTCTTTTAAATATAGGAATACTTTCAATGGAGCCATGTGCACATCAATATGACAGATAAACTGATGTGTAGGCTTGAAATATATTACTTTTCATGTACCTGAATTTTAGAGACCAAATGCTTGACTTTGATAATATCAACCACAATTGAAGAAGAGAATGATCCTCCATCTTGTTGTTTTTCTAGAACCAAAGCTCAATACATCTTTGATGTCCTTGGTTCGTGATGCAGGAGCATTCAAATCAAAAATATCATTATGTTTTAGTAGACACAGGGGGTCTTGTGTTTTAAGGGAGTTGGTTTCGTGAGTATTAAATTAATGTAATAATTAAGGGTTTCCAAGTAAGTTTATGAGAGATATTTAGAATAGGAATTAATTAGATATTGTGAGAATATTTGTAAATGTTCTCGAATGTAGGAGAACATGAGAGATTAGTGAGGATTGAGAGATTTTGAAATATTGTAAATCTTAGATTAGGAATTGGTTTCATGATTTTGGGGATTAAAAAGAATCCTTAGGATTTAGTTGAGTTGTTGAGATCCCCAAGGGATCATTGAGAGATTTTAGGACTTGATGAGTAGATTAAGGATATGAACCAAAAATGGGTTACAGAACCTTCTATATAAATGTAAGCCTAAAAGGCACAGAGAGAGTTAGTTAGTTAGAGTGTGAATTAGGGTTCAGAGATTAGATAGGGTTTGACTGTAAGCCTATGCGCAGGAAAGGAAAAAACCACTTATTAGAAAATTAGGCTAGATAAAGAGATTCATTATGTAAATAATTATTTATAAAGTCAGAGAATTCAATTTCTAAGTTGTGTGGTGTGTATTGATTAATGGAATTATAAACTGTGTGTGGATTAGAGTAATTATGCGTAACATAGGTTTGCAGGTGTGCAGAATCAAAGAAGAAGTGCAGAGAAGACTGTACGGGTTAGCACACAAATAGTACTGGAAAAAAACCTTCAGTGTTACAGTGAAGGTATAAATGCAAGGTTTTCTGAAACCTAAGTATCTATGAAGGAAGCATAAAGGCACAACAAAGTGGAGATCAACATCAGAACAAGTAAAGACCGTAAGGTGAGAACACATACATAGGCAGAAAGCCAAATGGGCTATTGCACAGTAAGAAATGAAAGAACGTAACAGTGCATAGGAACCGTCAGATCAGTTAGATCAACAAATGAGATTGTGTGCGATAGATGGCTAAGATTAAGCCACGCAAAATAAAGTCAAGAAGATGAATGGAAGAGATTAAAACCACATGTTAGCAGAAGGACGGAGTAGCCTTGGAAAGGTAGTAAGTAGTATCTCGCACGGTCTCAAAGCGTAAACAGTATTCTCTAATTTTATGCAATTAACCTAAGGGGTTTACATGTAGCACACGATGGAAAGAGTAAACCACTTTTCTCCCGCACTATCGACCTGATATTAGTCGTGTAAGTATATGTGCGAGATTGCACGATAGCCATTCGATTGCATGGTCCACATCGATGGGAGAGATTGTCTAGGCTAGTTAACGAGTAGACGATGCGATAGTCGTTGGATCAAGCAAGACAGATCAATGGTGGAGATTTGAAGCACAGGTTGAGAGTCGATATACATGCAAAGGTTTTTGGAATGATGGAAAAGTAAGGTTTAAGTGTGGGTTATGAAATATTTCTGTTATACAAAATTTATAATAGAAATGAGCAGAATAAATGTATTATGGTTAATCTTGGGTTAAACTAAACCAGAGTTAAAAGGGTACTATTGATATGCGTGGGTAATAAGAATTAACCAAAGACTATGAAGGGTTGTATAAGGTTCCACTCAAAGGTTTATTAAAGTTTAGACTTGGGATAGTTACATGAAATGTTTCCGCATAGAGTTTATTGAAGGAGCATTAAACCTTGACTTGTGAAGGTTTTACCAAGTAAGGAATTTTAAAATTCATGGGGCATAGTAGATCATGAATTTTTTTTTGCATATTGTGGGTATATATAGCTTAGGTTTCATCAATTGGTATCAGAGTTGAACAAGAAAGTTCTGCGTTTAAGAATTCTTTCAGAAAAATTAGAACAGAGTTATGTTTTGAAGGTATGTATACAGGTGAATGGTGATGAAAGGAGGCAAGAGGAGATCAGATTTTTAATCTGACAAACAGTAATGCACATAGAGATAAAGTGTAGCAAAATTTGCAGATGCAAAGAAATAAGAGAACAATCCATTCAAAGTGTAGGTGAATGGTAGAACAAGATTATGCATAAGTCTTGAAGGTGAGATGATATGTTTTTGTTTTAATTTAGTTTGAAGATTGGAGAGTTTGTGGTATTTATATTGTCGCATAAGTAGCGGCAGAAGAAGGTGAGAAGATTATAGCAGCCTAGAGCAAGGAGTGCTCAATTGGTTCGAGAGGAAAGAAGTAGAAAGATACCAAAATACTAAATTCAATGGAGATAATCTTAGTGAGGTATCATGTAGCAAGGAGGACTTGTTACTGTAGACGTTTTGTTGCAGCCCACGGAAAGATCATAAATGCAATTCCATAGAGGATGTGGGTAGAATTGCTAAGGGATGAAGGAAGCTGGTAAGAATTTTTGAGTGAAAGAAGAGGTGACCAGAACCTAGTATCTCATTTGTGATTGAAATACAAGAAGACAGTTGTGTTCTTAAAAGGTGCAGATGAGTTGAAACCTAGAAGGAGCAGAGAGAAGTGCTCAAAGAGGTTCAAGAGAATAGTGAACCAAGTGCTTGCCAAAAGACCAAGTACAGAGGAAAGCTTGGTGAGGTAAGTAGCAGCAAGGGGGACTTGCTGTTGTAGAAGCTTTAATGTAGCTCATAGTAAGTGAGTGAGGAAATCATGAAGATTGAGAAGGAGATGACTATTGATAGTCATAACAGAGATAACAGAGGTTCTGAGGTAGACCACAGCAGAAGAAAAGTGAGGAAGGAGGATGCCAAGGAAAATGGCAAGAGAATGAGTCAATAGGACCTTGACAAGGAGATTGCGAAGTTAAAAGAACAACTCAATGTATTAAGGATGCTACTAGAGGAAAACCAAAGACAAGGTTGGGTCTTGAGGAGAAAGGCAGTGAAGTGGCATGAGTTTCAGAGAAGGCTACAGCAGAGGCAAGTGAAGTGGCCAGACTTAAAGAAGCTGAGTTGGAAATGGAATTTTCCATTTGCAAAGTAGAACAAGGTGAAGTTTTGGGTGAAGATGAAGAATGGAGATCAGTTAAATATCTCATGAACTATTGTGATAGTTCAAGGCAGCATGAATAAATGTGGACAAAGGGAGCAGAAGAGGCTATAAAGCCTTATATATTTGAATCTGATAATTTTGATGTGATTACAACTTTTGCAAAGGATGAGCAGTGTTTTGAAGTTGTCAAAATATGGAAGAGTATCTTTCAGAAGATAAATACTCCAAAGTAAAGAATGATGGAGAATGTCTCTTGCATGAGAAAAGCAGTGAATTATGGCAGTAGAAAGAATTTAGTAATACATTGATGTTTGGAGCTATTATAACACAGGAACAATTTCTTGTGAGAGAAGGAGATGAGATTCAGTCTAAAGAACTGATATGTGAAGAAACAGTTGAGACTATTGAACCTTGTAATTCTCAAACTGATAAATTATGTATAAATGCAGGAATTATAAGTGATGATTAAATACTTATGAAGTGTCACAGAGAACTTGAATTACTAGAGTATTTGCTAGAAAACTTAGAGTATGATAGTGTTATTGCAGACGAAGGAGTTCACTACAGTGGACAAGAGAAGAAAGACATCATTGAAGCAGATGGTGTGAAAGAGAGATTTGCTAACAATCTCTAGAGTCCTTTAGAGAATTCTTTAGAGAGGTTGAATCAGCATACTGATGTGTTGATAGAGGAGGAAAAATCAGAGCAGCATACTAAGATGTTTCCAGAGAAGGAAAAGGTAATGAGGCCTTATATTTTTAATTCTGATAATTGTTTTATGATTATAGGATATTATGAAGATGAGACAAACATGTTCCAAGTTGAAGAGTCAGTTTTAGAACTAAAGAAGACTGTAAGTTTCCAGGTCAGATATACTGATGAGGAAAATTAAAAGCATGATGATACCGTGCTTGGAGAAATTAAACTTATTATCAAAATTTGTCAAGGAAGTGAAGGACAATTACTGACGGTTGTCAAAGAATAGGAAGGAAAGTATGCTAGAATTGATGAACATCATAGTAATGTATTTGAGAGGAATCAAGTACAAGGGGAATTGGAGGACAATTTACTTTTTGAAGGTAAATTTACAGATATTGAACAGAGGTTGTTTGGAAAATCACAAGAGGGTAAGGATGAAAGGGCAATAGTAAGAATCCGACAACTTCAAAGAGAAGATAATGAATAATAGGTTGAAGATGAGTGGATAGAGTATAACAACAAATGGCAGAGTATGTACCAACTCAAGGATATGCTAGAGATAGAGATTGAAGAATTATGGCAGTTAATGATGAAGTAATCCAGATGGAGGAGATTGACAACAACAGGAAGAATGATCAATCAGAATTTGAAACTGATTGACAAGGAGAGGAAAATGAAATAGAAGACAATGAACATACAGCAGCAGCAAAGGAACAGAGCATTTAGACAACTACAAAATAAAGTTTGGGACCCTGGCGGTTTTGTATGAACATATGAGAACACATGATCAGGAGATCATGAATGTTTTCAACCTTGAGAATTTGATGTAGGAGCATTTAGCTCAGAAATATCAATGTATTTTAGTAGACATAGGGGGTCTTGTGTTTTAAGGGAGTTGGTTTCCTAAGTATTAAATTAATGTAATAATTAAGGGTTTTCAAGTAAGTTTGTGAGAAATATTTAGAATAGGAATTAATTAGATATTGTGAGTATATTTGTAAATGTTCTCGAATGTAGGAGAACATGAGTGATTAGTGAGGATTGAGAGATTTTGAAATATTGTAAATCTTCAATTAGGAATTGGTTTCATGATTTTGGGGATTAAAGAGAATCCTTAGGATTTAGCTGAGTTGTTGAGATCCCCAAGGGATCATTGAGAGATTTTGGGACTTGATGAGAAGATTAAGGATCTAAACCAAAAATGGGCTATAGAAACTTTTGTATAAATGTAAGCCTAAAAAGCATAGAGAGATTTAGTTAGTTAGAGTGTGAATTAGAGTTCAGAGATTAGATAGGGTTTGACTATAAGCCTACGGGCAGGAAAGGAAAAGGCCACTGATTAGAAATTCAGGCCAGAGAGAGAGACTCACTATGTAAAATATTATTTATAAAGACAAAGAATTTGATTTCTGAGTTGTGTGGTGTGTATTAATTAATGGAATTATAAACTCTGTGTGGACTAGAGTAATTCTACGTAACATAGCTTTGCAGGTGTGTAGAACTAGAGAAGAAGTGCAAAGAAGAGTGTATGGGTTTACACACACATAGTACTGGAAAAAAGCATTCAATGTTACAGCAAAGGTATAAATGCAAGGTTTTCTAAAACCTAAGGATTTATGAAGGAAGCGTAAAGGCACAACAAATTGGAGATTGAGATCAGAACAAGTGAAGACTGTAAGGCAAGAACAAATACACAGGCAGAAAGCCAAATGGGCTATTGCATAGTAAGAAACAAAAGAATGTAACAGTGCATAGGAACTGTTGGATCAGTCAGATCAACGAACGAGATTGTGTGCGATAAACGTCTAAGATTAAGTCGTGAAAGATAAAGTCAAGAAGATGAATGGTAGAGATTAAAACCACGTGTTAGTAGAAGGACGAAGCGGTCTTGGAGACGCGGTAAGCAGTATCTCGCGTGGTCTCAAAGCAGTAAATGGTATTCTATAATTTTATGCGATTAACCTGAGGGGTTGACACGTAGCACATGATGGAAAGAGTAAAGCACTTTTCTTGCATGCTGTTGACCTGATAACGGTCATGCAATTATTTGCACAACATTGCGCAATATTCGTTTCATTGGATGGTTCACATCGACGGTGGAGATTGTCTAGGTTAGTTGACGAGCGGACGATGCGATAGCCATTGGATCGGGCGAGACAGATCAATGGTGGAGACTTGAAGCATAGGTTGAGCATCGATATATGTGCAAAGGTTTGTGGAATGACAGAAAAGTAAGGTTTAAGTGTGGATTATGAAATATTTCTATTATACAAGAGTTATAATAGAAATGAGCAGAATAAATGTATTATGGTTAATGTTGGGTTAAACTGAACCAGAGTTAAAAGGGTACTATTGATATGTGCGGGTAATACGAATTAACCAAAGATTATAATGGGTTGTATAAGGTTCCGCTTAAAGGTTTATTAAAATTTAGACTTGTGATAGTTACATGAAATGTTTCCACATAGAGTTTATTGAAGGATCATTAAACCTTAACTTGTGAAGGTTTTACCAAGTAAGGAATTTTAAAATTCCTGGGACATAGTAGATCATGCAATTTTATTTACATACTGTGGGTATATGCAGCTTAGGCTACATCAATTCGCTTTATTAACTAGATCATTCTTCATGTCCTCTTCTATGATGACATTCAAATCTTCCTATTTTTGCAGATTATTCTCTTGAACACATGGAGGATCTGATGATAAACATGAGAGAACTTTCTCAATTTCTAATTCCAATATCTGCTATTCATCAAGTGCAACCCATGATTCCTTGATATTCTCATTTGAATCTTCTTTTTTTGCATGTTTTCCTTCAATGGAATCAAGATAATCTCTTTTCTTCAATACCCATCCTGAGCTAAGATGAATACCATTGAGATCAAGAGGAGATGTTATGAAGTGTTGTACCATAACATTTTAAGTGGGTTGAGCTACTTCCTTGTAAGGGTATGAAAATGGTGGTACATGTGGTTGAGTGGGAGTGGACATTCGAGATGAATTTGGTTGGGGTTGTGGTTGTGGTGGAGGTGGATGGTAGGGATACCATGGAGTTGGATATGGAGGATATTGAGGAAAATATTGAGGATATTATGGATTGATCCCATATGGTTATTTCCAACCTAGTTACTAATATTGGTTTTGAGGTTGAGATGGCCAAGGTCATCAAGGAGAGGGTCTGTTCCAATTACTTTGATATGGATGTGCATAAAATTGAAATTGTGAAGTATACTCTTGCATCATACCAGTTTGACTAGGCTTCCATAGTATTCTTGGAGCTGCATAACATAGTTGCTTTGCGATTGACTTCCTCCATTGTTCTCTTGGTAAAATTCCTTCAACCTTGGTAATGATGGGCAATATTTAATAGCATGTGATTCTGCATGGACAACACAAATATCAACATATTATTTTTCCTCATCTTACATTCTTAAAATTTCTACTTTTTCACTTAGATTGCTAAGAATTTCTATTTTAAAGTCATCAAACAAATGTCCAAGTTTAGCTTGTCTTACGATCTTGACGTTGATTGACTTACACTTTCCCTTACTCTTGATATGTGTTTTTCTGTTTCACAAATTTCTTCAAATGATAATTTGTATACATCACCTCTACTCATGAGATTAAGGAGATCAATCCACTGATACCTAATTTTTCTAAGAGGGTTTTTAGTGTGTCATATCCTAAATGATGTAATTTTCCCTCTTAAAATTATACATGAACCTCTCAATTAGATCCTCAAGGCTCTCATCTTTTTTTTTTATTAATTCTAAATATTTCTTCTTTAAGATCATGATCTTTATATTTTTCTAGAAATATCTTTTTCACATCATTCCATCATCTTATTGAATCAGTCCCTAAACTCATGAACCATTTAAGAGATCTAACCTTGAATGTTGCTGGAAACAATCTCAATTTTTGAGTGTTTAATAAGTAGCCATAAGATCTACAAACAATTTCAAATTCAAAGAGAAAGGTTTCTGGATCCTCTAACCTCATACCATGGAAGTTGGGAAGGGAATTTGGAGGGATGTTCTTCATACAAACATTGATATCAGTATCTTAAGTGGGAAATCTAAGAGGATATTTTTCATTGTCATCATCTCCATCCATTTCTTATATCTTATCTGCCACATCTTCTTCTTCTACCTGCAAAATTGGATGATGATGTGGTTCTTACTTGACCACGTGATCAAATGGGGGGGGGGGGGGGGGTGTTGGTGTTGCAGACGTTTTTTTTTTTTGAATAAGAATGATAATGCTATGAATTATTTTTATTTTTGAAATGAAATATGCCTAGTGAAAATCTTTTTTTGTTTTTGCAAAAAGTAAAAGAAATGAATCAACTAGGGAATAAAATAATGCATACTTTGACACCTCCCCGGCAATGGTGCCAAAAAGTGATCAGCCCTAGTATTGCAACAAGAGGGTTGCAATTCTCAAGGCTACCAACTTTAATTATCAAGTCGGGGTTCGTACAAACTTAAGAGCTATCGACACTATATGTGCAACATACAATGTGTCCTCCTTTTGTTTATATGATGTGATGGAGTGAATCTCATGAAATCGAAGTCCAAACTAATTGAAAAAATGGAATTATTACTCTATTTGCAAGAAATGGAAACACTACTTGCTTGACCTGTAAATGATAACTAATCAATTCATGAAAGGAACAAGGTTAATGTACTTGCAGAAAAAGAAAAAAAGAAAAAAAAACTATTTTATCTTGCATAATTCATCAAACTACCAATCATAATTGCATGTACCATCTACCTAGTTCACACTTGCTTTTAAATTAATAACCTAGTTGCATCATTCTTGTGATAAAGAAGCTAAGCCTACTATGTTTTTGCAGTGAATAAAAAGAAGGGTTGGAGTGGCTTAGGAGCTTAACCTAATCATAAAATAATAGATGGGGTTCATTATTCATCTACACTAAGTATTGTTGCAGTGGGGATCAACATTGATGAAGGAAAGTGGTGTTATAGATTAGCTGGAGGACGAGACATATTTGCTATAGGAGAAGACATAATTGTTACAAGAGGAGATAACTCACCTAAATGCCAAGTAAATAAAATGAAAATGGGATGGGAATTTTTTTTATTTAGTAGGATGTCTTAGGTCTCCATTTCAAGTGGAATCACTTCAAAATACCCCGGTTAACATATGCTAAAAAATAACAGAAAATTACTAGTCTAAAATATAGAAATTCAAGGACTAGTGAGCTAGGTAACCTATCAAATGCCTAGCCTAATCAAGTGAAAATGAAATGGGGTGAATTTTTTTATTAACTTGAATTATTTTATTACCTAATACAAGTGTAATTAACTCGAATAAATCTCATTGACACGTTCTGAAAAATAGCAGAAAAATACTACAATTTGCTACAAGGGACTTCCAGAAAATTTAGACTTGTGAATAAGTAAACTAATACAAGTAGCTCAATGATGAATATGAACTTCCAAAGTTGTTACAAGGATTAAATAATTCTTCTGACTCTGTAAATAACTTGAAATAGAAATCACTTCAACCATTTAACCGAATCCTATAGCAAAAAAATTCATCAATGCTAAATGCAGAAATAGGAAAAACAAGAACAAGAGATGCATGTGAATAAGAAGTGAAAAGAAGAAAAATAAATTATAAAAAAGGGCTTTTAGGCTGTTGAGCTGGAAAAATCAAGGATAATTATATTCCTATCAAGCAGAACAATCTTTAGAAGCTAAAACCCGCACCAAACTTCATTATTTGAATCAATCCAATTACATCCCTGCTAGAAATGAAAGTGGAGCTGCAAAAATACAAGTTTTCTCCACAGGAAGACTAAAAAATACATGCCCCTAGAGGAAAATTAGAATCTACATATCAAAAATGATGAGGAAGCATTATCCTTTAAAGGAGAAAGCTTTCCCATCCAAAATCTCTTAAATACTAGATCTGGTTCTCAACACTAGGAATCTGCATAAAATGGGAGTGAACACCTTCATAGATTGTCTCAATCACTGGAGCTCCAGAATTTGTCAATGATTTCATGATATCTTGTTCATTTATTATCCAATATTGATCCTCCTGTAGTAGGGAGAAAGCCCCTAGATTATATCCTCCTCTAAAACTGCATAATCTGCCCAATATTTTCACAATATTCTACAAAATAAAATATTAGGCACAAATATGTGATTCTCTTTAAACCTCCCTAATGAAAATATTAAAGCTAAAAAAACATTATTAAGTGTAGAAGAAGAGGTTTAATATAGCCTTCATGTGCTTAATAAAGGTTATATGGGCCTTAATTTGTATCTAATTTAGAGGCCCATCAGTATGCATTGCTATCATTGTTTTAGGGTTAGATAACTTGATGATTGTGTTATATGTTGTTGATGAGTATGTTATAGGTTAACTTGTTCTTGTTATATGGTAGATACCTTGATGATTAGGTTATACGTTGTTGATGAGAATGATATATAACTTTTTGTTGTTATATTATAGTAGCTTGATGATTATGGTTATTACATTAAGATGTTGATGTTATATGTATCATATGAATTTAGGTTGGTTTATGCAAATGGTTAGGGTTATACCATTTAGGTAGAGTTAATATGTTGTGATATTATGTCATAATAATATAGAATGACTATGCAGATGTGATTATTATGTATGAATGACAATTTTTTATGAGCTTATCATGTGAACATGTTAGTTAGTTATTGTTATGGATATCATGATCTTATTTGTGTTTGAGTGGATGTGTCGTGAAGTTATATCATGCTAACTAGATTGATTTTGCAGGCAAGATAGATTCCCCTGAGATACATTAAGGTATGAGCTTTCATATGTCATCTACTTTGTGCTTGAATGTTTCATTGTGTCGTTTATTTGGTGTTTGAGTGTTTCGTGTCTATTATGTCGTCTATATGTTGTTTGAATGTTTTATAATTGAATGACATGAGTATGTGTCTATAAGATTTCTTGGTGGTTGTACTAATACATATGTGTTGAGACAGTTGATATGTACTTTAGTGTAGAAGGTGACAGTTGTAGCATTATGTCTAATGACTATGAGTTGACTATGGATTATGACATGATTGTTACTCTTGGTAAAGGTTGATTTGAAATTAGTAGATATGACTGTCTTGATATTTGGAACATGTGGTTGACATGTGTAAATAGTTGCATGAAACATGCTTGGTGTTAGTGTGAAAAGGTAACAATTTATGTCTTCATATAACTAATAGTTGGGTGATGTGATAGTACATAGTAAGCCTCGATTGCAACAAGGTAAAAGGGGTAAAATAAATGACTTGGACAAGAATTCCTTTGTTGTGTTTGGAAATACTAATTCCAAACGAATGAGTGATTTACATACTGGAAGTCTTCTTCACCTTGATTTCACCTAACATTATGTGAGTATGTGCTATATTCATGGACATGTATTTGACAGGTATAAAAACTGGCATCTAGTTATATCTAGATTTGTGAAAGGAATTGGAGTCCCTTGAGAGATGGCATGGATGTGTTTAGTTACAAGACAACGTGTTTGGCATATCAAGATAAGGTAACTAGTGTATTGTTACATTTACTTATGCATTGAAAGTTATGTGTTATGATAGTATGATGTACATGATTACATGGCAAGAGACTATCATGAAACATAAAAGAAGGCTCAGGTTGAGCTTTCCCTTAGAGGCTTTAGGAACCATGGGGATTGAGTCACGGTGTTTGTTCTCAGTCTTGTGCTTTTGGTATTTTGGTGATTTGTTGTGATTGATTGTGGTTTTGTTTGCGTCTTATGCATGGCCATGCCACTTTGTTTGTGGTTTCATGTCACTATTGGTGTTTCATGGTTTTAATTTTTTAGTCTTGGGAATTATTTGGGAAGAAGGAAGTTAATGGAGCCCGGGAAAAGCGTAATGAAACACAACAGGTTATGTAAGGTCCAAATGAATCTTAGTGCATGTATAAGGGTAGTTGAAGGCAATCTAACGCCAGCTATATGGATTGGCTGGGTCCATTGAGGTAAATGGACGATGATAAGAAAATCATGAGAAAGGTAAAAGAAAAGGTGAAGTAAACGAATATGAGGCATTTGATTCCTTAGCTATGTTGGGAACGATTGTTCTCAATGTTGTGCACGGTGTGCATAGAGAAATGGAGTTCTCTTAACCTTGACCTTATGCTATCTGGTAATTATATTAGGATCATGAACATGATGATGTTTATATGTATACATGTATGTATATATGTTGTTGTTTGACAAGGTTGTTAGGAATCATTCTTGTGAAGGAATGATTGCTTATGAATGACATGAAGAGGTTTAGGGTTCAAGAGGAATCAAGTGGGAAGAGTGTCCTGACAAATCTCTTAGGTCAATTTCATGTGGATATGAATTGATATTCTTTGATTATACTATGTCTATGTTTATGTTATGGAAATGCTAATGCTAATAGACACATTAGCAAAATGGAAACAACGTGATCCACGCCATGCTAGGATAAGCATGGATGTCAAAGAGACATTGGAAGAAAAGTTGTTTGGTAGAGACTTTGTGGTTTTGGATGTGTGGTACTGCTGTTGTGCATATGTTGTACATGTCGTACATGTTGCATCTGTGATGTTATGCACATGCGGTGTCATGTACATATTGTACCATACAAATGATGGATATGCAGTGTTGTGTGCATATGGTGTTGTGCACATGTTGGATATGCAATGTTGCATACATATGATGATATGTACATATTATATATGAATTTATATGTACATGTGGTGTTGTGTACATGTTTTACATGAAGTAAATGTGTATTCTAATGCCCTTTAAAAAAACCATCATTGGGAAATAAGAAACAAGCTTGTTCTTTGGATAGGTATGAACAAAATTTTAGATACTAGTGAGCATCATTTCAGATTGAAACACAAGATTTCACATTGCATTTTGGACTACATTATGGGAGAATATGGATACGAATTTGGAGAGGTATACAACATTCCATGCGCAGAAAGATGGGAAAAAAAGGTATTTAATAAGACTCTGGTGCAATTTTTGAGGGAATACAATCAGGAAACATCTGAAGACTTGGGATGAAAATCTCGTATACATACAATTCTCTTAGAATATATTAGTCCACACTTCTATTAGTAAGTCCCCATTTGAAACTTGTTTTGGATATTTGACACCTTCAACCTTGGATATTGCATATGGGAAACAAGGAAGAGTGAAGGGGGATATTACAGGGAATGCCTTAAGGATAGAAAAACTTGTTGAGAATATCAAGTAGACCCACACAAAATTCTAGGAGATGTTTTAGAAGTCATGAGAAAATTTCAATACTAGGAAGGATTACCATAGAACACAAAAATCATCCAAAGTGTGAGACAAATTATGGTTATTGTTGAACAAGGAGAGGCTACAGGGTCTTGGTAAGAAAATCAAGGATCTGTGATACTGACCCTTTGAGATATTGTATAAATTTGTAGATAATTCCCATCAATGCATTCTACCCCCATACATGTGAATTTACTCAGCGTTGAATGTAAAATTGGAACTATATGGTCCTTCTATATTGAATAAAGAGGAAGAATATGTCCTACATTCGATGGAGGATTTGGCACCAAAATATTACGTAGAATTAATAGAGGTACATTTTTGCAGAAGAATTCTAGAACTACAAGAAAAGAGAAACATAACCTTTGGCATATTAGGTTGAAAGGATAACTTCAAAGCAATGCTAAATAGTATTTGAGGAGAAGGTAGAGGAAAAGTTTCCTCACCTCATTTAGTAAAATATTTTTGGGACCAAATCCTCCCAAAATTGTGAGGTGTGATCCATATTGGATTAATATATTATTTTTCATCCATCTCAATGCTTTTAGACTAGAAAAGTTGGAGGAATCAACTTACAGGGTCATTTTTACCACGTAGTCCCACTTTTAGGTAAAAAAACTTTATGAGAAATTTTTGAGGCCTTAAATGAAAACTTTTAGTGGTCCCTACCCTATTATGTAGCCATATTCCATAATCTTTATGTCGGTACCTTTCCAACCACACAAGAATCACCTCAATAAGAGCTTGTATGAGAAAGTTATGCCTCTCAAAAGTTGACCTATTCAAATTTACCACCATAATATGAGATGATTCCATATCACTACCATGTCAACCCCTATTACTAATTGAAAAGGGGCTAACAACATGCACACTATGAAGATGAATCTAGAAGGTTCAAGTTGTAACGCATATTTATGGTTGAATAGGTCAAATTTAGGCCCTCGCCTCCTATTGAGTTATCTTATAACTGAGTCACTAAGAGAAAAAGCAATTTCATTCTATTCAAGTGCATTTTGTTCCATAGATGAGTAGAGTAGTTGAGAGTGGATAAAAAAATAAAATAACTTGGGCCTGGGTATTGTAGCAGCCCACAAACCATAAGTGTCACTACTTTGTACTTGCATTTCTTTCCATTGAGAGAAAGACAAAGTATAGTAGCCTTAGCTTCTAACTAGGTCTTCTCCCATAAGGGTTTTCTAGGTCATATCATGTGTTATTATGGTTGTGAGTGATTGTATTTGTGTATGTTCTTTATTTTTGTATTTGGTATATTTCATGTATAAGAATAACACAATGATTTAAAATTAATCTAGAATCATAAGGAAAAATTAACACTCATAGTGTAGATTTCATATTTTCATTATATATTAGTATATCTATTGTGACAAACTTTCTAGTGGAATACAGTTTCTAACTAGGTTTTCTCCCATAAGGGTTTTCTAGGTCATATCATGTGTTATTATGGTTGTGAGTGATTGTATTTGTGTATGCTCTTTATTTTTTGTATCTGGTATATTTCATTCATAAGAATAAAACAATGATTGAAAATTAATCTAGAATCATAAGGAAAAATTAACACTCATAGTGTAGATTTCATATTTTCATTATATATTAATAGATTTATTGTGACAAACTTTCTAGTGGAATACAACTTCTAACTAGGTTTTCTCCCAAAAGGGGTTTTTAGGTCATATCATGTGTTATTATGGTTATGAGTGATTGTATTTGTGTATGTTCTTTATTTTTTGTATTTGGTATATTTCATGCATAAGAATAACACAATGATTTAAAATTAATCTAGAATCATAAGGAAAAATTAACACTCATAGAGTAGATTTCATATTTTCATTATATATTAGTAGATCTATTGTGACAAACTTTTTAGTGGAATATCCATGAAAATTTACAAGTCTTCACTAATATAAAATTAGTTGACATGGTGACCTAAAACAAATTTGTCCCACAATTTTTAAAATAAATATAGTAGCACCTCCCCATTATTGCATGAAGGTTTGATGAAATTTATTAAACCACCTAGTGGTCTATAAATCACTTATCCAACTAGTGTTCTATAAACTATTGGTATGTGTATTGGTACATTAATTTTTTATTCTTCATCATGCGAGGGTAGTGGAAAGACCCATTTATTTCCCAATCAAAATCATGCCCATTTATTTTCAAATCAAAATCATGTAATTATTATATTTTACATAAATACTTTAAATATAACTATGCCTTTTGAAAAAAAAAAATTTATATCGATATCTTTTTAATCTATTTCAAAATCGATTATTATAACAAATTTATATTAATAAACAAAAATCGTGTAAAATAGTTTAAATAGAAATGATTAATATAAATAATGTAAATTAAATGAAAGAGAAATTTAAGTTATTGAACTTTAACTATATAATACGAACCATCTTAGAAATCAACCAAATGTGCACAAAATATCCACTCTAATGTGAAATAAAGAAAAAAAGGGGAAAATAGATTTAAAAACCTAAGGTTTATCTCGATTGATGTGTTGCATGTTTCTTATACATCAAGATTAACCCATATATATCAAGAAACTTTAAATTTAAATACATCAAAATCAATGATCAATTTTGGTTCGGAAAGACAACCAACGTAAATTGATGATTCGCTTTGCTCGCTTACCCGAAAACTTTATTTACGTGGTAGTTGTCCTACATGTGTTGCACCTTTTCATGACGAAAAGATCAATCCGCACCTATGCATAAATTCAAAGCATGTCCCACTTTACAAGTTAACTCACAGTACGTAATTTCAAAGCTAGTCCCACGTAGAAATATAAATCAGGAGTAGCTGATTGAAGAAATGTTTTGAGTAAAAAACACTCATGGTATTTCAGGGGAGCCGCGGAGGAATTGAAGGGAGAGAGGATGGTCCATGTCTTCTCCATTTCCCTCTAACATTTGAACAACCCTACTCATACACAGATGGACGATCCCTGGATTGGTGTTGAATGCATCATAATCCAACTTTAATCATCAACTTCCTGGTCTTCTCCTTTTTTGCTTCCAATTCTCTTATTTCACTTCGCGATCTCATCTGCAACTTGTTGGAAACGTAGAGAAGACAAAAAGAAATTCACATATAAAACATGAGTCGCTGCTCTTCTATTGATCCCACAAAACATAATGATTACAATGAACCTGGTGAAGGGTATTTAAACCTTTTCCAACTAACTAACTACCTAAAATATCTTGACATGCAACTACATGCAATTTCACACTCAAATTAGTTTATCACTTAACTCACTTGACTCAACACTCAAACACTCAATCATGCAATCACTCAGTTAACTGACTTTCTATTTTTATCTAACTCCTCATGCAGGAGTAATTATCTTATTTTAACACTCCCCCTTAATTACGACTTCTAAACTAAAACATGACTCATGAAAACTCAAATATCACGGTTGGTCTATGTCTCAGCTAGGCTTACAACACCCAAGTTTCTTCTATGAAACTCAAACACATCTTGTGCTAATGACTTAGTAAATATATCAGCCAATTGATCACTAGATTTACAAGGCTTCAAGTGAACTTCTCCATTGCTCACAAGTTCTCTAATAAAGTGATATTCAGTATCAATATGCTTGCTCTTCTGATGAAACACACTATTCTTGGATAGTGCAATCTCTGAGGTGTTGTCACAATATATTGTTGTTGATCCTTATTGTTTCTGCTTGAGTCCATCAAGTACTCTTCTTAACCACACTGCTTGACATGGTGCTGATGTTGCTGCTACATATTATACTTCTGCAAACGAAAGTGTCACAATGGGTTACTTCTTAGATGCCCATGAAATCACACCTAAACCATGGTGGAACACAAAACTAGAAATGCTCTTCCTATCATCCAAATTGCCTGTAAAATCACTATCTGTGTATCCAATCAATTCTTTCTTTTTTGTGCTTGCATACATTATGCCACAAGCTCTAGTTCCTGTTATGTATCTTAGAATTCATTTTCCTACACTCCAATGTGTGTCTTTTGGAGTCTCCAAAAATATGGAAATCAAACTCACTCCTTGCATGATATCCGGTCTTGTACCCATGAGATACATGAGGCTACCAACCAATCTTTTGAATAAAGTTGGATTGAAATCTAATCCTTCATCATCCTTGCTTAACTTTGTACCTATTGCAACTGGTGTAGGGACAGGTTTGCAATTTTCCATCCTGAATATTTTCAACAAATCTTTGGAATATTTATTTTGACAAATAAAAATTCCTTTTTCAGATTGCTCAACTTCTATGCCAAGAAAATATTTCATGAGACCAAGATCTGTCATCTCAAATTCTTTCATCATGGCTTCTTTAAATTCATCTATGCCAAAATCCCCTATAAAAGTCATGTCATCAACATATAAGAAAACAATCAAAATCAATGCATGCTCATTTACCTTTGTGTACAAGGTAGGCTCAATGTGTCTTCTACAAAATCCATTCTTAATCATGTAGGTGTTGATTCTGCTATATCAAGCTCTAGGCGCTTCCTTCAGTCCATAGAGCACTTTCTTCAACCTATAAACTTTGTCTTCATTACTCTCAACTTCGTATCCTAGAGGTTGTTGCACATAAATTTCTTCTTCTAGAATTCCATTCAAGAAGGCTAATTTGACATCAATTTCTAGATGTTGTGGCTAGAACTGCTCTTACAGTATCCAATCTGGCTACCGAAGCAAACATTTCTCCAAAGTCTATTCTCGGTTGCTGTGAGAATCCTTTTCCTAAAAGTCTTACTTTAAATCTGTCAATTTCACCTTTCTCATTCAACTTTGTCTTGTACACCCACTTCACACCAATGAGATTTTTGTCCTTTGGTAAATCAACCAAATTCCATGTGTCATTCTTTTTAATAGCTTCAATTTCTTCATCCATGGCTTGCACCCAATTTTCATCTTTAAATGTTTCTTCAAACGAAGAAGGTTGGAATGCCAACAATGCAAATTTGAACTAACATCCAAATCATTGTAAATATCTTTCAAACTTCTCATCTTTCTCTTACCATTGCTTGATTCATCACTTGATTAATTGCTGGGAGAATCTTGATTTGTTGATCTGCTTGAGGATCCATGCATCTCTAAAAATCTTGGAGTCCTTGTTGGTGTGTCTCTGTTTGGTGTCTTCACTTGTGATTCTTGCTGCTCCTTTTCTGCTACATCATCTTCTTCCATCAGTGGCACTTGTGCATCAACTATTTTGTCTATAGTTCCATTCCATGACTCTTGTTCCTTGAACACAACATCTCTGCTAATTATGGTCTTCTTTGTGATAGGGTTATACAATTTGTAAGCTTTTGATTGCTCACTATAACCAATGAATATGCATTTTTCACTTTTATCATCCAATTTGTCTCTTCGCTCCTTAGGCACATGTGCATAAGCTACATATACAAATACTCTGAGATGAGATACGCTGCAATACATACTTGACCATGCTTGTTCTGGTACTCTATTCATCACACTCTTTGTAGGAGATCTATTGATCACATAAATAGCACATGCAACTGCTTCTGCCCAATACTCATTAGACAAGTTTCTGCCTTTCAACATGCTTCTTACCATGTTCATAATTGTCCTGTTCTTTCTCTCTGCTACACCATTCTACTGCAGTGTGTACCTGGTTGTAAACTGTCTTCTGATCCCATGTTGTTTGCAGCAATCATAGAATGCCTTTGAGTTATATTCTCCACCACGATCTGAACTCAATACCTTGATCTGTCAATCACTTTGGTTCTCTGCTAAAGGTTTGAATTCTTTGAACTTTGCAAAAGTTTCAGGCTTCTGCTTCAAAAAATAAACCCAAGTCTTTATGTTGTAGTCATCAATGAAAGTGAGGAAGTAGCAACTTCCACCAATCGATTGTGTCCTCATAGGTCCACACAAGTCTGTATGCACTAGCTCAAGAGGTTGCTTT
Source organism: Pinus tabuliformis (assembly GCA_031772625.1). NCBI lineage: Eukaryota > Viridiplantae > Streptophyta > Pinopsida > Pinales > Pinaceae > Pinus > Pinus tabuliformis. The sequence continues at coordinate 1,413,015,316 of CM062818.1, read as the reverse complement.
GCTCTGTATGCAACTCCCTTTGGAAAACTTTTATGCTGTTGTTTAGTCAAGATGTAACACTCACAAGTACTAGTAGGCTCTTGGATGGGAGGTAATCCTCTAACCATCTGTTTCTGCTGCAACAATCTTAAACCAGAAAAGGGCAAGTGTCCAAATCGAAAGTGCCATAACCAATAATGATCAGAACATGCAACTGTAAATGAACTCACCTGACCACTATAATTCAAAATGAGAGGAAAGAGTCTGTTCTTCGTCATCTGCACCTTTGTTATCAGTTGCTTGCTTGGGGGCTTGTCATATATAACAACTTCTTGACCTTGAAAGATAACTTTGTATCCTTTCTGTGTCAATTGACCAACACTTAACAAATTATGTTTGAGACTAGGAACATAATATACCTCTGAGATTGTCTTCGTCTCCCCCTGCTTGGTCAGAATATTGACCACTCCTTTTCCATCTACTTCCACAGTCTTGTGAGTCCCCAACTTTACCTCTGTTTTCACAGATTGATCGAAATTTGCAACCAAATCCTTGTTGCCTGTCATGTGGTTACTGCAACCACTATCTAAGAGCCACACACTAGCAGAAGGTTCATGCATGGCATGGAAAGCTAGGAACATGTAGTTAGTACTCTCTGCAGTGACATTAGCTCTTTGGTTCCCTTGATCAGCTATTTTCTTCCTGCAATCACAAGCATAATGACCAAATTTATTGCAGTAATAACATCTCACCTTTGATTTTTCAACTCTTTGATTATTGTTGAAGCTTTCGTAGTTGCTTCCATTTGCATGTTCATGATCTTCTCGATCGTCTCTCTGACCACCATATCTTCCGCTTCATCCTCTTCCTCTCGTTCTACTTCTGCCTCGACCTCTGTCTCTTGAAATAGAAACCTAACTTTTGAAAGCGGTCTCTAATGTGGAATCCTTATTTCTGTCTATCCTTGTCTCATGCGAAAGAAGTGATCCCATAAGCTCATCAATTGTCAATGATGCCAAATCCTTAGCTTCTTCTATGGTTGCTACCACAACATCAAATTTGGTAGAAAAAGATCGGAGGACCTTCTCAACCACTCTTTGATCTTTTATATCTTCACCATAAATATTTAACTGATTTACAACAGTTATGACCCGATTCATGAAAGAATTGATGTCCTATGTCTCCTTCATCTGTAGACTTTCAAAATCTCTCCTAGTATTCTGCAACTTAACAATATTGACTTTGGCCATACATTTATAGTTTGTCACCAAAGTATCCCATGCTACTTTTGTTGAAGACGTGATCATAATCTTCTGTAACACTACTAGGTCCACTCCCTGTTGAATAAGTTGCAACGCATGTGCATTCTTCTTCTTGTCTTTCTTGCATTGTTCCCTCTCTGCATTAGTGAGAGCCTGTTCTTCTATTTCGTTCATAGGTACTTCACATAATCCCAAACATCGTGTACCTGCAACGTGGTCATCATCTTAATGGCCCACACATCATAATCTTTCCCTGCAAACGATGGGAACTGGGGCTGCAAATTTGAGAAAGCCATTTTTCTCCAAAAATTTCTCTATTTAAAAAAACGAAAAAAATAAAAAAATAAAATAAAATAAAATTCTGCTTTAATAAGCTTTGCAAAGCTTATTTTTAAAAAAACCGCTTCTCTTCAAAATTTTCCTTTATAAAATAAAACCTTTTTTATTTTTTAATATAAAAAATCTTTTTATATTAAAAAAAAAAACCTCTTTATAATCACTTCAAAAGAAATCGTATGATAAAACCACTTAACAAAATCGTACCCACTTAGGTTTAAAAGATCACGTGACTTCTAAAGCCTTTTGAGTTTCAAACACTTTCGACTTTCAAACACGTTGACTCTGTATTGAGTTGTGGGACACGCTAATTTTCCTGCGAAACTGCAGCTTGCTTGCTTGTTGACCAATCAATTTTCCAGGCAACGGTGTTCACGGCAGCTGTGGCTTCTTCTTCATTAAAATCTATCTATGTTGTTTACAAACCAAATGAGTTCAACTACAGCGGGTGAGAAACTTCTGACTATTTTCTTACTCGCACATGCATGATCGAGCTGTAGATTCTCTTGATTTTAAATTTTGCTCTGATGTCAATTTGTTGGAAAGGTATAGGTGATAAAAAATAATTCACAAATAAAACATGAGTTGCTGTTCTTCTATTGATCACACAAAACATAATGATTATAATGAACCTGGTGAAGGGTATTTAAACCTTTTTCAACTAGCTAACTGCCTAAAATATCTTGACATGCAACTACATGCAATCTCACACTCAAAATAATCTATCACTCAATTCGCTTGACTCAACACTCAAACACTCAATCATGCAATCACTCAATTAACTGACTCTCTAATTTTTATTTAAATCCTCATGCAAAAGTAATTATCTTGTTTTAACACCTCATTCTGAAGCATCTTGAAAGCCCACTATGGAAAGTACTGCTGACTCGAACGACTCACCCTAAAGTCATTATTCTTTCTACCCCAGCGATCTCTAGTAACAGCATACCGAAACTATAAACATCGGATTTATCAGTAACAGGTCCCATATCACTGTCACACACCTCTGGCGCAACATATCCTAGAGTCCCTCTCCCTGCCGTCATTGATATATGGTCGTCTTCCTTTCCACAAAGTACTGCCAGACCAAAATCAGACACTTTTGGGGCGAAGTCTGCGTTCAACAAGATGCTGTGAGGCTTGATGTCGAAGTGTATGATGCGCTTCTCGCAATCTTGATGTAGATATGCAATTCCACGAGAAGAACCCGAAGAAAGGTATAGCTGCCCGCGCTCTTTCTGGCAAACAGAAACTTATCGAGAGAACCATTGAGCATGTACTCGTATACCAGTGCGCTTATAGGGCTTTCGAAACAATACCCCAACAGCTTAACCAAATTAACATGATGGACCCGTCCAATGGTGCCAACTTCATTCATGAATTGGACCTCACTGTGTCTACGCCTGTCAAGAATCTTAACGGCCACTGGAGCTTCGTTGGAACTGAGCTTTCCTTTATAGACCACACCATAACCTCCTTCTCCCAACTTTTCTGCAAAGTTGTTTGTGATCTTCTTCAGGTGAGAGAATGAATATCTCGTTCGCATTTTATAAGCATATTCCTTGAGGAATTTCTCCACTTTTGAAGCGGAGCTACCAGGAGGAGGATGCTTTTTCTTCACATAAAACGTGAAGAACAGTACTAGTGCTACTGCTGTGAACGCTGCTCCTCCTACCGAGCAACCTGCAGTGGAATGAAGAGATTGATGTATGAATAATATGATATTGGTCACACCCAGAAGAGGAGGATAATAGAAACCAATTCTGCGTGGGGTAAAGAAGAGAAACCTGGAAGAAAAATTGTAATTTACCTATTATTATTATAATGGCTGACTTGTTTGAAGGACCTGCAAGGTAGCCATAACAACTATCACGGAATGGGAAGGATCCACATATACATAAAATAATATTCGATGTTTTGAGCCAAGTGCGCAACGAGTGATACTTTTACCTACAATAGCCTGATCGCTTGAGCTCACAGAATAAATTCATTACGTCATAAAAAAGAGCTTACCGTGGCCGGGACATTTGTGTGTAGGGGGTCCGTCCTTGCAGTAGCAGAGGAAAGGCGATGTTGAGTCCGAAATGTTGTAACCACATATCCCCCCACTTGCTTCACATGATCTGCAGACTTTGTCTCTCTGTCTATCATTGGAAACGCATTCTGCTCTTCCGACTTCAACTTCTACTTGTTCCATAGAACATTCCCGAATCGAATACTCTGAGTTGTAGAAATCGTAATAGACGGTAGCATTACATTTCTAGAGCCGCCCTCCTGTGGAATCGAATGCATCTTGAAAAGGGTCTGGTTCTTGGAATCGAATGCACTTGTACACATCTAGGGTCCGGTTCTCTTTACCCGAAATGTAGCAGGAGGCGTTTCCATGTTCTGATAACTGTATCTGAAGATTATTAAAGGGACGATTGAAAAAATTGCAGTTCTCTCCCCTGACAATAAGGAACACGAGAGCAGAGTACCTCCTCAGTATTGTGTAACTCCGGCCATGAATTTCGATAACTGGAGTTGCGTTCTGCATACAGTTGATTTGAAAGGCAGGGTGACCGCATCCACGCTTTCCTGCGCCAAAAGGATACGTTATATTCATGATCCCACAATTCCTAGCATTTAAGCAAATACTCATATTGCGCGTCGAGGCATAACGAGCAGCGAATTAGAGAGGCCCAGCAGGCAGCCAGGATAAGGAAGAAGAGGGGTTGACGAGGGGAAAGAAGAGAGCGAGGAGCATATACTTCCATGGCGAGAGACAGAGATAGGGTTCGATCTTGGGGAGTAAAAAAATGATCAACGTAACAGAGTGGGGCGCAGAGGTGTCGTTGTTGGGAATTTCAGAAATAAAAATGATGATGAAGAGGCGGGGTCAAGTACTAATCACGTGAACAGATAAGTTTAGGGTTCTTGGAATTCTCAAATTTTAATGTTATAATTGTCAACCATATCAATTTTCGTGGAAGGACGGGCAATGGATGACCCACTCATCCACGCACCTCATTTTTTTCTATAAATCAAATGATTTAGGACTAAAACGTTCTTCCAGAAATCATGTCTACCATGAAAGAAGTTGTGAGTTAGGACTAAAACGTCCTTCCAGAAATCATGTCTACCATGAAAGTAGAAATGATGTCTACCATGAAAGTAGTTGTGGTGGCAGGAAGCATAAGAGAAAGTGCATGGCATAAGGAAATATGAAATAAAATATAAGCGTAATTTGGGGTTTTGCTGTTTAGTACATGTAAAATTAAAGTAATTGATGTTTTTTTAATGTAAAAAGTAATTGAAAGTTAAGGGAGATTTTTTTTGTTTGTGGAACAAGGGATTCACTTTTATTGGTGCTAAGTTTAAGAAGGCATACATACTCTACTTTTTCTAGTTTTGATATTCTAATCTCTCAAGAGGAAACACATGCTTTTAACCATAGGCTCACTCAAAATGTATAATATAATATCATATATATCATGAGAGTAAATTATTATTAATATTTGGTTTAATGGTGTTTTAGTGGCCACAGTTGATTGAAACTACTTTGATTGGACACTTCACTCATTTATATTGAACTTAACAACACCTGGAAAGTACTTTGAATATCTCATCAAGCATTCTATGTTTATTTTTCATCAAATACTTTAAATAAAAACTTCCAAAATTTTTTTCATAAGTAAAAATAAAATATTCATAATCATTGAGGTTATTCATAATTATTGAGATTTGAATTATTGAAATTTGATAAATAGTAAATATTGATTATTGAACTGAGACTTCTGTGATTCATATCAATTTTTTTTTGAAGAATCTTCAGCAAAAATCACATAGAAAAACTTATGTCGACGCGTTTCGAACCAGTGTGGTTCATCGTCAGGACAAGTTGAATGAGCAGATCACATTTAGCACATTAAATAGATAGGGCAGAGAATCCATAACCCAACAATTAAAAAATAACAGCTAGAAATGACATAAAAGTAAATATTGATATTGATATTTGTATTATAACAGAAATAGGTTATATATATATATATATATATATATATAACAATTATTATTTATAATTTCATAAAATTTTATAAAATTAATCACTTTAGACAAATCAATAGAAAAAAAAAAATTATATTTAAAAATTTTCAAAATCTATTTTTTATTTTTAAAATATTAAATTTAATATATGATTAGGCTTTATAAAAACTATTTAAAATTTTTATAATTAATTAAAAGTTAATTATTTTTTACTAAAAACAAAAATAATGTAATTTAACATGGACAAACATAAAAACGTGAAACAAAATATATAAAAAAGAAAACATCTATAAAAATAAGCGGATAAAATATTAAATATATATATGATAAATACATGTGAAATATATTTCCATATTTATATATTATAACTATATTTTATTATTATTATTATTGATATATATAATAACAAAATAGAATCAAGAATCTGTTCATTTCGATCCCTTTGTCGGTTCTGGAAGACTGTGGGTTATGCCCCACAAAACTAATACTGGAAACCTCTCGAATCGTATTCGGTTAGGGTGAGTCGATGTCCCTATATAAAAAAAATCGTTCGTGTAGCATCTATAAATTTAAATGTTGGTGACCGACCTTGATTCAACTAATATGATTAAAAATTTATATGCTTAGTATCAAAACAATTTTATAAAAACATACTAGTGAAATATATATATATAATTTATAATGTTGTAAATTTTAATTTTAAAAGAAATATTTTTAAATTTTAATATATAGTTAGTGATTTTAAAATTTAATTTTAATCGTAAATTTTGAGTAATGATGCATCTTTGTTATTTATTTATGAAGATTGTTTGTCTTGTGGATGAACTACATTAGTTAGTTCGAATGTATCCTAATGATGTGATTAATCCAAAAGGCATTTATCTACTATATACATCACAAAAGTCTCAGATCTAACATATTTAATATTAATGTAAAAATTTAAAATTTATTTTTTAATGTTAAATTCAAAAAAAGTTCATTTGGTGTAGAATACATGGTGATGGGTGTACTATCAAGGCACTTCTTGAAATCATGGTCACGTTTGAAACTCAGTGGGAAAAAATCTAACCATGTTAAGGGCACGAGTGGCCTAGCCGGTGCGAAGGATTTTGATGAGATAGATACCCCTAAATCAAGGTTTCTAAAGCCAAAGATTAAGCATGCAATGATCTCACTACTTATACAACTTAGCAAACAAAAAAATTAAATTTCAGATAAAACTTTAAATATTTATTTTATGAAACTTATAATAAATTATTTAGCTTTAGTGGTAGGCATAATAGTTGTTATCCTCCCCACTTTTCTTTTAAAAAAGGATAAGAAAGAGACTGGCTTTCTTTCTCAAACAATATCAAAAATTTCCAAAATATATATCCAAAATTTCCATATATATATATATATATATATATATATATATATAAAGAAAGAAATACTATCCTAGTTAAATATTGTTAATTGCTTTGTTTAGTTCTTGTAGAGAAGTTTGTATATGCAGGATTTTTCCTTTCTAATAACTATCTTACTTTAAGTGTTATCTTTGTTTTGTTGCTTATAATTTAAGTTTGTGTATTGTCCTAGTTTTTGGAAAATAGCCTTAGTATTGTGTAACTGCCACCATGAATCTCGATAACTAGACTTCTGCACACAATTGAATTGAAAATATACGTGATAATCCTGGTCCCCCATGACTAGTATTTAGGCAATACTCATATTGTACGTCCAAACATAAGGAGCCATGGATTAGAGATGCACATCAGGCAGTAACGATAAGGAAGAAGATGCATCAAGTGGATTAGAGATGCACTGTAGTAACGATAAGGAAGAAGACGTGTCGAGGATGGTAAGGAAGAAAGCGAGGAACATATAATTCCATGATGACAAGCAGAGATAGTGTAAGGACCTGCGGTCCATGCGACGGGCAGGATGAATTCCACCGTGCGAAGACTAGTGAGCTATGGCCAAACGAAGCCAATGCGATGTGTAAAAATGCACGTGGAGGAGAGTTGGCTGTATGTTTATATGGTGGGGCAAGCTAGGCCAGCTACTCGCGAGCCGACCAAACATGGAGATGTGTTGGGCGAGCTGTGAGGGGGCGGTCCCACGAGTTGGGGGGCCGACGCACCTCCCAGGCGAACAAAACGTATCTTTGGACAGTCGGTTGTGCGAAGGATGGAAAGTCGGCCGGGTGGCACAACTTCACCACACAACAGTATGTATAGGCGGATGGAGGTGGAACGAAAGGCATCATTCAATCAAATTGATCAATCATTCGCTCATCGAAGGAGTTCGGAAGTGAAGTGTGAAGAGCAGGCATAGTAGGCATAGAACTTCTGAAGTTCATGCGCTCGCCCACCGGGCAGACTGACACGAAAGCTTGCACGAGTTCGGTGAACGGGTTTGGGTGGAGGGCCGCACGAAGGCATGCTCGCCCGTGTTGAATGAGTTCAAGTGCAGGGCCGCATGAAGGCATGCCTGCTCGTGTTAAACGAGTTCTGGTGGAGGTCTGCACAGCGTGCCCACCCGTGTTGAACGAGTTCGGGTGGAGGGTCGCATGAAGGTGCACCCGCCGATGTTGAACGAGTTTGGGTGGAGGGCCGTAGGAAGGCGTGCCCGTCCGTGTTGAACGAGTTCAGATGGAGGGTCACACGAAGGCGTGCCCACCCATGTTGAACGAGTTCGGGTGGAAGGTCACAGGAAGGCGCCCACTCGATGAGTTGGTGACTTGGGTGGAAACGAGTTGGGTGGAGGGCCGCACGAAGGCGTGCCTGCCCAACCGAGTCGTGCACAAGGTGGGTATGCATGAGGGCGCCCATGCAGATGAGTTGGCAGACCGGAAAAACAACTAAGTGTGGATTGTGAAGGTGATCACCGTGCAAGGTGTGCATGAGGTGGAAACTTAGTGGCAAGGACACAAGGTTGGAAATTTGTCTATGTATGAAACTTGGGGTTTCCAAGGTAATACATGTATTTTTATAAAAGTGAAAATATATTGAATCAGGCAGACTCATATCAGGGAGTTGACCCTCCCTTTATACTGTTGCAATTGTGTTATATATGCTAATTGCTGTGGATAATGAATGTGTATGGGTGTTCACTAGTATAAAGGCTAATCTAAATACTTGGTAAAGAAAAATAAACTAAGTATCAAATGTTAAGGCGTAGTCCGTGAACATAAGTATTGGTGAAAAGAAAGTGTTTGGTGGTGTTGCACCTCGCTATAAGTGATTGAAAGACTACTGCAGGTGTAGGGGTGTGACAGGTGGTATTAGAGCAGTTGGTCCGGGTATAGGAGTGTTGAAGCTGCTACACACCTATACTATTGTGCAGGTGGTATCAGAGGTTATTATCAGAGCAGGTTCACAGGTGGTGAAGTTGGTTCAAGTATGTAGAAATCTTGACAAGGTGACAGTGGAATCAGGGTAATTACAAGTGAAAGAAAATGGTTTCACATACAAGTGGAATCAAGGGCTGGTTTGGTTTTGTAGGGAACTTGGTCAATAGTGGAGGCTGAATGGGAAAGACGGTAGAAGAACCTATTGCATGTGAATCTAGCCATAATGCAGGTGAAGTCTTCCAGTACAAATTGTTGGAACAAGTGAGTAGATGGAGTTCTGACTGGGGTTCGATGAAGGCTGAGAAAATGAAGATTTGAGAAAGCTATTCGAAACTAAGGAAAGAACATGAAGAAATCAAGGACCAATGAGGAAGTATGATGGATGGTGAACTCAGGAAACTTGATGAGGAAATCTGACATAATGGTCTTGGTCTTCAAGAGCTCTTAGATGAGAGGGCTTGACAAAGGAAGAAAAGTGCCATGTGGAAACCGAAATCAAGCAGCTTGAGGAGGAGATAAAGGAGAAGCTTCTTGGTAAGAAGGTTGTTGTAATTGAGCAAGATGAGCTCGACTGCATTGACAGGCTGAGGACTTACTACTGTGACAATCCAGAGGATGTTCGGAAGCTTAGTTCTATGGAAGTAGTCAATGGACACTTGGTTGGTGCACTTGAGCAGAATACGATGGGAGGACAGGCTTGAAGGAAATCAAGCTGAGCCAGGATCAAATTACTTAGAAGAGCCAAGAAAGGAAGTGAAGTACCTTAGGAGGAATGTCAAATTAGAGCGCAAACCAATGGACACTTCTGAGGCCAAATTCTTGAAGAAAGTTGTTGATGTGAGACACGAGATAAAGCCGACAGAAGGAGGTCATGCATTGAAGCTGAGTTTTGTGCAAGTGACCGTGAAAGGCAAGAGATTTGCAGCTTTGGTGGATACAAGGGCTGCTCATAGCTTCTTAAGTAAGAAGGCAACAAAGTCTTTTGCGAAGAAAGCTGAGATGGAGAAAGAGTGGAGTGCTCTCAAAGCAATCAACTATACCATGAAGGCTATTATTGGTGTGATGGAGAACGCTTAGGTGAGAGTGGGCTCGTGGTTTGGAAAGTTGGACTCGAGGATCATGGACATGGATGATCATTCTATGGTGCTGGGGTAAGATTCCATGAAGCTTGCACAAGCCATACCAATGGTGGACCAGGACATTCTCTTGATCACAACTGAAGGAAGGATTATGTTGGTTCCGATGAATAGAAGGCGTTTCTTCAGGTATAGACCAACGATGAATTCTATGACTTTGTATCCCAAAGATCCAAATGTGAAGCATGAGGATGTGGAGCAAATAGGACTTCGGAGTATGACTCAAACAATGAAGGAAGGGAAGATGATTGACTTCATTGCAAGAGCAAGTAAGAAGGAAGCAAGTGGGAAATCAATCTCATGAATCATGAAGCACTTGGTAGAGACATCCTCTACTGAAGATCTTCACAATGGAGTTACAGATGAAGGGATTCCGGGCACTACTTCAGAAGCAGTGATTGGAGAGGATTATGCAAGTACAGATCCAACTGGCATAGTGGAGTTTTGCAGGTATGCTATGGGCATATGACTTTCAGTTTATGAAAGGCAAGCTTGGAGAGCTTGGGTGTACATGTGAGGAGGTTGAGGCTATGCGCAGATACTTGAGGACACATCACCAATCTGATACATGGGTGGATGCGAGTGAGGGAGGAAACTTCCTGGCCCTCCTTTATCGGTAGACAACCTTGGAGATAGGTTGGTGCAGGGACCTTGATTGGAAGGGGCTGCAACGACTTAGCAAGGGGCCTTGGAGAAGGGCTTCTTTATGACAGATTTGCAGACTTGGATGCAGATGACCAGATGTTGGGATGAGGTCTAATTTGAGTGGATATCATGAACAGGTAGAGTTATGAACATCAAGTTTGAAACATGGAGCATGGCGGTATGTAGGGACATTATGCAAGAGCATGTGTAGAGGTGTCATTCATGGGCATCCTATGGAGAATGTCGAGGCAAGGATGTTGTGTAGATGCTGATGTGACATGGAGATGCATGTATGAGTCGATGGAGGGGTTGTACACTCTTGTATATTAAGACCATGGACTGAATGGACATGTTGCAGATGGGATGGAGATTCCATGGACCTGCGCATGGGAATTAGAGCAAGTTCTTGATGAGTCCAAGATGTAGCAGATTTCAGAGAAAGACTGATGATGACATAAGGATGTGCATTCTTATGGGTTTGACGTGATGGTTGGATTAGCTACCCAACTAGTTCGAGTCATGAGGGGCACTAGTGTGCAGAGGTGTGTTGGCATTATGTTGGAGTATCTTGATGATAGAATACAGGATGGGATGAAACATGGTGGATATGGTTGTTTTGCATATGTTGCAGGGATGTTGTAGTATATGGACCAGATGATATCATGGATCAGGATAAGACTATTCGGATATGACTATCTTGGTGGTAGATGGTTACCGGGATGGTATATTGTCGAGGACGACAATGACTTCAGGTGGAGGAGGATGTAAGGACCTGCAGTCCGTGCGACGGGCAGGACGAACTCCACCGTGCGAAGGCAAGTGAGCTGCGGCCAAACGAAGGCAATGCGATGTGTAAAAATGCGTGTGGAGGAGAGTTGGCTGTATGTTTATACAATGGAGCAAGCTAGACGAGCTACTCGCGGGCTAACCAAACGTGAAGACATGTTAGGCGAGTTGTGAGGGGGCAGTCCCACGAGTTTGGCAAGTCAACCCACCTCCTGGGCAAACAAAACGTATGTTTGGACAGTCAGCTATGTGAAGGACGGAAGGTCGGCTGGATGGCATGACCTCACCGCCCAACCGTATGTATAGGTAGATGGAGGTGGAACGAAAGGCATTATTCGATTAAATCAATCAATCTTTCGCTCATCGAAGGAGTTCAGAAGTGAAGTGTGAAGAGCAGGCGTAGTAGGCACAGAACTGTTGAAGTTCATGCGCCCGCCCCCCAGGCAGACCGACATGGAAGCTTGCACAAGTTCGGTGAACGAGTTCGGGTGGAGGGTGCACGAAGGCATGCCCACCCATGTTGAACGAGTTCGGGTGGATGGCCGCACGAAGGTGCACCCGCCCGTGTTGAACGAGTTCGGGTGGAGGGCCGCACGAAGGGGTGCCCGCCCGTGTTGAACAAGCTCGGGTGGAAGATCGTATGAAGGCATGCCCACCTGTGTTGAATGGGTTCGGTTGGAGGGCCGCACAAAGGCATGCCCGCCTATGTTGAATGAGTTCAGGTGGAGGGCCGCATGAAGGTGTGCCTGCCCATGTTGAACGAGTTCTGGTGGAGGGTCGCAGAAGGCGTGCCCACCCGACCGGTGAACGAGTTCGGGTGGAGGGTCACATGAAGGCGCCTGCCCAACGAGTTAGTGACTCGGGTGGAAATGAGTTGGGTGGAGGGCCGCACGAAGGGTCGCCTGCCCAACCGAGTTGTGCACGAGGTGGGTATCTAGTGAGGGCGCCCGTGCACACGAGTTGGCAGACCGGAAAAATGACTAAGTGTGGATTGTGAAGGTGGGCACCGTGCAAGGTGTGCATGAGGTGGAAACTCAGTGGCAAGGACACAAGGTTGGAAATTTGTTTAAGTATGAAATTTGGGGTTTCCAAGGTAATACTTGTATTTTTATAAAAGTGAAAATATATTGAATACGACAAACTCATATCAGGGAGTTGCCCCTCCCTTTATACTGTTTCGATTGTGTTATATATGTTAATTGTTGTGGATAATGAATGTGTATGGGTGTTCATTAATATAAAGACTAATCTAAATACTTGGTAAATAAAAATAAACTAAGTATCAAATGTTAAGGCGTGGTCTATGAACATAAGTATTGGTGAAAAGAAAGTGTTCGGTGGTGCCGCACCTCACTATATGCGGTTGAATCGTATTCGGTTAGGGTGATTCAATGCCCCTATATAAAAAAATCATTCGTGTAGAATTTATAAATTTAAATGTTCGTGACCAACCCTTGATTCAACTAATATTATTAAAACATTTACATGTTTAGTATCAAACCTATTTTATAAAAACATACCAGTGATATATATATATATATATATATATATATATATATATATATATATATATATATATATATATATATAGATATATATATATATATATTAAATATAATTTATAATGTTATAAATTTTTTCAAATTAATGAAATAAATATTTTTAATTTTAATATATAATTAATGATTTTAAAATTTAATCTTAACTGTTAATTTTGAGTAATGATGCAGTTTTGTCATTTATTTATGAATATTGTATGATTTTTTTCCACCTTGTCATGAGGATGAACTACGTTAGTTAGTTTGAAACATGAAAGACATTTATCTACTATATAGATCAAAAAAGTCTCAGATCTAACATATTTAATATTAATGTAAAAATGTAAAAATTATTTTTTAATGTTAAATTCAAAAAAAGTTTATTGGGTCTAGAATAGATGTTGATGTGTGTACTGTCAAGGTACTTCTTGAAATCATGGTCACAAGTTTGAAACTCAGTGGGAAAAAATCTAACCATGTTAAGGGTAGGAGTGGCCTAGCTTGGGTTCTAGGGATTTTGACGAGTTAGATACCCCTAGGTAAAGGTTTCCAAAGCCAAATATTAAGCGTGCAATGATCTCACTACTCATACAACTTAGCAAAAAAAAAAAAAAAACACAAATATTTCAGATAAAACTTTAAATATTTATTTTATGAAACTTATAATAAGTTATTTAGCTTTAGTGGTAGGCATAATAGTTGTTATCCTCCTCACCTTTCTTTTACAAAAAAGGATAAGAGAGAGACAAACTTTCTTTCCCAAACAATGTCCAAAATTTCAAAAAAATATATATATAAATAAAGCAATAGTTGCCTAGTTAATTGATTTGTTCAAAAACAGATAAGAGAGAGGCTGACCTTCTTTCCCAAACAATGTCCAAAATTTCAAAATATATATATATATATATATATATATATATATATATATATATATATATATATATATATATATATATATATATATATATATATATATATATATATATATATAAAGAAATAGTTTCCTAGTTAAATGCTCTATTTAATTCTTGTAGAGAAGTTTGTTGCTTATAATTTAAGTTTGTGTATTGTCCTAGTTTTTGGAAAATAACCTTAGTATTATGTAACTGCCACCATGAATCTCGATAAATGGACTTCTGCACACAGTTGATCTGAAAAGATACGTGATAATCCTGGGCAAGAGATAACCAGCATGCAATAGGGCATTAAATGCCCGTATGGAGGCCCCCTTTACCATGCATGCCCATGCCTTTCCATCCTACATCGTGCGTTTCTCTGGGAGCTCGAGGTCCCACCACATCAAACATTTTTCGAGAGCGGGTGATCCACCACCTTCGAGCTGGCACCCGCCATGCTGGCACATTTTCAAACGAACACTCGTGAAAAAGACTCATTTGCTCCATTGCTCTGTTTGCACTCCCATCACAGGTCCTCTGCAACCCTCTTGAGCATACACTGCTCCCGTTCACGGTGATGGCTCACCTCGCAGGTCCTCTCACGGTGCTGGCTCTCCTCGCAAGTCCACTCACGGTGTTGAATCCTGGCCTCCTAAATTATACTTTGTAAGCACACAAATTTTGGTTTTTGTGCCATGAATGCGTTCACACAGTGTTGAAGGATAAGAAACCAAAGTAATATCCATCTCAGATACCTTTATAATTTCTTTCTCTTATAATATGCAACTGAATCTCTTTGTTTGAGTGTGACAGAGGCCTAAAAAATATATTCATAGCTAGTGAACCTAATGAAATACCATTAGTCCACCCTTAGCTTCACTCTTGGAATCTAGGAGTTTATTTGCTTCCATGGTAGCTATTGTAAGAGTCTTAACTCCTTGTCTTGATAGTTCATTATGTGTCCGTGATTTCAATAATCATAAAGTGGAATATTTGGTCCTTATCTAATATCTCTTTGATTTGCAACATGAGATAACTCCTTGATGTATTTCAAAATTTGGAAGACTAGGGATCAAACTCAGGACCTAGCCTTGGGCCAAGAATCCTTGCCTCTTCAATATAAAGGTGTAGATTGCTAGCTCTAACACCCTTTTTTTGAGCCAAAATTTTTAGCCTCCTAGCCATTGCCAACCAAAAAATGGACAGGGTAGGAATTGGACCCAGGACTTGCTCTCCGCTGGTAGGCTACTCTATAAACTTTAACTAGGACAATCCAACTAGTAATCCATCTAGAAAGGCATTTCCAAAGTTATAAAATAAATGCATAACTTATAAGCCACAAATTCCCCTATGGAAATTCTTTCCATAGCCTTATTTTATAAAAATACAAAATCAATGTTTTCCCTTTTATGTTAGCCTCTTAAATTATAGAGCAAACAAGAGGATTATACCAATTATCATTAGCCCCTATTAAAATTTAAACCAGTTTAGAAAATCAGAGCAGTAAATTAGATTTTTGAATGGATTTCCAGCCTTTCAAAATGTATTTCAAATACAATCCTTAGGTGCTGATGTATATACAATGTATGACTAGTTTTATGTGGCCTGCATGCCCACTAACACTACCGATATCCTTTACATAAGCTATTCCAAAAACTTGAATATCTAATTGAGTTCTATATCAAAATATGTCATCATCAGTTGACATGTTACAGATCACCAGCCAAATAAGATCAGAAGTCTAAAAGGTCATAAGACCTTGAGGAAAATCCTTAGGTGCTGATGCACATACAATGTATGACTAGTTTTCTATGGCCCACATGCCCACTACCATTACTAGTATCCTTTACATAAGTTGAAATAGTTGAGATTTACGTTCTAAATTTGACAGCAGCAAAGGAACCAGAACTGATCATCGAGGAAGCTATTACACTGGATGTAACGCTTATAATCTAAACACAACATTACTGTAACAACATTTTGTTACAGGGAATTGATTTCCCTATTTTTGTATAATGGGTTAAAACAATGTAAATCTTTTGTAATAGATGTCTCCTCTTTATAAAGAAGAGACATCTACATTAGAGGGGGGTGAACAGATTCTGGAAAAGGCTTAGTTGAAGGAACAGGACTGGAATTCTTTTGTAATATGACATATTGATCTATGAATAAAATTTTGTTCTGAACATCTTTTTCTAGTTCTTGTTTCCTAGGGAATCTTGTGAGAAGGACAGGGCCCACCTTCATCACAAGATTCACCCATTACATTTCTGCAGTGTGTTAAGTGTGTCTTTTATTCATGCCTTGTTAACAAGTACTGTTTTCTGAACATTGTTTATAATACATTTGTTGAAACTCTGTTTCTTTCTCAATTGATTGTTGTATGAGTGTTTCACCGGTGATTAAGTTACAGAGTGAATTGGCAAGCTAGTAAATCAGAGGGAGGTGCTGGAGATTTCTGCTCTGGGGATAGGGCCCTGACTCTTTGTTACAGCACAGCCATTGTATTCTTTTGCAGAATGATTCTTTCCATTATCTGATTCTTTGAGTGAAATTAAGCATTTTCTGATAGCTATCTGCAACATAGCGTAATTGGTGTAATGCAGAATGGAGCTTCAGTTTGTTAATCTAAGGCGTGATTTGTTTGTACTACAACTTCTGTTGCTTTTAAAATTGAGTGCATATAGTACGCAATTGCCTTTGAAATAACAAGACTTCCCTGGGTTGACAATTAATTTCGCACTTGTTGTATAATTCAATAAGAAATTAAAGTGACTAACATTTTGGCACCGTTTCCGGGGAAGGCAATTATATATTTTAAAAGTACTGATGATTTTTCTGTAGATATGCAGAATGCATGAGAGGACGCAAGAAAACTAACCCTACAGGTGGCAAGGGAAAAGGAAGAGGAGGAAGAAAAACTTTCATCGATGATATTATTTCAAAAGCTGAGTTATCCCAGAGGTTAAGCTCTCGAAGGCCACAGACCCAACACTCTTTCCAAATGGACCATCAAACGGAGGAAGTAGTGGGACCTAAAAGGATTATAGAAACGACAGAACACACTGAGGAACCACTGGAGGAAGTCGAAGGACCAATAGAAGATATTGAAGAACCAATAGAAGATATTGAAGTTGAGAAACGAGTTCAGGACATTGAGAGTCCAACAGAAAACACTGAAGACCGGGCAAGCGCATCAGGAAAACAACCAATGGACGACAACAATGAATGACTCTTTGGTGGAGGTCATAGAGGTGAAGGAAGGGGAGAGAATTCCCTCTCCACCCTAGAATTCCCTATTGGGGAACTCCCCAAAGGAACAAATCCTATGAAGAATATCCCACTTTCAGCATTATCCAATTTCCATGGTTTATCCTCTGAAGACCCTGATGAGTTTCTTTTCGAATTTGATATATTGTGTAGAAGCTATGATTATGTTAATAATGCTCAAAAATTGAAGTTGTTTCCAGCAACATTAAAATGAAATGCACTAAGATGGTTTATGAGCTTGGGAGGTCATGTGATCACAACATGGGATCATATGAAGGAGAAATTTCTGGCCAAATGCCAAGACTATTGCTGGATGAGAGAAAAAAGGGAGGAATTATTCAAGATGGTTCAGAAGGAGGACGAAAATCTGGAGGACTTTGTGGAAAGACTCCAGTATAATCTGCAGAGATCTGAGCACCCTAATGTAAGTAAAGATATTCTCAAAACAATATTATTGAAAGGGGTAAGGGATGATTGTTTAGATATGTTAAATATGCTTGGTAAAGGAGATATATCTAAAGAATCGTATGACGAAATTGTTAACCTCTGCAAGAGGTGTTCAAGAGGAGCTGCAAATAAATCAAAGAGCAGGGATAGTACATACTCAAGGGTCCAGAAATCAGCTAGTGGAGGAGCAACAAGGGCTGAAATAGGTAATATACTTGAGGAATTCAAGACTCAAATGTTAAGTTCTTTTGCTTCATAGATTGATACCTTGCAGGTTAAAAAGAAGCAGGCAGAGGTAGAAGTTGCTTTGGCCATCTTCTGCTCTAAATGTAGGGAAAAAAATCCATTGAGGGAATGCCCACTCGACAAGGTGCCAATCTATACCATTTGTGAAAATGACCACGAAACTCAACAATGCCCCTCTTTACCAGGGATAAAGGCAGCGTTACAACCAACTGAGGAGGAAGCTGAAGCAGTTTATCTGCTGACACAAAGGAGGCAATGGCAACCACGAGGACAAGGTACAAACTCTAGTATGCCATTTAATCTTTGGAATAATTATCCTTCTTTCAATCAAGCAAATTACATGCCCTTTAACCAAATGCAATACCCACCCTTTAATCAAAGGAATTTCCCACCCATGCAGTAAACAAACCCTCCCTTTGTAGACCCTGCAATGTGGACTCCCTGGCTTCTACAGAAATCCTATTTTAATCAATGGAACCCAAACTGGAGAGCTCAACAAAATCGATTCACAAACCAATTTCCTAAGTTTCAGCAACAACTTTCTCTTCCGTCAGCTACCCCACCAAATAATCAAACCATGAAGCCTCAGCTGCCTGTACAACCGAACCCTAACCTTAATAACAATAAAGTTGTGCAAGTTATCGACATTCAGAACCTACCTACATCTCCTATGCAATGTAACGATATTCATTTACGATCTGGGAGAGTAGTCGAGCAAATTATAGATGATATTACCTCTTCCGACTCTGATAAAGAAGAAGCAGAACAGAGTAAATCATCTAATAAGGATGCTGAAATAGTCAAGACATCCTCTAATGGAACTGCTGAAACAGCAGAACCACCGTTCCCTGATCGCTTGGCTCTCACTAAGATGCCTGAGCTGCCTGCTTTTAACCTTTTAGGGGAATTGTAGAATCTGTATGTTAAAATTCCACTTTTACAAGCACTCAGAGATGTACCAATCTATGCCAGAACCGTTAGAGACATTTGCATCAAGAAACCTGGTAGGAAGGCTAAAGATCGCCTTACAATTCATGTGATGGGAGATCTAGCTGCTCTAATGTCAGGAAAAGTCTCGCCTATAAAATATGGTGATCCTGGTCACCCTACGGTCACAGTGCAGGTCGGAAAAACTATTGTTTTGAGAGTTCTGGTAGACCTAGGTGCTGCTATAAACATTATGACCCTTGAAACTGCAGAACTGTTGCAATTGAAAAATGTAATTATAGAAACACCAACTATCCTGGAATTAGCTGATCGTTCCACAATCAAACCAGAGGGGGTTATTGAAGACCTGATCATTTCAGTTGAATCCTAGAATTACCGAGCTGACTTTGTGGTGTTACAGACTAAAGCAAAGTTGGGGGGCATCCTCTGATTTTGTGGAGACCTTGGCTGGCTACAACAGATGCTTTTATCAGCTCTAGATCAGGTTCAATGACAATTTCTAATGGTTGTGAAACTAAGCAGCTTACACTGTACCCTCATGCTACACCTATGATTAATAATGATGATTATGTATGGTTAGACTATGAGGATAATGATACTCAACCCATCTTGACCATTGGACAAGCCTTAACTCTTAAAGATACCACAGAAGATGAAGTAATTAGTAATTTTATTTTTGAACCTTCCTCGGTTACTTCTGAAGCACATAATCAATTAACTTCAATTCTGGATCCTGAAACACAGCAAAAGCTTAAATCTAAATATTTACCTCAAACATCAACTGCTATCTCCTCTAAAATCATAACAGTAGAAATCGAACCTGGCAAAACATTAAACATAAACCCCAATTTATCTGATGCTGAAACACAACAGCTAATGGAGTTTCTCCGTGAGAACAAGGAAGCATTCACATGGGACTATACATACATGAAGGGGATCTCTCCTGAATTATGTACTCATCGTATCTATATTAAGGAGGGAGCTCGACCAGTCTGTCAACCCTAGCGACGAATGAATCCCAACTTGAGGGAAATTGTTAAGGAAGAACTTCAAAAGTTGCTTGATGCAGGGTTTATATATCCCATATCTGATAGTGAATGGGTTTCTCCATTAGTAATAGTACCTAAGAAAAACGAGAAATGGAGAGTGTGTGTAGATTATAGAGCTTTAAACAAAGCCACCCAAAAAAATCATTTCCCCTTGCCCTTTATTGATGAGGTGTTGGACAGTTTGTCAGGGAAGAAATTATTTTCCTCTTTAGATGGTTTTAGTGGATATAACCAAATCCGAATTGCACCTCAAGATCAAGACAAGACCACTTTTACTAGTCCTTGGGGAACTTTTGCTTATAGAGTTATCCCATTTGGACTATGTAATGCTCCAACAACGTTTCAAAGAGTACTAATAGGAATTTTTTCTGATATGCTTAATGATTCTTTGGAGATATTTATGGATGATTTCACTCCCTATGGTGTGACTTTTGAAGTTGCGCTACAAAACCTTGAGAAAGTACTTAAACAATGCATACAAGCTAATCTTTCCTGGAGTACCGAAAAATGTCATATGATGATGAACGAAGGAATTGTACTAGGACACTTCATTTCATTCCTTGGGATTCAAGTGGATCCATCCAAAATACAGGTAATTCAGACCCTTCCTATTCCTAAAACACAAACTGATGTAAGAAGTTTTTTAGGACACGTTGGATATTACAAAAGATTTATAAATTTTTTTTCTAAAATAGCTTCTCCTTTGTTTGTGTTACTTATGAAAAATGCTGAATTTAAGTGGAAGGATGCCTGTTAGAAAGTATTTGATGAACTTAAGCATCAGTTGTCTATAGCTCCTATTCTGAGGGAACGTGATTGGGCACTTCCCTTTCATATATCCTCTGATGCTTCAGATACTGCAATTGGAGTTGTCTTGGGTCAAGAAGAAAACAATATTCCTTATGCTATCTACTTCATTAGTAAGAATATGACCCCTACTGAACTTAATTACACAGTTACCGAGAAAGAATTTTTAGCAGTTATTTATGCTATTAATAAATTTTGACATTATATTACTGGTTATCCTACTTTTGTTCATACTGACCACTCAGCTATCAAGTATTTAATGAATAAATCTGTTACAAATGCTCGAGTTACCAGGTGGTTATTGTTACTACAAGAATTTGATATTACAATTTTGGATCGACCAAGTAAAGAAAATGTAGTTGCTGATTTCCTTTCTTGGATAAAAACTGATGATAATACTCCAGTAGATGATTCCTTTCCTGATGAATATTTGTTCGCAATATCTGCTCACTCACCATGGTATGCAGACATTGCCAATTATCTGGTTGCAGGGAAGTTACCATCACACCTATCACATAGGGAGAAAAGAAGGATCATTCAACAAAGTGCTAGGTACAGCTGGATAAGTGGGTGTCTTTTTCATGCAGGACTTGATCAGGAGATCCGAAGATGCATTAGAGAAGATGAGATTTATGATATATTGAAGGCTTGTCATGATGGCCCTTGTGGTGGGCATTTTGCTGATAAGAGAACAGCACATAAAATTCTCAGGATGGGTTATTATTAGCCCTCCCTTTTCAAGGATGCAAAGAAATATGTCAGGGCCTGCGACAGTTGTCAAAGAATGGGCCAACCCAATCATAGAGATGAAATGCCACTGAACCCTCAGATACTGCTTGAACCCTTTGAAAGATGGGCTCTAGATTTTGTAGGGCCCATCAATCGTCCATCCAACCAAAGAGTTTATATATTGGTTTGTACAGATTATATGACTAAATGGGTGGAAGATAAGGCACTAATCAAAGCTAATGAAGAATTTGTTTTAACTTTTTTATTTGAAGAAATCTTCAGTAGATTTGGGGTGCCTAGAGAATTAGTCACTGATGGAGGACCTCCTTTCAATTCACATGGTTTCAAAGATATGCTTCAAAAATATCATATCAATCATAAAATGACTATACCTTACCACCCCCAAGCTAATGGTTAGGTGGAAAGTACAAATAAAGTCATAGAAGCTATTTTAACAAAAACTGTGAAGGAGAATATGAAAGATTGGTCTCAAAGACTGTCTGAGGCATTATGGGCTTACAGAACTACTTGGAGGAACACTACAGGTTTTTCACCCTATGAATTGGTTTATGGTAAAAGTGTTGTTTTTTCTGTGGAATTTGAAATTAAAACTTTAAGAACTGCTTTAGCTATTAACCTTGATTTGACTGATGCACAGACAGCTAGGTTGCAGCAGCTGCAGGAATTGGATAAAAAAGGGTTGGATGCCATCCATCAAACAACTATGATTCAGCAGCAAAGAACCAGGTGGCATGACAAAACTATTAAACATAAGCAGTTCCAAAAAGGTAATTGGCTTTGCTATATGATTCCAGGTTTGAAAATTTTCAAGGAAAACTACGAACAAGGTGGTTGGAACCTTACGAGATAGATACTATTTTTCCCAATGGAATAGTAAGGCTCCTAACAATTGATGGTTCTAGAACTCCATTTCTAGTAAATGGGTATCGGCTTCGTCTATACCATAAACCGATTTCTAAGGAGGATTTTAAGGCCACTTGCATGGCAAATTCACATTACATCTTTTTGGGGGAGCCTCTTGCCCCTCATTACACTTAATCTCTGCATTATTTTTGTATTAGTATTAGATTGGATTACTTAACTAATAATCCCTGTCAAGGGTTGCCATATTACAATTTATTTTGCAGGTCTTAATTCAGAGGCTGGTTGAAGGAATAATTACATTACAAGCAGGATCGGGTTTCAGTTTGGGAAACATGGCCATTCCACTTCAATTCATTATCCATCAACAACATTTTCCTATTCCTCTTTAACAGTAGCATCTCTTTTTCCTGTTACTGAAACACCAGTTTCGGCCATTGCTGAAACACCAGTTTCTGCTGTTGTTGAAACACCAACTTTTCCCCCTTTTCCCTGTTGCTGAAACACCAACTCTTTCCCATTTTCCACGTTGCTGAAACACCAACTTTTCCTCATTTTCTCCATTGTCGAAGCACCGACTTTTTCCATTTTTCTGAAAAAGCATCAATTTTCCCATTTTTTTCGTAATTAAGGCATCAACTTCTCTCAAAAGCGATCAATATATAACACTTTCCAGTTGAGAGAATCAACCATTCATCCTGATGATTGAGTTCCTTCACCATTACCTCCTGTGAATAGAGAAAGCCTTTTATATAAATACCCTCATATCTTATAACCCTTTCCAATAAGCATTGGTGATCCACTAAACGACGAAAATATACTTTCAGCACAGCAATCGAAGGTAAAACGTGAGGTATGCGTGTTTATGTGTAAATATTAAACTATAGTTAATGAGAAGATTCTGATATGATTGCCGAAATTGCCGTACACTCAAAACTTATCATTTTAGCCGCAGTTGGGGGGGATATCAAAGTTTTGCAATCATTACCCGATATGCCAATCACCGTCGTTTTTTAACACGATCTAGTCTCGTCACCCCGTCTCTGTTTTATTATGTCATAAACCCATTTGCAATATCTTACTCTATCTCAGCTGCGGTAACTCAGCTCTGTATTTTGCATTTTACCGAACCAGTAACTATGGGAGGTAACGCTGTCCGAAATGAACCTGGTTCAATGGCTCTATTGGAACTTTACCCAGAAACATATCAAATTTTCCTGCAAGCAGGCTGGGTGGATTACTTCCGGAGGCTCCAGGAATTTGATTCTCAGCAAGTCCTGGAATTCGCACGTAATTTAAAGGAAGATTATTCCACTGTTCAGGAAGTGTGAATTCCGGTAACAAAGGAGGATATAGCACAGGTTTCAGGATTACTGACCAATGGCATCCGTTGGTTTAGCTGTAAACACATAATTCTGAATGCATAACAAGATTTTCGTCTACCTAGGGAGCGGGTCGAACCTAAAGGTAGAGGTGTTGCACTGCATTTATTACCACCTCCATGGCCAAAGGCTGCAAAGTTTGTCAAGCACTATCTTACCTGCGAAGGACGTTACCGGGTAGTGTACCAGCATGACTTTGTGTTGTTGAATCATTTAAGACATGGTCGTTTATTAAATATGCCATACTATCTGCTTGGGTGTCTAAAGAATATGTCACATTATTCCAAGGATGCAAAGTACCCACTCCTCTCCATCACTCACTATCGCCTGGTTCAGCTCTTAATCCTGAGGGGCTTTGCCCTGCAGAACCCTCCTCCCCTTAACAACCCACCCCAGGAAGCTACTGAAATCCCTCAACCAGCAGCCGAAAACCCCCTGGAAGCTATTGAAGTTACTCAACCAGCAGCCGAAAACCCTTAAGGAACTACTGAAATTTCTCAAGCGGCAGCCGAGACTCCCCAAGTGAATGTTGAAAATCCTCAACCATCCGTGACAGCCGGTCCAATTGACCCCACTAGTGCATCAACCCCGTCCCATACTTTACCTGAATCATCCATTCCCACTATCCATATCCCTAGTGGTGATTCAGACGACAACATTCCCCTAGCTAGGCTGAGAAGGAAAAGGAAAGGTAAGAAACGACTGTTCCTTCATCAAAAAGACGAACAAGGGCCTCAATTAAACAAGCAATTACCTCTGATGTTCCTCCTACCCTAGAGAAGGCCATCCATAAAAGAAAAACCATTGTTTTTCCTACCTCCTTACCTCGAAGAAGAAGGAGGACGTCTTCTCCAGTAGCAACAGAGACCCCCACCCCAAATTCCCCACCCATTATCCTAAAACCCCATACCCACCAAACCCCGAATCCCTACCTTCCTCACCCTCAGGTACCGAAATGCAAAACGTCTAGGATTTTGACATCATTCCTTTTAGAAGACGCAGCTGCTCCACAAGAACTAGCTGCTAACTTATCAAAAGTAGACACCCAAGACGATGTACAACATGTAGCTGTTACACAAGAACCAGCTACCAACTCAACAGGTGTTACACAAGAACCACCTGCTGAGGAGCTAAAAATAGACGACCTAGAAGTAGTTGCCCCACAAGAACCGGCTACTGACTCAACACCTGCCGAGGAACAAAAGATAGATGACCTAGAAGTAGTTGCCCCACAAGAACCAACCACTCACTCAATAGGTGCTGAGGAGCAGAAGTTAGATGACCAAGATGTAGCTGTCCCACAAGAACCAGCTACTAGTCCAACAGGTGTTACACAAGAAGCACCTGTTGACGATCATGATCTGGAAACACATCAGGACATAGCAGCTACTGATTTAGCAGGTGTTACACAAGAACCACCTGCTGATAAACAGGAAATGGGTAATCAAAATACAGCTAAATCAGTTACTGTCTCAGCAAGTGTCACACAAGAACCACCTGCTGATGACCATGATCAGGAAACAGAGCAAGACCTATCTGCTACTGACTCAACAGTTGATACACAAGAGCCACCTGCCAATGAGCAAAGTGTAGATACCCAGGATACTGCTGCTACAGAAGAACTAGCCACTCAGTTGCTTGATATGTAGAATTTGCATGTTCAGGAGGATATAGCTGTTACAAAACTAGCTGATGGTCCAGCAGTTGTCACACAAGAACCACCTACTGGAGAAATAAATAATGAAGCTGCCACCAAACAACCATCCTCCCATCCACTTGAGCCAGCTACAGAGACTGCAATTGCTACAGAACGCCCTGTGACATTATCTTCCCTTCAACAAGGGAATGAGTTTCTGAAAGCCGAGATTGAGGCTTATAAGCAGGAGTTGATATGTGTTTTTCTGTTTCACAAATTTCTTCAAATGATAATTTCTATACATCACCTCTACTCATGAGATTAAGGAGATCAATCCACTCATACCTAATTTTTCTAAGAGGGTTTTTAGTGTGTCATATCCTAAATGATGTAATTTTTCCCTCTTAAAATTATACGTGAACCTCTCAATTAGATCCTCAAGGCTCTCATCTTTTTTTTTATTCATTCTAAATATTTCTTCTTTAAGATCATGATCTTTATATTTTTCTAGAAATATATTTTTCATATCATTCCATCATCTTATTAAATCAGTCCCTAAACTCATGAACCATTTAAGAGATCTAACCTTGAATGTTGCTGGAAACAATCTCAATTTTTGAGTGTTTAATAAGTTGCCATAAGATCTACAAACAATTTCAAATTCAAAGAGAAAGGTTTCTGGATCCTCTAACCTCATACCATGGAAGTTGGGAAGGGAAGTTGGAGGGATGTTCTTCATACGAACATTGATATCAGTATCTTAAGTGGGAAATCCAAGAGGATATTTTTCATTGTCATCATCTCCATCCATTTCTTATATCTTATCTGCCACATATTCTTCTTCTACCTGCAAAATTGGAGGATGATGTGGTTCTTACTTCACCATGTCATCAAATGGGGGGGGGGGGGGGTGTTGGTGTTGGAGAAGTATTTTTTTTTTGAATAAGAATGATAATGCTATGAATTATTTTATTTTTGAAATGAAATATGCCTAAGGAAAATATATTTTTGTTTTTGCAAAAAGTAAAAGAAATGAATCAACTACGGAATAAAATAGTGCATACTTTGACACCTCCCCGACAACAGTGCCAAAAAGTGATCAGCCCCAGTATTGCAACAGGAAGGTTGGAATTCTCAAGGCTACCAACTTTAATTATCAACCTGGGGTTCGTACAAACTTAAGAGCTATCGACACTATATGTGCAACATACAATGTGTCCTCCTTTTGTTGATATGATGTAATCGAGTGAATCTCATGAAATCATAGTCTAAACTAATTGAAAAAATGGAATTATTACTCTATTTGCAAGAAATGGAAACACTACTTGCTTGACCTGTAAATGATAACTAATAAATTCATGAAAGGAAAAAGGTTAATGTACTTGCAGAAAAAGAAAAAAAAAAAAAAAAAACTATTTTATCTTGCATAATTCATCAAACTACCAATCATAATTGCATGTACCATCTACCTAGTTCACACTTGCTTGTAAATCAATAACCTAGTTGCATCATTCTTGTGATAAAGAAACTAAGCCTACTATGTTTTTGTAGTGAATAAAAAGAAGGGTTGGAGTGGCTTAGAAGCTTAACCTAATCATAAAATAATAGATGGGGTTCATTATTCATCTACACTAAGTATATTTGCAGTGGGGATCAAAATTGATGAAGGAAAGTGGTGTTATAGATTAGCTAGAGGACGAGACATATTTGCTATAGGAGAAGACATAATTGCTACAAGAGGAGATAACTCACCTAAATGGCAAGTAAATCAAATGAAAATGGGATGGGAATTTTTTTTATTTAGTAGGATGTCTTAGGTCTCCATTTCAAGTGGAATCACTTCAAAATACCCCAGTTAACATATGCTAAAAAATAACAGAAAATTACTAGTCTAAAATATAGAAATTCAAGGACTAGTGAGCTAGGTAACCTATCAAATACCTAACCTAATCAAGTGAAAATGAAATGGGGTGAATTTTCTTATTAACTTGAATTATTTTATTACCTAATACAAGTGTAATTAACTCGAATAAATCTCATTGACACGTTCTGAAAAATAGCAGAAAAATACTACTATTTGTTACAAGGGACTTCCAAAAAATTTAGACTTGTGAATAAGTAAACTAATACAAGTAGCTCAATGATGAATATGACCTTCCAAAGTTGTTACAAGGATTAAATAATTCTTGTGACTCTGTAAATAACTTGAAAGAGAAATCACTTCAACCATTTAACCGAATCCTAAGAAAAAAAATCATCAATGCTAAATGCAGAAATAGGAAAAACAAGAACAAGAGATGCATGTGAATAAGAAGTGAAAAGAAGAAAAATAAATTATAAAAAATGGCTTTGAGGCTCTTGAGCTGGAAAAATCAAGGATAATTATATTCCTATGAAGCAGAACAATGTTTAGAAGCTAAAACCCACACCAAACTTCATTATTTGAATCAATCCAATTACATCCCTGCTAGAAATGAAAGTGGAGCTGCAAAAATACAAGTTTTCTCCACAAGAAGACTAAAAATTACATGCCCCTAAGGAAAATTAGAATTTCTAGATATAAAAAATGATGAGGAAGCATTATCCTTTAAAGGAGAAAGCTGTCCCATCCAAAATCTCTTAAATATTAGATCTGGTTCTCAACACTAGGAATCTGCATAAAATGGGAGGGAACACCTTCATAGATTGTCTCAATCACTGGAGCTCCAGAATTTGTCAATGATTTCATGATATCTTGTTCATTTATTATCCAATATTGATCCTCCTATAGTAGGGAGAAAGCCCCTAGATTATATCCTCCTCCAAAACTGCATAATCTGCCCAATATTTTCACAATATTCTACAAAATAAAATATTAGGCACAAATATGCGATTATCTTTAAACCTTCCTAATGAAAATATTAAAGCTAAAAAAACATTATTAAGTGTAGAAGAAGAGGTTTATTATAGCCTTCATGTGCTTAATAAAGGTTATATGGGCCTTAATTTGTATCTAATTTAGAGGCCCATCAGTATGCATTGCTATCATTGTTTTAGGGTTAGATAACTTGATGATTGTGTTATATGTTGTTGATGAGTACGTTATAGGTTAACCTGTTCTTGTTATATGATAGTTAGCTTGATGATTAGGTTATATGTTGTTGATGAGAATGATATATAACTTTTTGTTGTTATATTATAGTAACTTGATGATTATGGTTATTACATTAAGATGTTGATGTTATATGTATCATATGAATTTAGGTTGGTTTATGCAAATGGTTAGGGTTATACCATTTAGGTAGAGTTAATATGTTGTGATATTATGTCATAATAATATAGAATGACTATGCAGATATGATTATTATGTATGAATGACAAATTTTTATGAGCTTATCATGTGAACATGTTAGTTAGTTATTGTTATGGATATCATGATCTTATTTGTGTTTGAGTGGATGTGTTGTGAAGTTATATCATGCTAACTAGATTGATTTTGTAGGCAAGAGAGATTCCCCTGAGATACATTAAGGTATGAGCTTTCATATGTCATCTACTTTGTGCTTGAATGTTTCATGGTGTCCTTTATTTGGTGTTTGAGTGTTTGGTGTCTATTATGTCGTTTGAATGTTTGATACTTGAATGATATGAGTATGTGTCTATAAGATTTCTTGGTGGTTGTACTAATACATATGTGTTGAGACAGTTGATATGTACTTGAGTGTAGAAGGTGACAGTTGTAGCATTATGTCTAATGAATATGAGTTGACTATGGATTATGACATGATTTTTAGTCTTGGTAAAGGTTGATTTGAAATTAGTAGATATGACTGTCTTGATATTTGGAACATGTGGTTGACATGTGTAAATAGTTGCACGAAACATGCTTGGTGTTAGTGTGAAAAGGTAACAATTTATGTGTTTATATAGCTAATAGTTGGGTGACGTGATAGTACATAGTAAGCCTCGATTGCAACAAGGTAAAAGGGGTAAAAGAAAGGAATTGGACAAGAATTCCTTTGTTGTGTTTGGAAATACTAATTCCAAACGAATGAGTGATTTGCATACTGGAAGTCTTCTTCACCTTGATTTCACCTAACATTATGTGAGTATGTGCTATATCCATGGACATGTATTTGATAGGTATAACAACTGGCATCTAGTTATATCTAGATTTGTGAAAGGAATTGGAGTCCCTTGAGAGATGGCATGGATGTGTTTAGTTACAAGGCAACGTGTTTGGCATATCAAGATAAGGTAACTAGTGTATTGTTAAATTTATTTATGCACTGACAGTTATGTGTTATGATAGTATGATGTACAGGATTACATGGAAAGAGACTATCATGAAACATAAAAGAAGGCTCAGGTTGAGCTTTCCCTTAGAGGCTTTAGGAACCATGGGGATTGAGTCACGGTGTTTGTTCTCAGTCTTGTGATTTTGGTATTTTGGTGATTTGTTGTGATTGATTGTGGTTTTGTTTGTGTCTTATGCATGGCCATGCCACTTTGTTTGTGGTTTCATGTTACTATTGGTGTTTCATGGTTTTCTTCTTGTTTTTCTTGTGCTTTCCTTTTAATTTTTGAGTCTTGGGAATTAGTTTGGAAGGAGGAAGTTAATGGAGCTTGGGAAAAGTGTAATGAAACACAACAGGTTATGTAAGGTCCAAATGAATCTTAGTGCATGTATAAGGGTAGTTGAAGGAAATCTTACACCAGCTAGATGGATTGGTTGGGTCCATTGAGGTAAATGGACGATGATAGGAAAATCATGAGAAAGGTAAAAGAAAAGGTGAAGTAAACGAATCTGAGGCATTTGATGCCTTGGCTATGTTGGGAACGAGTGTTCTCAATGTTGTGCATGGTGTGCATAGATAAATGGAGTTCTCTTAACCTTGACCTTATGCTTTCTCGTAATTATATTAGGATCATGAACATGGAAACAACGTGATCCACGCCATGCTAGGATAAGCATGGATGTCAAAGAGACACTGGAAGAAAAGTTAATTGGTAGAGACTTTGTGGTTTTGGATGTGTGGTACTACTGTTGTGTAGTAAAGGTGAAAGAAAAGGTGAAGTAAACAAATCTGAGGCATTTGATGCCTTGGCTATGTTGGGAACGATTTTTCTCAATGTTGTGCATGGTGTGCATAGAGAAATGGAGTTCTCTTAGTGCATTTGATGCCTTGGATGTGCGGTACTATTGTTGTGTAGTAAAGGTAAAAGAAAAGGTGAAGTAAACGAATTTGAGGCATTTGATGCCTTGGCTATGTTGGGAACGATTGTTCTCAATGTTGTGCACGGTGTGCATAGAGAAATGGAGTTCTCTTAACCTTGACCTTATGCTATCTGGTAATTATATTAGGATCATGAACATGGAAACAACGTGATCCACGCCATGCTAGGATAAGCATGGATGTCAAAGAGACACTGGAAGAAAAGTTGTTTGGTAGAGACTTTGTGGTTTGGGATGTGTGGTACTACTGTTGTGTATATGTTGTACATGTTGTACATGTTGCATCTGTGATGTTATGCACATGCAGTGTCGTGTATGTATAGTGTGCGTATATGTTTTCTATGCATTGTTATGTAAAGGTGGTACAGATAGTGTTCTGTGTATATTGTGTATACAGTGCTAGGTATATATGGTTCTATGTACATGTTGGATATGTGGTGTAGGGTACATATTGTACCATACACATGATGGATATGCAGTGTTGTGTGCATATGGTGTTGTGCACATGTTGGATATGCAGTGTTGCATACATATGATGCTATGTACATATTATATATGAATTTATATGTACATGTGGTGTTGTGTAAATGTTTTACATGATGTAAATGTGTATCCTAATGCCCTTTAGAAAAGCCATCATTGGGAAATAAGAAACAAGCTTGTTCTTTGGATAGGTATGAACAATATTTTAGATACTAGTGAGCATCATTTCATATTGAAACACAAGATTTCACATTGCATTTTGGACTACATTATGGGAGAATATGGATACGAATTTGGAGAGGTATACAACATTCCATGCACAGAAAGATGGGAAAAAAATGTATTTAATAAGACTCTGGTGCAATTTTTTAGGGAATATAATCAGGAAACATCTGAAGACTTGGGATGAAAATCTGGTATACATACAATTCTCTTAGAATATATTAGTCCACACTTCTATTAGTAAGTCCCCATTTGAAACTTGTTTTGGATATTTGACACCTTCAACTTTGGATATTGCATATGGGAAACAAGGAAGAGTGAAGGGGGATACTACAAGGAGTGCCTTAAGGATAGAAAAACTTGTTGAGAATATCAAGTAGACCCATACAAAATTCTAGGAGATGTTTTAGAAGTCACGAGAAAATTTTAGTACTAGGAAGGATTACCATAGAACACAAAAATCATCCAAAGTGTGAGACAAAGTATGGTTATTGTTGAACAAGGAGAGGCTACAGGGTCTTGGTAAGAAAATCAAGAATCTATGATACTGACCCTTTGAGATATTGTATAAATTTGTAGATAATTCCCATCAATGCTTTCTACCCCCATACATGTGAATTTACTTAGCGTTGAATGTAGAAAAATTGGAACTATATGGTCCTTCTATATTGAATCAAGAGGAAGAATATGTCCTACATTCGATGGAGGATTTGGCACCAAAATAGTACGTAGAATTAATAGAGATACATTTTTGCAGAAGAATTCTAGAACTACAAGAAAAGAGAAACATAACCTTTGGCATATTATGTTGAAAGGATAACCTCAAAGCAATGCTAAATAGTACTTGAGGAGAAGGTAGAGGAAAAGTTTCCTCACCTCATTTAGTAAAATATTTTTGGGACCAAATCCTCCCAAAATTGTGAGGTGTGATCCATGCTGGATTAATATATTATTTTTCATCCATCTCAATGCTTTTAGGCTACAAAAGTTGGAGGAATCAACTTACAGGGTCATTTTTACCACGTAATCCCACTTTTAGGTAAAAAAACTTTATGAGAAATTTTTGAGGCCTTAAATGAAAACTTTTAGTGGTCCCTACCCTATTATGTACCCATATTCCATAATCTCTATGTCAGTACCTTTCCAACCACACAAGAATCACCTGAATAAGAGCTTGTATGAGAAAGTTATGCCTCTCAAAAGTTGACCTATTCAAATTTACCACCATAATATGAGATGATTCCATATCACTACCATGTCAACCCCTATTACTAATTGAAAAGGGGCTAGCAACATGGGCACTATGAAGATGAATCTAGAAGGTTCAAGTTGTAACGCATATTTATGGTTGAACAGGTCAAATTTAGGCCCTCGCCTGCTATTGAGTTATCTTATAACTGAGTCACTAAGAGAAAAAGCGATTTCATTCTATTCAAGTGCATTTTGTTCCATAGATGATTAGAGTAGTTGAGAGTGGATAGAAAAATAAAATAGCTAGGGCTTGGGTATTGTAGCAGCCCACAAACCATAAGTGTCACTACTTTGTACTTGCATTTCTTTCCATTGAGAGAAAGACATAGTATAGTAGCCTTAGCTTCTAACTAGGTCTTCTCCCATAAGGGTTTTCTAGGTCATATCATGTGTTATTATGTTTGTGAGTGATTGTATTTGTGTATGTTCTTTATTTTTTGTATTTGGTATATTTCATGTATAAGAATAACACAATGATTTAAAATTAATCTAGAATCATAAGGAAAAATTAACACTCATAGTGTAGATTTCATATTTTCATTATATATTAGTAGATCTATTGCGACAAACTTTCTAGTGGAATACAACTTCTAACTAGGTTCTCTCCCATAAGGGTTTTCTAGGTCATATCATGTGTTATTATGGTTGCGAGTGATTGTATTTATGTATGTTCTTTTCTTTTTGTATTTGGTATATTTCATGCATAAGAATAACACAATGATTTAAAATTAATCTAGAATCATAAGGAAAAATTAACACTCATAGTGTAGATTTCATATTTTCATTATATATTAGTAGATCTATTGTGACAAACTTTCTAGTGGAATACAGTTTCTAACTAGGTTTTCTCCCATAAGGGTTTTCTAGGTCATATCATGTGTTATTATGGTTGTGAGTGATTGTATTTGTGTATGCTCTTTATTTTTTGTATCTGGTATGTTTCATGCATAAGAATAAAACAATGATTTAAAATTAATCTAGAATCATAAGGAAAAATTAACACTCATAGTGTCGATTTCATATTTTCATTATATATTAATAGATTTATTGTGACAAACTTTCTAGTGGAATACAGCTTCTAACTAGGTTTTCTCCCAAAAGGATTTTCTAGGTCATATCATGTGTTATTATGGTTATGAGTGATTGTATTTGTGTATGTTCTTTATTTTTTGTATTTGGTATATTTCATGCATAAGAATAACACAATGATTTAAAATTAATCTAGAATCATAAGGAAAAATTAACACTCATAGAGTAGATTTCATATTTTCATTATATATTATTAGATCTATTGTGACAAACTTTTTAGTGGAATATCCATGAAAATTTACAAGTCTTTACTAATATAAATTAGTTGACATGGTGACCTAAAACAAATTTGTCCCACAATTTTTAAAAGAAATATAGTAGCACCTCCCCATTATTGCATGAAGGTTTGATGAAATTTATTAAACCACCTAGTGGTGTATAAATCACTTATCCAACTAGTGTTCTATAAATTATTGGTATGTGGATTGGTCCGTTAATTATTTATTCTTCATCATGGGAGGGTAATGGAAAAACCCATTTATTTTCCAATCAAAATCATGCCCATTTATTTTCAAATCAAAATCATGTAATTATTATATTTTACATAAATACTTTAAATATAACTATGCCTTTTGAAAGAAAACATTTTATATCGATATCATTTTAATCTATTTCAAAACCGATTATTATAACAAATTTATATTAATAAACAAAAATCGTGTAAAATAGTTTAAATAGAAATGATTAATACAAATAATGTAAATTAAATGAAAGAGAAATTTAAGTTATTGAACTTTAACTATATAATACGAACAATCTTAGAAATCAACCAAATGTGCACAAAATATCCACTCTAATGTTTAGGGCATAGAATCCATATATGCAGTCAAAAACTCATTTTAAACAAAGGTTGAGATTTAAACAAAAAAAATCTCATCAAATTCGAAACAAAATGTCCCAAATGTATAATATTTAGACAACATCTTTTTCTTTGTCGTAGTCTATCTGCTATTTTGAAAGGTTATAAGACATATTTTTCTTGTCTAATTTACTCAAAATTTGGCAATAATTTATTGGAATCACAAGTTTGAGTTGTAAACTCTCCAAAACATGAGTGCCCCAATGACTTTTTTAGGTACTCAATTGTCAAAAAATAATTTTTAACATCTAATATCAAAATTAACGGAAAATAAAAATGTTTAATTCCAATCAGAAAGTCTAAAACACCTATTTTTTTTAATATATCAAACTATATTATACTAGAAATCAGGGCAGATGCACTAAAATGATGTTATCAAGCAACAATATTTGTCGATTCATCTAATAGTGTTAAAAAATTTACATGTTAAAATAGCTTAAACATGCAATTCTATAACAAGACCTCTTAGTGTGTATGTATATATATGTATATATATATATATAAACAAACA
The DNA here is from genome assembly GCA_031772625.1 of Pinus tabuliformis. Lineage (NCBI taxonomy): Eukaryota > Viridiplantae > Streptophyta > Pinopsida > Pinales > Pinaceae > Pinus > Pinus tabuliformis. Next base: position 1,412,980,352 of record CM062818.1, on the reverse strand, counting down.
CAACAACGAAAAATTCCAACCTAGTTGCAATTCAATTTGTAACACGCATCCAGGTTACCACCAAGAGATGATCACCTATGAAATTGAAAGGATAGCAAGTGACTCATCACTACAACAAATCCCTGTGATTAGTTTTTCGCTCCAATTTTTGCTTCCAAATATTGTTTTAGCGTATTTCTCTCCAATTTTTTAAAAAATCGACACTATTTATCAAGATGACGGTATCTTTGACATTGTTTGTGCCGTCCAAAATATTTAAGTGCTAATGTAATCGGAAATAGCCCTAAATTTAGCCTACTTTTAATACCTATATAACTATACCATTTTATATCTATATATTTTTACTTATTTCAAAACCAATTATTATAACAAATTTATATTAATAAAATAAAAAATAAAAAAATTGTAAAATAATTTAAATAAAAAGTATTAATATTTGTTGCATTCTATCCTCTACCGAACATACTCGTTGGTTTCCCAAAACAAAATAATTACGGTTATAATTCATTACATAATTATGTTTATAATTATGCATTGTCCAACAAAACGGAATTACATATATAATTTGATATATAAACATCTGTCCTAAATAGTGTAAAATAATTTAAATATAAATTATTAATATAAATAATGTAAATTAAATTAAAAAAAATATAATTTATAGAACTTTTACTATTTTTATATAATACGGACAGTCTTACAACCCAACCAAATGTGCACAAGATATCCAGTCTAATGTGAAATAAACAAAAAAAAAAAAGGGAAAAATAGATTTAGAAGCCTAATGTTTATCTCGATTGATGTGTTGCATGTCTCATATACATCAAGATTAAGCCAAAAATTCTTTCAACAGAAACTTTAGATTTAAATATATCAAAATCAATGATGGAATTTGGTTTGGAAAGACAACCAAAGTAAATAGATAATTCGTTTTGCTTCGCTTACCCAAACTCACAGCCAGATCAAAAATCTCCGAATAACATTTGTCACATAAATTAAAGTGAAGGGAAGGGGTGCCATCAAAAGATGACTTGTGTTATTGGAACAAAACATGAATATGAACCATTAATAATAACATAACCATTTTTGCAAGCATTCTACAGCGGAATCCTACGAAAGTTCGTAACATAAGAACTTTATTTAAAAATGAATATGAAATTAAGTGGTAGTTAGTGCATAAATTCTAAGCTAGTCCCACATAGACATCGATATCAGGAGCGACTGTCTGAAGAAATGTTTTGAGTAAAGACACTCATGGTATTTAAGGAGGAATTGAAGGGAGTGGGAGGGTTGTCCACGTCGTCTCCATTTCCCTCTAACATTTGAGCAACCCTACTCATACATGGACGATCCCTGGATTGGTGTTGAATGCACCACAACCCAACTTTAGTCATCAGCTTCCTGCCCTTCTCCTCCACTTCTGCTTCAAGTTCTCCTTCTATTTCACCTCGCGATCTCATCTGCAACTTCTCATTCTGAAGCTTCTTGAAAGCCCACTCAGGAAAGTACTGCTGACTCGAACGACTCACCCTAAAGTCAATATTCTTTCTACCCCCAGCAATCTCTAGTAACAGCATACCGAAACTATAAACATCGGATTTATCAGTAACAGGTCCCATATCACTGTCACACACCTCTGGCGCAACATATCCTAGAGTCCCTCTCCCTGCCGTCATTGATATATGGTCGTCTTCCTTTCCACAAAGTACTGCCAGACCAAAATCAGACACTTTTGGGGCGAAGTCTGCGTTCAACAAGATGTTGTGAGGCTTGATGTCGAAGTGTATGATGCGCTTCTCGCAATCTTGATGTAGATATGCAATTCCACGAGCTGAACCCAAAGCAATGGAATGCAATTGTCCCCACTTTAATACCTGCCCGCGCTCTTCTCTGGCAAACAGAAACTTATCGAGAGAACCATTGAGCATGTACTCATATACCAGTGCGCTTGTAGGGCTTTCGAAACAATACCCCAACAGCTTAACCAAATTAACATGATGAACCCGTCCAATGGTGCCCACTTCATTCATGAATTGGACCTCACTGTGTCTATGCCTGTCAAGAATCTTAACGGCCACTGGAGCTTCGTTGGAACTGAGCTTTCCTTTATCGACCACACCATAACCTCCTTCTCCCAACTTTTCTGCAAAAAGTTGTTTGTGATCTTCTTCAGGTGAGAGAATGAATATCTCGTTGGCATTTCATAAGCATATTCCTTGAGGAATTTCTCCACTTTTGAAGCGGAGCTACCAGGAGGAGGATGCCTTTTCTTCTTCACATAAAACGTGAAGAACAGTACTAGTGCTACTGCTGTGAACGCTGGTCCTCCTGGAATGAAGAGATTGATGTATGAATAATATGATAGTGGTCACACCCAGAAGAGGAGGATAATAGAAACCAATTCTGCGTGGGGTAAAGAGGAGAAACCTGGAAGAAAAATTGTAATTTACCTATTATTATTATAATGGCTGACTTGTTTGAAGGACCTGCAAGGTAGCCATAACAACTATCACGGAATGGGAAGTATCCACATATACATAAAATAATATTCGATGTTTTGAGCCAAGTGCGCAACGACTGATACTTTTACCTACAATAGCCTGATTGCTTGAGCTCACAGAATAAATTCATTACGTCATAAAAAAGAGCTTACCGTGGCCGGGACATTTGTGTGTACGGGGTCCGTCCTTGCAGTAGCAGAGGAAAGGCGATGTTGAGTCCGAAATGTTGTAACCACATATCCCCCCACTTGCTTCACATGATCTGCAGACTTTGTCTCTCTGTCTATCATTGGAAACTCATTCTGCTCTTCCGACTTCAACTTCTACTTCTTCCATAGAACATCCCCGAATCGAATACCCTGAGTTGTAGAAATCGTAATAGACGGTAGCATTACATTTCCAGAGCTGCCCTCCTGTGGAATCGAATGCATCTTGAAAAGGGTCCGGTTCTTGGAATCGAATGCACTTGTACACATCTAGGGTCCGGTTCTCTTTACCCGAAATGTAGCAGGAGGCATTTCCATGTTCTGATAACTGTATCTGAAGATTATTAAAGGGACCATTGAAAAAATTGCAGTTCTCTCCCCTGACAATAAGGAACACGAGAGCAGAGTACCTCCTCAGTATTGTGTAACTCCGGCCATGAATTTCGATAACTGGAGTTGCGTTCTGCATACAGTTGATTTGAAAGGCAGGGTGACCGCATCCACGCTTTCCTGCGCCAAAAGGATACGTTATATTCATGATCCCACAATTCCTAGCATTTAAGCAATACTCATATTGCGCGTCGAGGCATAACGAGCAGCGAATTAGAGAGGCCCAGCAGGCAGCCAGGATAAGGAAGAAGAGGGGTTGACGAGGGGAAAGAAGATAGCGAGGAGCATATACTTGCATGGTGAGAGACAGAGATAGGGTTCGATCTTGGGGAGTAAAAAAATGATCAACGTAAGGGCGCAGAGGTGTCGTTGTTGGGAATTTCAGAAATAAAAATGATGATGAAGAGGCGGCGTCAAGTATTAATCACGTGGACAGATAAGTTTAGGGTTCTTGGAATTCTCAAATTTTAATGTTATAATTGTCAACCATATCAATTTTCGTGGAAGGACGGGCAACGTGACTCTCCACACAATGGATGACCCACTCATCCACGCGCCTCATTTTTTTCTATAAATCAAATGATTTAGGACTAAAACGTCCCTCCAGAAATCATGTCTACCATGAAAGTAGTTTTGATTTAGGACTAAAACGTCCTTCCAGAAATGATGTCTACCATGAAAGTAGTTGTGGTGGCAGGAACCATAAGAGAAAGTGCCACTTAGGAAATATGAAATAAGCGTAATTTGGGGTTTTGCTGTTTAGTACAGGTCAAATTAAGGTCAAATTAAGGTAAAATTAAAGTAATTGACGTTTTTTTATGTAAAAAGTAATTGAAAGTTAAGGGAGATTTTTTTTGTTTGTGGAACAAGGGACTCACTTTTATTGGTGCTTAGGCTCACTCAAACTGTATAATATAATATCATATATATCATGAGAGTAAATTATTATTAATATTTGGTTTAATGGTAATTTAGTGGCAACAGTTGATTGAAACTACTTTGATTGGACACTTCACTCATTTATATTGAACTTAACAATACCTGGAAAGTACTTTGAATATCTCATCAAGCATTTTATGTTTATTTTTCATTAACTACTTTAAATAAAAACTTCCAAAAACTTTTTCATAAGTAAAAATAAAATATTCATAATCATTGAGGTTATTCATAATTATTGAGATTTGAATTATTGAAATTTGATAAATAGTAAATATTGATTATTGAACTGAGACTTCTGTGATCCATATCAATTTTTTTGTGAAGAATCTTCGGCGAAAATCACATAGAAAAACTTATGTCTACGCATTTCGAACTAGTGTGGTTCATCGTCAGGACAAGTTGAATGAGCAAATCACATTTAGCACATTAAATAGACAGGAATCCATGACTCAACGGCTAAAATATAACAGCTAGAAATGACATGAAAGTAAATATTGATATTAATATGTGTATTATAATAGAAATAAAATATATATATATATATAACAACTATTATTTATAATTCTATAAAATTAATCACTTTATACGGATCAATAGGAAAAAAAAATTATATTTAAAAATTTTCAAAATCTATTTTTAATTTTTAAAATATTAAATTTAATATATGATTAGGCTTTATAAAAACTATTTAAAATTCTTATAATTAATTAAAAGTTAATTATTTTTTACTAAAAACAAAAATAATGTAATTTAACATGGACAAACATAAAAACGTGAAACAAAATATATAAAAAAGAAAACGTCTATAAAAATAAGCTGATAAAATATTAAAAATATATATATGTGAAATACATGTGAAACCTCTCGAATCGTATTCGGTTAGGGTGAGTCGATGTCCCTATATAAAAAATCGTTCGTGTAGCATTTATAAATTTAAATGTTCGTGACCGACCTTGATTCAACTAATATGATTAAAAATTTATATGCTTAGTATCAAAACAATTTTATAAAAACATACCAGTGAAAATATATATATATAATTTATAATGTTGTAAATTTTCTGAAATTAATAAAAGAAATATTTTTAAATTTTAATATATAGTTAATGATTTTAAAATTTAATTTTAATGGTAAATTTTGAGTAATGATGTATCTTTGTTATTTATTTATGAAGATTGTTTGTCTTGTGGATGAACTACATTACTTAGTTCGAAATGTATCCTAATGATGTGATTAATCCAAAAGGCATTTATCTACTATATAGATCACAAAAGTCTCAGATCTAACATATTTAATATTGATGTAAAAATTTAAAATTTATTTTTTAATGTTAAATTCAAACAAAGTTCATTTGGTGTAGAATAGATGGTGATGGGTGTACTATCAAGGCACTTCTTGAAATCATGGTCACAGGTTTGAAACTCAGTGGGAAAAAATCTAACCATGTTAAGGGCATGAGTGGCCTAGCCGGTGCGAAGGATTTTGATGAGATAGATACCCCTAAATCAAGGTTTCTAAAGCCAAAGATTAAGCATGCAATGATCTCACTACTCATACAACTTAGCAAACAAAAAAATTAAATTTCAGATAAAAATTTAAATATTTATTTTATGAAACTTATAATAAATTATTTATGGGGCATTAGATGAAAGTCCAACAGAAAACACTGAAGACCGGGCAAGCGCATCAGGAAAACAACCAATGGAGGACAACAATGAATGACTCTTTGGTGGAGGCCATAGAGGAGAAGGAAGGGGAGAGAATTCCCTCTCCACCCTAGAATTCCCTATTGGGGAACTCCCCAAAGGAACAAATCCTATGAACAATATCCCACTTTCAGCATGATCCAATTTCCATGGTTTATCCTCTGAAGACCCTGATGAGTTTCTTTTCGAATTTGATATATTGTGTAGAAGCTATGATTATGTTAATAATGCTCAAAAATTGAAGTTGTTTCCAGCAACATTAAAAGGAAATGCACTAAGATGGTTTATGAGCTTGGGAGGTCATGCGATCACAACATGGGATCATATGAAGGAGAAATTTCTGGCCAAATGCCACGCCTATTGCTGGACGAGAGAAAAAAGGGAGGAATTATTCAAGATGGTTCAGAAGGAGGATGAAAATCTGGAGGACTTTGTGGAAAGACTCCAGTATAATCTGCAGAGATCTGAGCACCCTCATGTAAGTAAAGATATTCCCAAAACAATATTATTGAAAGGGGTAAGGGATGATTGTTTAGATATGTTAAATATGCTTGGTAAAGGAGATATATCTAAAGAATCGTATGACGAAATTGTTAACCTCTGCAAGAGGTGTTCAAGAGGAGCTGCAAATAAATCAAAGAGCAGGGATAGTACTTATTCAAGGGTCCAGAAATCAGCTAGTGGAGGAGCAACAAGGGCTGAAATAGGTAATCTACTTGAGGAATTCAAGACTCAAATGTTAAGTTCTTTTTGCTTCATAGATTGATACCTTGCAGGTTAAAAAGAAGCAGGCAGAGGTAGAAGCTGCTTTGGCCATCTTCTGCTCTAAATGCAGGGAAAAACATCCATTGAGGGAATGCCCACTCGACAAGGTGCCAATCTGTACCATTTGTGAAAAGGACCATGAAACTCAACAATGCCCCTCTTTACGAGGGATAAAGGCAGTGTTACAACCAACTGAGGAGGAAGCTGAAGTAGTTTATCTACTGACAAAAAGGAGGCAATGGAAACCACAAGGACAAGGTACAAACTCTAGTATGCCATTTAATCTTTGGAATAATTATCCTTCTTTTAATCAAGGAAATTACCTGCCCTTTAACCAAATGCAATACCCACCCTTTAATCAAATGAATTTCCCACCCATGCAGCAAACAAACCCTCCCTTTGTAGACCCTGCAATGTGGACTCCCTGGCTTCTACAACAATGCTATTTTAACCAATGGAACCCAAACTGGAGAGCTCAATGGACTACATTCACAAACCAATTTCCTAAGTTTCAACAACAACTTTCTCTTCCATCAGGTACCCCACCAAATAATCAAACCATGAAGCCTCAGCTGCCTGTACAACCGAACCCTAACCTTAATAACAATAAAGTTGTGCAAGTTATCGACATTCAGAACCTACCTACATCTCCTATGCAATGTAACGATATTCATTTACGATCTGGGAGAGTAGTCGAGCAAATTATAGATGATATTACCTCTTCCGACTCTGATAAAGAAGAAGCAGAACAGAGTAAATCATCTAATAAGGATGCTGAAATAGTCAAGACATCCTCTAATGGAACTGCTGAAACAGCAGAACCACCGTTCCCTGAGCGCTTGGCTCTCACTAAGATGCCTGAGCTGCCTGCTTTTAACCTTTTAGGGGAATTGCAGAATCTGTATGTTAAAATTCCACTTTTACAAGCACTCAGAGATGTACCAATCTATGCCAGAACCGTTAGAGACATTTGCATCAAGAAACCTGGTAGGAAGGATAAAAATCCCCTTACAATTCATGTGATGGGAGATCTAGCTGCTCTAATGCCAGGAAAAGTCCCTCCTATAAAATATGGTGATCCTGGTCACCCTACGGTCACAGTGCAGGTCGGAAAAACTATTGTTTCGAGAGTTCTGGTAGACCTAGGTGCTGCTATAAACATTATGACCCTTGAAACTGCACAGCTATTACAATTGAAAAATGTAATTATAGAAACACCAACTATCCTGGAATTAGCTGATTGTTTCACAATCAAACTAGAGTGGGTTATTGAAGACCTGATCATTTCAGTTGAATCCTAGAATTACCCAGCTGACTTTGTGGTGTTACAGACTAAAGCAAAGTTGGGGGGGCATCCTCTGATTTTGGGGAGACCCTGGCTGGCTACAGCAGATGCTTTTATCAGCTCTAGATCAGGTTCAATGACAATTTCTAATGGCTGTGAAACTAAGCAGCTTACACTGTACCCTCATGCTACACCTATGATTAATAATGATGATTATGTATGGTTAGACTATGAAGATAATCATACTTAACCCATCTTGACCATTGGACAAGCCTTAACTCTTAAAGATACCACAGAAGATGAAGTAATTAGTAATTTTATTTTTGAACCTTCCTCAGTTACTTCTGAAGCACATAATCAGTTAACTTCAATTCTGGATCCTGAAACACAGCAAAAGCTTAAATCTAAAGATTTACCTCAAAAATCAACTGCTATCTCCTCTAAAAGCATAACAGTAGAAATCGAACCTGGAAAAACATTAAACATAAACCCCAAATTATCTGATGCTGAAACACAACATCTAATGGAGTTGCTTCGTGAGAACAAGGAAGCATTCGCATGGGACTATACATACATGAAGGGGATCTCTCATGAATTATGTACTCATCATATCTATATTAAGGAGGGACCCCGGCCAGTCTGTCAACCCTAGCGACGAATGAATCCCAACTTGAGGGAAATTGTTAAGGAAGAACTTCAAAAGTTGCTTGATGCAGGGTTTATATATCCCATATCTGACAGTGAATGGGTTTCTCCATTGGTAATAGTACCTAAGAAAATCGAGAAATGGAGAGTGTGTGTAGATTATAGAGCTTTAAACAAATCCACCCAAAAAGATCATTTCCCCTTGCCCTTTATTGATGAGGTGTTGGACAGTTTGTCAGGGAAGAAATTCTTTTCCTTTTTAGATGGTTTTAGTGGATATAACCAAATCAGAATTGCACCTCAAGATCAAGACAAGACCACTTTTACTAGTCCTTGGGGAACTTTTGCTTATAGAGTTCTCCGATTTGGACTATGTAATTCTCCAACAACGATTCAAAGAGTAGTAATAGGAATTTTTTCTGATATGCTTAATGATTCTTTGGAGATATTTATGGATGATTTCACTCCCTATGGTGTGACTTTTGAAGTTGTGCTACAAAACCTTGAGAAAGTACTTAAACAATGCATACAAGCTAATCTTTCCTTGAGTACCGAAAAATTTCATATGATGATGAACGAAGGAATTGTACTAGGACACTTCATTTCATTCCTTGGGATTCAAGTGGATCCATCCAAAATACAGGTAATTCAGACCCTTCCTATTCCTAAAACACAAACTGATGTAAGAAGCTTTTTAGGACACGTTGGATATTACAAAAGATTTATCAAAATTTTTTCTAAAATAGCTTCTCCTTTGTTTGTGTTACTTATGAAAAATGTTGAATTTAAGTGGACTTATGCCTGTCAAAAGGCATTTGATGAACTTAAGCATCAGTTGTCTACAGCTCCTATTCGGAGGGGACCTGATTGGGCACTTCCCTTTCATATATCCTCTGATGCTTCGGATACTGCAATTGGAGTTGTCTTGGGTCAAGAAGAAAACAATATTCCTTATGCTATCTACTTCATTAGTAAGAATATGACCACTACTGAACTTAATTACACAGTTACCAAGAAAGAATTTTTAGCAGTTATTTATGCTATTAATAAATTTCGACATTATATTATTGGTTATCCTACTTTTGTTCATACTGACCACTCAGCTATCAAGTATTTAATGAATAAATCTGTTACAAATGCTCGAGCTACCAGGTGGTTATTGTTACTACAAGAATTTGATATTACAATTTTGGATCGACCAAGTAAAGAAAATGTAGTTGCTGATTTCCTTTCTCGGATAAAAACTAATGATAATACTCCAGTAGATGATTCCTTTCCTGATGAATATTTGTTTGCAGTATATGCTCACTCACCATGGTATGCAGACATTGCCAATTATCTGGTTGCAGGGAAGTTACCATCACACCTATCACATAGGGAGAAAAGAAGGATCATTCAACAAAGTGCTAGGTACATTTGGATAAGTGGGTGTCTTTTTCATACAGGACTTGATCAGGATATCTGAAGATGCATTAGAGAAGATGAGGTTTATGATATATTGAAGGCTTGTCATGATGGCCCTTGTGGTTGGCATTTTGCTGATAAGAGAACAACACATAAAATTCTCAGGATGGGTTATTATTAGCCCTCCCTTTTCAAGGATGCAAAGAAATATGTCAGGGCCTACGACAATTGTCAGAGAATGGGCCAACCCAATCATAGAGATGAAATGCCACTCAACCCTCAGGTACTACTTGAACCCTTTGAAAGATGGGCTCTAGATTTTGTAGGGCCCATCAATCTTCCATCCAACCAAAAAGTTTATATATTGGTTTGTACAGATTATATGACTAAATGGGTGGAAGCTAAGGCACTAATAAAAGCTAATGAAGAATTTGTTTTAAATTTTTTATTTGAAGAAATCTTCGGTAGATTTGGGCTGCCTAGAGAATTAGTCACAGATGGAGGACCTCCTTTCAATTCACATGGTTTCAAAGATATGCTTCAAAAATATCATATCAATCATAAAATGACTACACCTTACCACCCCCAAGCTAATGGTTAGGTGGAAAGTACAAATAAAGTCAAAGAAGCTATTTTAAAAAAAATTGTGAAGGAGAATAGGAAAGATTGGTCTCAAAGACTGCCTGAGGCATTATGGGCTTACAGAACTACTTGGAGGAACACTACAAGTTTTTTACCCTATGAATTGGTTTATGGTAAAAGTGTTGTTTTTCCTGTGGAATTTGAAATTAAAACTTTAAGAACTGCTTCAACTATTAACCTTTATTTCACTGATGCACAGACAGCTAGGTTACAATCGCTGCAGGAATTGGATAAAAAAAGGTTGGATGCCATCCATCAAACAACTATGATTCAGCAGCAAAGAACCAGGTGGCATGACAAAACTATTAAACATAAGCAGTTCCAAAAAGGTAATTGGGCTTTTCTATATGATTCCAGGTTTGAAAATTTTCAAGGAAAACTATGAACAAGGTGGTTGGAACCTTACGAGATAGATACTATTTTTCCCAATGGAATAGTAAGGCTCCTAACAATTGATGGTTCTAGAACTCCATTGCTAGTAAATGGGTATCGGCTTCGTCTATACCAGAAACCAATTTCTAAGGAGGATTTTAAGGCCACTTGCATGGCAGATTCACATTACATCTTTTTGGGGGAGCCTCTTGCCCCTCATTACACTTAATCTCTGCATTATTTTTGTATTAGTATTAGATTGGATTACTTAACTAATAATCCCTGTCAAGGGTTGCCATATTACAATTTATTTTGCAGGTCTTAATTCAGAGGCTGGTTGAAGGAATAATTACATTACAAGCAGGATCAGGTTTCAGTTTGGGAAACATGGCCATTCCACTTCAATTCATTATCCATCAACAACATTTTCCTATTCCTCTTTAACAGTAGCATCTCTTTTTCCCGTTACCGAAACACCAGTTTCGACCATTGCTGAAACACCAGTTTCTGCTGTTGTTGAAACACCAACTTTTCCCCCTTTTTCCCCGTTGCTAAAACACCAACTCTTCCCCATTTTCCCCGTTGCTGAAACACCAACTCTTCCCCATTTTCCCCGTTGCTGAAACATCAACTTTTCCTCATTTTCTCCATTGTCGAAGCACCGACTTTTTCCATTTTTCCGAAAAAGCGTCAATTTTCCCATTTTTTTCGTAATTAAGGCATCAACTTCTCTCAAAAGCGATCAATATATAACACTTTCCCGTTGAGAGAATCAACCATTCATCCTGATGATTGAGTTCATTCACCATTACCTCCTGTGAATAGAGAAAGCCTTTTATATAAATACCCTCATATCTTATAACCCTTTCCAATAACCATTGGTGATCCACTAAACGACGAAAATATACTTTCAGCACAGCAATCGAAGGTAAAACGTGAGGTATGCGTGTTTATGTGTAAATATTAAACTATATATAATGAGAAGATTCTGATATGATTGTCGAAATTGCGGTACACTCAAAACTTATCATTTTAGCCACAATTGGGGGGGATATCAAAGTTTTGCAATCATTACCCGATATGCCAATCACCGTCGTTTTTTAACATGATCGAGTCTCGTCACCCTGTCTCTATTTTATTATGTCATAACCCCATTTGCAATATCTTACTCTGTCTCAGCTGCGGTAACTCGGCTCTGTATTGTGCATTTTACCGAACCATTAACTATGGGAGGTAACGTTGTCCGAAATGAACCTGGTTCAATGGCTCTATTGGAACTTTACCCAGAAGCATATCAAATTTTCCTACAAGCGGGCTGGGTGGATTACTTCCGGAGGCTCCAGGAATTTGATTCTTAGCAAGTCCTGGAATTCGCACGTAATTTAAAGGAAGATTATTCTACTGTTCAGGAAGTGCGAATTCCGGTAACAAAGGAGGATATAGCATAGGTTTCAGGATTACCGGCCAATGGCATCCGCTGGTTTAGCCGTAAACACATAATTCTGAACGCATAGCAAGATTTTCGTCTACCTGGGGAGCGGGTCAAACCTAAAGGTAGAGGTGTTGCGCTGCATTCATTACCACCTCCATGGCCAAAGGTTACAGAGTTTGTCAAGCACTATCTTACCTGCGAAGGACGTTACCGGGTAGTGTACCAGCATGACATTGTGTTGTTGAATCATTTAAGACATGGTCGTTTATTAAATATGCCATACTATCTACTTGGGTGTCTAAAGAATATGTCACATTATTCCAAGGATGCAAAGTACCCACTCCTCTCAATTACTCACTATCGCTTGGTTCAGCTCTTAATCCTGAGGGGCTTTGCCCTGCAGAACCCTCCTCCCCTTAACAACCCACCCTAGGAAGCTACTGAAATCCCTCAACCAGCAGCCGAAAACCCCCTGGAAGTTGTTGAAGTTACTCAACCAATAGCCGAAAACCCTCAAGAAACTGTTGAAATTTCTCAAGCGGTAGTCGAGACTCCCCAAGTGAATGCTGAAAATCCTCAACCATCCGTGACAGCCAGTCCAATTGACCCCACTAGTGCATCAACCCCGTCCCATAATTTACCTGAATCATCCATTCCCACTGTCCATATCCCCAGTGGTGATTCAGATAAAGACATTCCCCTGGCTAGGCTGAGAAGGAAAAGGAAAAGGAAAGAAACGATTGTTCCTTCATCAAAAAGACGAACAAGGGCCTCAATTAAACAAGCTATTACCTCTGATGTTCCTCCTACACCAGAGAAGGCCATCCATAAAAGAAAAACCACTGTTTTTCCTGCCTCCTTACCTCGAAGACGAAGGAGGACGTCTTCTGCAGCAGCAATAGAGACCCCCACCCCAAATTCCCCACCCATTATCCTAAACCCCATACCCCACCAAACCCCGAATCCCTACCTTCCTCACCCTCAGGTACTGAAATGCAAAACGTCCAGGATTTTGACATCATTCGTTTCAGAAGACACAGCTGCTCCACAAGAACTAACTGCTAACTTATCAGAAGTAGACACCCAAGACGATGTACAGCATGTAGCTGTTACACAAGAACTAGCTACTGACTCAACAGGTGTTACACAAGAACCACCTGCTGAGGAGCTAAAAATAGACGACCTAGAAGTAGCTGCCCCACAAGAACCAGCTACTGACTCAACACCTGCCGAGGAACAAAAGATAGATGACCTAGAAGTAGCTGCCCCACAAGAACCAGCCACTCACTCAATAGGTGCTGAGGAGCAAAAATTAGATGACCAAGAGGTAGTCGTCCCACAAGAACCAGCTACTAGTCCAGAAGGTGTTACACAAGAAGCACCTATTGACGATCATGATCTGGAAACACATCAGGGCATAGCAGCTACTTATTCAGCAGGTGTTACATAAGTACCACCTACTGATAAACAGGAAATGGGTAATCAACATACAACCAAATCAGCTACTGTCTCAGCAAGTGTCACACAAGAACCACCTGCTGATGACCATGATCAGGAAACAGAGCAAGACCTAGCTGTTACTGACTCAATAGTTGATACACAAGAGCCACCTGCCAATGAGCAAAGTGTAGATACCCAGGATACTGCTGCTACAGAAGAACTAGCCACTCAGTTGCTTGATATGTAGAATTTGCATGTTCAGGAGGATATAGCTGTTACAAAACTAGCCGATGGTGCAGCAGTTGTCACACAAGAACCACCTGCAGGAGAAATAAATAATGAAGCTGCCACCAAACAACCATCCTCCCATCCACTTGAACCAGCTACAGAGACTGCAATTGCTACAGAACGCCCTGTCACGTTATCTGCCCTTCAACAAGAGAATGAGTTTCTGAAAGCCGAGATTGAGGCTTATAAGCAGGAGTTCATATGTGTTTTTCTGTTTCACAAATTTCTTCAAATGATAATTTGTATACATCACCTCTACTCATGAGATTAAGGAGATCAATCCACTCATACATAACTTTTCTAAGAGGGTTTTTAGTGTGTCATATCCTAAATGATGTAATTTTTCCCTCTTAAAATTATACATGAACCTCTCAATTAGATCCTCAAGGCTCTCATCTTTTTTTTTATTCATTCTAAATATTTCTTCTTTAAGATCATGATCTTTATATTTTTCTAGAAATATCTTTTGCATATCATTCCATCATCTTATTAAATCAGTCCCTAAACTCATGAACCATTTAAGAGATCTAACCTTGAATGTTGTTGGAAACAATCTCAATTTTTGAGTGTTTAATAAGTAGCCATAAGATCTACAAACAATTTCAAATTCAAAGAGAAAGGTTTCTGGATCCTCTAACCTCATACCATGGAAGTTGGGAAGGGAAGTTGGAGGGATGTTCTTCATACAAACATTGATATCAATATCTTAAGTGGGAAATCCAAGAGGATATTTTTCATTGTCATCATCTCCATCCATTTCTTATACCTTATCTGCCACATCTTCTTCTTCTCCTGGAAAAGTGGATGATGATGTGGTTCTTACTTCACCATGTGATCAAATGTGGGGGGGGGGGGGGGGGTGTGTGTTGGTGTTGGAGAAGTATTTTTTTTTTTTGAATAAGAATGATAATGCTATGAATTATTTTATTTTTGAAATGAAATATGCCTAATGAAAATCTTTTTTTTTGTTTTTGCAAAAAGTAAAAGAAATGAATCAACTACGGAATAAAATAATGCATACTTTGACACCTCCCCGACAACAGTGCCAAAAAGTGATCAGCCCCAGTATTGCAACAGGAAGGTTGCAATTCTCAAGGCTACCAACTTTAATTATCAACCTGGGGTTCGTACAAACTTAAGAGCTATCGACACTATATGTGCAACATACAATGTGTCCTCCTTTTGTTGATATGATGTAATGGAGTGAATCTCTTGAAATAATAGTCTAAACTAATTAAAAAAATGGAATTATTACTCTATTTGCAAGAAATGGAAACACTACTTGCTTGACCTATAAATGATAACTAATAAATTCATGAAAGGAAAAAGGTTAATGTACTTGCAGAAAAAGAAAAAAAGAAAAAAAACTATTTTATCTTGCATAATTCATCAAACTCCAATCATAATTGTGTGTACCATCTACCTACTTCACACTTGCTTGTAAATCAATAACCTAGTTGCATCATTCTTGTGATAAAGAAACTAAGCCTACTATGTTTTTGTAGTGAATAAAAAGAAGGGTTGGAGTGGCTTAGAAGCTTAACCTAATCATAAAATAATATATGGGGTTCATTATTCATCTACACTAAGTATATTTGCAGTGGGGATCAAAATTGATGAAGGAAAGTGGTGTTATAGATTAGCTAGAGGATGAGACATATTTGCTATAAGAGAAGACATAATTGCTACAAGAGGAGATAACTCACCTAAATGCCAAGTAAATCAAATGAAAATGGGATGGGAATTTTTTTTATTTAGTAGGATGTCTTAGGTCTCCATTTCAAGTGGAATCACTTTAAAATACTCCAGTTAACATATGCTAAAAAATAACAGAAAATTACTAGTCTAAAATATAGAAATTCAAGGACTAGTGAGCTAGGTAACATATCAAATACCTAACCTAATCAAGTGAAAATGAAATGGGGTGAATTTTTTTATTAACTTGAATTATTTTATTACCTAATACAAGTGTAATTAACTCGAATAAATCTCATTGTCACGTTCTGAAAAATAGCAGAAAAATACTACTATTTGTTACAAGGGACTTCCAAAAAATTTAGACTTGTGAATAAGTAAACTAATACAAGTAGCTCAATGATGAATATGACCTTCCAAAGTTGTTACAAGGATTAAATAATTCTTGTGACTCTGTAAATAACTTGAAAGAGAAATCACTTCAACCATTTAACCGAATCCTAAGCAAAAAAAATCATCAATGCTAAATGCAGAAATAGGAAAAACAAGAACAAGAGATGCATGTGAATAAGAAGTGAAAAGAAGAAAAATAAATTATAAAAAATGGCTTTAAGGCTCTTGAGCTGGAAAAATCAAGGATAATTATATTCCTATCAAGCAGAACAATGTTTAGAAGCTAAAACCCGCACCAAACTTCATTATTTGAATCAATCCAATTACATCCCTGCTAGAAATGAAAGTGGAGCTGCAAAAATACAAGTTTTCTCCACAAGAAGAATAAAAATTACATGCCCCTAAGGAAAATTAGAATTTCTAGATATAAAAAATGATGAGGAAGCATTATCCTTTAAAGGAGAAAGCTGTCCCATCCAAAATCTCTTAAATATTAGATCTGGTTCTCAACACTAGGAATCTGCATAAAATGGGAGGGAACACCTTCATAGATTGTCTCAATCACTGGAGCTCCAGAATTTGTCAATGATTTCATGATATCTTATTCATTTATTATCCAATATTGATCCTCCTATAGTAGGGAGAAAGCCCCTAGATTATATGCTCCTCCAAAACTGCATAATCTGCCCAATATTTTCACAATATTCTACAAAATAAAATATTAGGCACAAATATGCGATTATCTTTAAACCTTCCTAATGAAAATATTAAAGCTAAAAAAAAATTATTAAGTGTAGAAGAAGAGGTTTATTATAGCCTTCATGTGCTTAATAAAGGTTATATGGGCCTTAATTTGTATCTAATTTAGAGGCCCATCAGTATGCATTTCTATCATTGTTTTAGGGTTAGATAACTTGATGATTGTGTTATATGTTGTTGATGAGTATGTTATAGGTTAATTTGTTCTTGTTATATGATAGTTAGCTTGATGATTAGGTTATATGTTGTTGATGAGAATGATATATAACTTTTTGTTGTTATATTATAGTAACTTGATGATTATGGTTATTACATTAAGATGTTGATGTTCTATGTATCATATGAATTTAGGTTGGTTTATGCAAATGGTTAGGGTTATACCATTTAGGTAGAGTTAATATGTTGTGATATTATGTCATAATAATATAGAATGACTATGTAGATGTGATTATTCTGCATGAATGACAATTTTTTATGAGCTTATCATGTGAACATGTTAGTTAGTTATTGTTATGGATATCATGATCTTATTTTTGTTTGAGTGGATGTGTTGTGAAGTTATATCATGCTAACTAGATTGATTTTGCAGGCAAGATAGATTCCCCTGAGATACATTAAGGTATGAGCTTTCATATGTCATCTACTTTGTTCTTGAATGTTTCATTGTGTCCTTTATTTGGTGTTTGAGTGTTTGGTGTCTATTATGTCGTTTGAATGTTTGATACTTGAATGATATGAGTATGTGTATATAAGATTTCTTGGTGGTTGTACTAATACATATGTGTTGAGACAGTTGATATGTACTTGGGTGTAGAAGGTGACAGTTGTAGCATTATGTCTAATGAATATGAGTTGACTATGGATTATGACATGATTGTTAGTCTTGGTAAAGGTTGATTTGAAATTAGTAGATATGACTGTCTTGATATTTGGAACATGTGGTTGACATGTGTAAATAGTTTCACGAAACATGCTTGGTGTTAGTGTGAAAAGGTAACAATTTATGTGTTTATATAGCTAATAGTTGGGTGATGTGATAGTACATAGTAAGCCTCTATTGCAACAAGGTAAAAGGGGTAAAAGAAAGGAATTGGACAAGAATTCCTTTGTTGTGTTTGGAAATACTAATTCCAAACGAATGAGTGATTTGCATACTGGAAGTCTTCTTCACCTTGATTTCACCTAACATTATGTGAGTATGTGCTATATCCATGGACATGTATTTGATAGGTATAACAACTGGCATCTAGTTATATCTAGATTTGTGAAAGGAATTGGAGTCCCTTGAGAGATGGCATGGATGTGTTTAGTTACAAGACAACGTGTTTGGCATATCAAGATAAGGTAACTAGTGTATTGTTAAATTTATTTATGCACAGACAGTTATGTGTTATGATAGTATGATGTACAGGATTACATGGCAAGAGACTATCATGAAACATAAAAGAAGGCTTAGGTTGAGATTTCCCTTAGAGGCTTTAGGAACCATGGGGATTGAGTCACGGTGTTTGTTCTCAGTCTCGTGATTTTGGTATTTTGGTGATTTGTTGTGATTGATTGTGGTTTTGTTTGTGTCTTATGCACGGCCATGCCACTTTGTTTGTGGTTTCATGTTACTATTGGTGTTTCATGGTTTTCTTCTTGTTTTTCTTGTGCTTTCCTTTTAATTTTTGAGTCTTGGGAATTAGTTTGGAAGGAGGAAGTTAATGGAGCTCGGGAAAAGCCTAATGAAACACAACAGGTTATGTAAGGTCCAAATGAATCTTAGTGCATGTATAAGGGTAGTTGAAGGAAACCTTACACCAGCTAGATGGATTGGTTGGGTCCATTGAGGTAAATGGACGATGATAGGGAAATCATGAGAAAGGTAAAAGTAAAGGTGAAGTAAACGAATCTGAGGCATTTGATGCCTTGGCTATGTTGGGAAAGATTGTTCTCAATGTTGTGCATGGTGTGCATAGAGAAATGGAGTTCTCTTAACCTTGACCTTATGCTTTCAGGTAATTATATTAGGATCATGAACATGGAAACAACGTGATCCATGCCATGCTAGGATAAGCATGGATGTCAAAGAGACACTGGAAGAAAAGTTGTTTGGTAGAGACTTTGTGGTTTTGGATGTGTGATACTACTTTTGTGTAATAAAGGTGAAAGAAAAGGTGAAGTAAACGAATCTGAGGCATTTGATGCCTTGGCTATGTTGGGAGCGATTTTTCTCAATGTTGTGCACGGTGTGCATAGAGAAATGGAGTTCTCTTAGTGCATTTGATGCCTTGGATGTGTGGTACTATTGTTGTGTACTAAAGGTAAAAGAAAAGGTGAAGTAAATGAATTTGAGGCATTTGATGCCTTGGCTATGTTGGGAACGATTGTTCTCAATGTTGTGCACGGTGTGCATAGAGAAATGGAGTTCTCTTAACCTTGACCTTATGCTATCTGGTAATTATATTAGGATCATGAACATGGAAACAACGTGATCCACGCCATGCTAGGATAAGCATGGATGTCAAAGAGACACTGGAAGAAAAGTTGTTTGGTAGAGACTTTGCGGTTTGGGATGTGTGGTACTACTATTGTGTATATGTTGTACATGTTGTACATGTTGTACATGTTGCATCTGTGATGTTATGCGCATGCAGTGTCGTGTAGGTATAGTGTGTGTATATGTTTTCTATGCATTGTTATGTAAAGGTGGTACAGATAGTGTTATGTGTATATTGTGTATACAGTGCTAGGTATATATGGTTCTATGTACATGTTGGATATGTGGTGTAGTGTACATATTGTACCATACACATGATGGATATGCAGTGTTGTGTGCATATGGTGTTGTGCAAATGCTGGATATGCAGTGTTGCATACATATGATGCTATGTACATATTATATATGAATTTATATGTACATGTGGTGTTGTGTACATGTTTTACATGATGTAAATGTGTATCCTAATGCCCTTTAGAAAAGCCATCATTGGGAAATAAGAAACAAGCTTGTTCTTTGGATAGGTATGAACAATATTTTAGATACTAGTGAGCATCATTTCATATTGAAACACAAGATTTCACATTGCATTTTGGACTACATTATGGGAGAATATGGATACGAATTTGGAGAGGTATACAACATTCCATGCGCAGAAAGATGGGAAAAAAAAGTATTTAATAAGACTCTGGTGCAATTTTTTAGGGAATACAATCAGGAAACATCTGAAGACTTGGGATGAAAATCTGGTATACATACAATTCTCTTAGAATATATTAGTCCACACTTCTATTAGTAAGTCCCCATTTGAAACTTGTTTTGGATATTTGACACCTTCAACTTTGGATATTGCATATGGGAAACAAGGAAGAGTGAAGGGGGATATTACAGGGAGTGCCTTAAGGATAGAAAAACTTGTTGAGAATATCAAGTAGACCCATACAAAATTCTAGGAGATGTTTTAGAAGTCATGAGAAAATTTCAATACTAGGAAGGATTACCATAGAACACAAAAATCATCCAAACTGCGAGACAAATTATGGTTATTGTTGAACAAGGAGAGGCTACAGGGTCTTGGTAAGAAAATCAAGGATCTGTGATACTAACCCTTTGAGATATTGTATAAATTTGTAGATAATTCCCATCAATGCGTTCTACCCCCATACATTTGAATTTACTCAACGTTGAATGTAGAAAAATTGGAACTATATGGTCCATCTATATTGAATCAAGAGGAAGAATATGTCCTACATTCGATGGAGGATTTGGCACCAAAATAGTACGTAGAATTAATAGAGATACATTTTTGCAGAAGAATTCTAGAACTACAAGAAAAGAGAAACATAACCTTTGGCATATTAGGTTGAAAGGATAACTTCAAAGCAATGCTAAATAGTACTTGAGGAGAAGGTAGAGGAAAAGTTTCCTCATCTCATTTAGTAAAATATTTTTGGGACCAAATCCTCCCAAAATTGTGAGGTGTGATCCATATTGGATTAATATATTATTTTTCATCCATCTCAATTCTTTTAGACTAGAAAAGTTGGAGGAATCAACTTACAGGGTCATTTTTACCACGTAATCCCACTTTTAGGTAAATAAAACTTTATGAGAAATTTTTGAGGCCTTAAATGAAAACTTTTAGTGGTCCCTACACTATTATGTACCCATATTCCATAATCTCTATGTCAGTACCTTTCCAACCACACAAGAATCACCTGAATAAGAGCTTGTATGAGAAAGTTATGCCTCTCAAAAGTTGACCTATTCAAATTTACCACCATAATATGAGATGATTCCATATCACTACCATGTCAACCCCTATTACTAATTGAAAAGGGGCTAGCAACATGGGCACTATGAAGATGAATCTAGAAGGTTCAAGTTGTAACGCATATTTATGGTTGAACAGGTCAAATTTAGGCCCTCGCCTGCTATTGAGTTATCTTATAACTGAGTCACTAAGAGAAAAAGCGATTTCATTCTATTCAAGTGCATTTTGTTCCATAGATGAGCAGAGTAGTTGAGAGTGGATAGAAAAATAAAATAGCTAGGGCTTGGGTATTGTAGCAGCCCACAAACCATAAGTGTCTCTACTTTGTACTTGCATTTCTTTCCATTGAGAGAAAGACAAAGTATAGTAGCCTTAGCTTCTAACTAGGTCTTCTCCCATAAGGGTTTTCTAGGTCATATCATGTGTTATTATGGTTGTGAGTGATTGTATTTGTGTATGTTCTTTATTTTTTGTATTTGGTATATTTCATGTATAAGAATAACACAATGATTTAAAATTAATCTAGAATCATAAGGAAAAATTAACACTCATAGTGTAGATTTCATATTTTCATTATATATTAGTAGATATATTGTGACAAACTTTCTAGTGGAATACAGCTTCTAACTAGGTTCTCTCCCATAAGGGTTTTCTAGGTCATATCATGTGTTATTATGGTTGTGAGTGATTGTATTTGTGTATGTTCTTTTCTTTTTGTATTTGGTATATTTCATGCATAAGAATAACACAATGATTTAAAATTAATCTAGAATCATAAGGAAAAATTAACACTCATAGTGTAGATTTCATATTTTCATTATATATTAGTAGATCTATTGTGACAAACTTTCTAGTGGAATACAATTTCTAACTAGGTTTTCTCCCATAAGGGTTTTCTAGGTCATATCATGTGTTATTATGGTTGTGAGTGATTGTATTTGTGTATGCTCTTTATTTTTTGTATCTGGTATGTTTCATGCATAAGAATAAAACAATGATTTAAAATTAATCTAGAATCATAAGGAAAAATTAACACTCATAGTGTAGATTTCATATTTTCATTATATATTAATAGATTTATTGTGACAAACTTTCTAGTGGAATACAGCTTCTAACTAGGTTTTCTCCCAAAAGGGTTTTCTAGGGCATATCATGTGTTATTATGGTTATGAGTGATTGTATTTGTGTATGTTCTTTATTTTTTGTATTTGGTATATTTCATGCATAAGAATAACACAATGATTTAAAATTAATCTAGAATCATAAGGAAAAATTAACACTCATAGAGTAGATTTCATATTTTCATTATATATTATTAGATCTATTGTGACAAACTTTTTAGTGGAATATCCATGAAAATTTACAAGTCTTTACTAATATAAAATTAGTTGACATGGTGACCTAAAACAAATTTGTCCCACAATTTTTAAAAGAAATATAGTAGCACCTCCCCATTATTGAATGAAGGTTTGATGAAATTTATTAAACCACCTAGTGGTCTATAAATCACTTATCCAACTAGTGTTCTATAAATTATTGGTATGTGGATTGGTCCATTAATTATTTATTCTTCATCATGGGAGGGTAATGGAAAAACCCATTTATTTTCCAATCAAAATCATGCCCATTTATTTTCAAATCAAAATCATGTAATTATTATATTTTACATAAATACTTTAAATATAACTATGCCTTTTGAAAGAAAACATTTTATATCGATATCATTTTAATCTATTTCAAAACCGATTATTATAACAAATTTATATTAATAAACAAAAATCGTGTAAAATAGTTTAAATAGAAATGATTAATACAAATAATGTAAATTAAATGAAAGAAAAATTTAAGTTATTGAACTTTAACTATATAATACGAACAATCTTAGAAATCAACCAAATGTGCACAAAATATCCACTCTAATGTTTAGGGCATAGAATCCATATATGCAGTCAAAAACTCATTTTAAACAAAGGTTGAGATTTAAACAAAAAAAATCTCATCAAATTCGAAACAAAATGTCCCAAATGTATAATATTTAGACAACATCTTTTTCTTTGTCGTAGTCTATCTGCTATTTTGAAAGGTTATAAGACATATTTTTCTTGTCTAATTTACTCAAAATTTGGCAATAATTTATTGGAATCACAAGTTTGAGTTGTAAACTCTCCAAAACATGAGTGCCCCAATGACTTTTTTAGGTACTCAATTGTCAAAAAATAATTTTTAACATCTAATATCAAAATTAACGGAAAATAAAAATGTTCAATTCCAATCAGAAAGTCCAAAACACCTATTTTTTTTAATATATAAAACTAAATTATACTAGAAATCAGGGCAGATGCACTAAAATGATGTTATCAAGCAACGATATTTGTCGATTCATCTAATAGTGTTAAAAAATTTACATGTTAAAATAGCTTAAACATGCAATTCTATAACAAGACCTCTTAGTGTGTATGTATATATATATATATATATAAACAAACACAACAACGAAAAATTCCAACCTAGATGCAATTCAATTTGTAACACGCATCCAGGTTACCACCAAGAGATGATCACCTATGAAATTGAAAGGATAGCAAGTGACTCATCACTACAACAAATCCCTGTGATTAGTTTTTCACTCCAATTTTTGCTTCCAAATATTGTTTTAGCGTATTTCTCTCCAATTTTTTAAAAAATCGACACTATTTATCAAGATGACAGTATCTTTGACATTGTTTATGCCATCCAAAATATTTAAGTGCTAATGCAATCGGAAATAGCCCTAAATTTAGCCTACTTTTAATACCTATATAACTATACCATTTTATATCTATATATTTTTACTTTATTTCAAAACCAATTATTATAACAAATTTATATTAATAAAATAAAATAAAAAAATTGTAAAATAATTTAAATAAAAAATATTAATATTTGTTGCATTCTATCCTCTACCGAACATACTCGTTGGTTTCCCAAAACAAAATAATTACGGTTATAATTCATTACATAATTACGTGTATAATTTATGCATTGTCCAACAAAACGGAATTACATATATATTTTGATATATAAACATCTGTCCTAAATAGTGTAAAATAATTTAAATATAAATTATTAATATAAATAATGTAAATTAAATTTAAAAAAATATAATTTATAGAACTTTAACTATTTTTATATAATACGAACAGTCTTACAACCCAACCAAATGTGAAATAAACGAAAAAAAAAGAAGGGAAAAATAGATTTAGAAGCCTAATGTTTATCTCGATTGATGTGTTGCATGTCTCATATACATCAAGATTAAGCCAAAAATTCTTTCAACAGAAACTTTAAATTTAAATATATCAAAATCAATGATGGAATTTGGTTTGGAAAGACAACCAAAGTAAATAGATAATTCGTTTTGCTTCGCTTACCCAAACTCACAGCCCTGAGTTGTAGAAATCGTAATAGACGGTAGCATTACATTTCCAGAGCTGCCCTCCTGTGGAATCGAATGCATCTTGAAACGAATGCACTTGTACACATCTAGGGTCCGGTTCTTGGAATCGAATGCACTTGTACACATCTAGGGGCCGGTTCTGATAACTGTATCTGAAGATTATTAAAGGGACCATTGAAAAAATTGCAGTTCTCTCCCCTGACAATAAGGAACACGAGAGCAGAGTACCTCCTCAGTATTGTGTAACTCCGGCCATGAATTTCGATAACTGGAGTTGCGTTCTGCATACAGTTGATTTGAAAGGCAGGGTGACCGCATCCACGCTTTCCTGCGCCAAAAGGATACGTTATATTCATGATCCCACAATTCCTATCATTTAAGCCATACTCATATTGCGCGTCAAAATATTAAAAATATAATATATGTGAAATAATAAAATAAAATATTAAAAATATATATATGTGAAATACATGTGAAACCTCTCGAATCGTATTCGGTTAGGGTGAGTCGATGTCCCTATATAAAAAAAATCGTTCGTGTAGCATTTATAAATTTAAATGTTCGTGACCGACCTTGATTCAACTAATATGATTAAAAATTTATATGCTTAGTATCAAAACAATTTTATAAAAACATACCAATATTTTTAAATTTTAATATATAGTTAATGATTTTAAAATTTAATTTTAATCGTAAATTTTGAGTAATGATGCATCTTTGTTATTTATTTATGAAGATTGTTTGTCTTGTGGATGAACTACATTACTTAGTTCGAAATGTATCCTAATGATGTGATTAATCCAAAAGACATTTATCTACTATATAGATCACAAAAGTCTCAGATCTAACATATTTAATATTAATGTAAAAATTTAAAATTTATTTTTTAATGTTAAATTCAAACAAAGTTCATTTGGTGTAGAATAGATGGTGATGGGTGTACTATCAAGGCACTTCTTGAAATCATGGTCACAGGTTTGAAACTCAGTGGGAAAAAATCTAACCATGTTAAGGGCACGAGTGGCCTAGCCGGTGCGAAGGATTTTGATGAGATAGATACCCCTAAATCAAGGTTTCTAAAGCCAAAGATTAAGCATGCAATGATCTCACTACTCATACAACTTAGCAAACAAAAAAATTAAATTTCAGATAAAAATTTAAATATTTATTTTATGAAACTTATAATAAATTATTTATGGGGCATTAGATGAAAGTCCAACAGAAAACACTGAAGATCGGGCAAGCGCATCAGGAAAACAACCAATGGAGGACAACAATGAATGACTCTTTGGTGGAGGCCATAGAGGAGAAGGAAGGGGAGAGAATTCCCTCTCCACCCTAGAATTCCCTATTGGGGAACTCCCCAAAGGAACAAATCCTATGAACAATATCCCACTTTCAGCATGATCCAATTTCCATGGTTTATCCTCTGAAGACCCTGATGAGTTTCTTTTCGAATTTGATATATTGTGTAGAAGCTATGATTATGTTAATAATGCTCAAAAATTGAAGTTGTTTCCAGCAACATTAAAAGGAAATGCACTAAGATGGTTTATGAGCTTGGGAGGTCATGCGATCACAACATGGGATCATATGAAGGAGAAATTTCTGGCCAAATGCCAAGCCTATTGCTGGACGAGAGAAAAAAGGGAGGAATTATTCAAGATGGTTCAGAAGGAGGATGAAAATCTGGAGGACTTTGTGGAAAGACTCCGGTATAATCTGCAGAGATCTGAGCACCCTAATGTAAGTAAAGATATTGTCAAAACAATATTATTGAAAGGGGTAAGGGATGATTGTTTAGATATGTTAAATATGCTTGGTAAAGGAGATATATCTAAAGAATCGTATGACGAAATTGTTAACCTCTGCAAGAGGTGTTCAAGAGGAGCTGCAAATAAATCAAAGAGCAGGGATAGTACTTATTCAAGGGTCCAGAAATCAGCTAGTGGAGGAGCAACAAGGGCTGAAATAGGTAATCTACGTGAGGAATTCAAGACTCAAATGTTAAGTTCTTTTGCTTCATAGATTGATACCTTGCAGGTTAAAAAGAAGCAGGCAGAGGTAGAAGCTGCTTTGGCCATCTTCTGCTCTAAATGCAGGGAAAAACATCCATTGAGGGAATGCCCACTCGACAAGGTGCCAATCTGTACCATTTGTGAAAAGGACCACGAAACTCAACAATGCCCCTCTTTACGAGGGATAAAGGCAGTGTTACAACCAACTGAGGAGGAAGCTGAAGTAGTTTATCTACTGACAAAAAGGAGGCAATGGCAACCACAAGGACAAGGTACAAACTCTAGTATGCCATTTAATCTTTGGAATAATTATCCTTCCTTTAATCAAGGAAATTACCTGCCCTTTAACCAAATGCAATACCCACCCTTTAATCAAATGAATTTCCCACCCATGCAGCAAACAAATCCTCCCTTTGTAGACCTTGCAATGTGGACTCCCTGGCTTCTACAACAATCCTATTTTAACCAATGGAACCCAAACTGGAGAGCTCAACGGACTCCATTCACAAACCAATTTCCTAAGTTTCAGCAACAACTTTCTCTTCCATCAGGTACCCCACCAAATAATCAAACCATGAAGCCTCAGCTGCCTGTACAACCGAACCCTAACCTTAATAACAATAAAGTTGTGCAAGTTATCGACATTCAGAACCTACCTACATCTCCTATGCAATGTAACGATATTCATTTATGATCTGGGAGAGTAGTCGAGCAAATTATAGATGATATTACCTCTTCCGACTCTGATAAAGAAGAAGCAGAACAGAGTAAATCATCTAATAAGGATGCTGAAATAGTCAAGACATCCTCTAATGGAACTGCTGAAACAGCAGAACCACCGTTCCCTGAGCGCTTGGCTCTCACTAAGATGCCTGAGCTGCCTGCTTTTAACCTTTTAGGGGAATTACAGAATCTGTATGTTAAAATTCCACTTTTACAAGCACTCAGAGATGTACCAATCTATGCCAGAACCGTTAGAGACATTTGCATCAAGAAACCTGGTAGGAAGGATAAAGATCCCCTTACAATTCATGTGACGGGAGATCTAGCTGCTCTAATGCCAGGAAAAGTCCCTCCTATAAAATATGGTGATCCTGGTCACCCTACGGTCACAGTGCAGGTCGGAAAAACTATTGTTTCGAGAGTTCTGGTAGACCTAGGTGCTGCTATAAACATTATGACCCTTGAAACTGCATAGCTATTACAATTGAAAAATGTAATTATAGAAACACCAACTATCCTGGAATTAGCTGATTGTTCCACAATCAAACTAGAGTGGGTTATTGAAGACCTGATCATTTCAGTTGAATCCTAGAATTACCCAGCTGATTTTGTGGTGTTATAGACTAAAGCAAAGTTGGGGGGGCATCCTCTGATTTTGGGGAGACCCTGGCTGGCTACAGCAGATGCTTTTATCAGCTCTAGATCAGGTTCAATGACAATTTCTAATGGTTGTGAAACTAAGCAGCTTACACTGTACCCTCATGCTACACCTATGATTAATAATGATGATTATGTATGGTTAGACTATGAAGATAATCATACTCAACCCATCTTGACCATTGGACAAGCCTTAACTCTTAAAGATACCACAGAAGATGAAGTAATTAGTAATTTTATTTTTGAACCTTCCTCAGTTACTTCTGAAGCACATAATCAGTTAACTTCAATTCTGGATCCTGAAACACAGAAAAAGCTTAAATCTAAAGATTTGCCTCAAAAATCAACTGCTATCTCCTCTAAAAGCATAACAGTAGAAATCGAACTTGGAAAAACATTAAACATAAACCCCAAATTATTTGATGCTGAAACACAACATCTAATGGAGTTGCTCCGTGAGAACAAGGAAGCATTCGCATGGGACTATACATACATGAAGGGGATCTCTCCTGAATTATGTACTCATCGTATCTATATTAAGGAGGGAGCCCGGCCAGTCTGTCAACCCTAGCGACGAATGAATCCCAACTTGAGGGAAATTGTTAAGGAAGAACTTCAAAAGTTGCTTGATGCAGGGTTTATATATCCCATATCTGACAGTGAATGGGTTTCTCCATTGGTAATAGTACCTAAGAAAAATGAGAAATGGAGAGTGTGTGTAGATTATAGAGCTTTAAACAAATCCACACAAAAAGATCATTTCCCCTTGCCCTTTATTGATGAGGTGTTGGACAGTTTGTCAGGGAAGAAATTCTTTTCCTTTTTAGATGGTTTTAGTGGATATAACCAAATCAGAATTGCACCTCAAGATCAAGACAAGACCACTTTTACTAGTCCTTGGGGAACTTTTGCTTATAGAGTTCTCCGATTTGGACTATGTAATGCTCCAACAACGATTCAAAGTGTAGTAATAGGAATTTTTTCTGATATGCTTAATGATTCTTTGGAGATATTTATGGATGATTTCACTCCCTACGGTATGGAGGGCCGCACGAAGGCGTGCCCGCCTTTGTTGAATGAGTTCAAGTGTAGGGCCGCATGAAGGCATGCCTACTCGTGTTAAACGAGTTCTGGTGGAGGGCTGCACAGCATGCCCACCCGTGTTGAACGAGTTCGGGTGGAGGGTCGCACGAAGATGCACCCGCCCATGTTGAATGAGTTCGGGTGGAGGGCCGCAGGAAGGCATGCCCATCCGTGTTGAACGAGTTCCGGTGGAGGGTCACACGAAGGCGCCCACTCGATGAGTTGGTGACTTGGGTGGAAACGAGTTGGGTGGAGGGCCGCACGAAGGCGCGCCTGCCCAACCGAGTCGTGCACAAGGTGGGATGCGTGAGGGTGCCCGTGCAGACGAGTTGGCAGACCGGTAAAACAACTAAGTGTGAATTGTGAAGGTGATCATCGTGCAAGGTGTGCATGAGGTGGAAACTTAGTGGCAAGGACACAAGGTTGGAAATTTGTCTAAGTATGAAACTTGGGGTTTCCAAGGTAATACATGTATTTTTATAAAAGTGAAAATATATTGAATCAGGCAGACTCATATCAAGGAGTTGACCCTCCCTTTATACTGTTGCAATTGTGTTATATATGTTAATTGTTGTGGATAATGAGTGTTTATGGGTGTTCAATAGTATAAAGGCTAATCTAAATACTTGGTAAAGAAAAATAAACTAAGTATCAAATGTTAAGGCGTAGTCCGTGAACATAAGTATTGGTGAAAAGAAAGTGTTCGATGGTGACGCACCTCGCTATAAGTGATTGAAAGACTACCGCAGGTGTAGGGGTGTGACAGGTGGTATTAGAGCAGTTGGTCCGGGTATAGGAGTGTTGAAGCTGCTACACACCTATACTATTGTGCAGGTGGTATCAGAGCTTATTATCAGAGCAAGTTCACAGGTGGTGAAGTTGGTTCAAGTTCATAGAAATTTTGACAAAGTGACAGTGGAATCAGGGTAATTACAAGTGAAGGAAAATGGTTTCACATACAAGTGGAATCAAGGGTTGGTTTGGTTCTGTAGGGAACTTGGTCAATAGTGGAGGCTGAATGGGAAAGACGGTAGAAGAACCTATTGCAAGTGAATCTAGCCATAATGCAGGTGAAGTCTTCCAGTACAAAGTGTTGGAACAAGTGAGTAGATGGAGTTCTGACTGGGGTTTGATGAAGGATGAGAAAATGAAGATTTGAGAAAGCTATTCGGAACTAAGGAAAGAACATGAAGAACTAAAGGACCAATGAGGAAGTATGATGGATGGTGAACTCAGGAAACTTGATGAGGAAATCTGACATAATGGTCTTGGTCTTCAAGAGCTCTTAGATGAGAGGGCTTGACTAAGGAAGAAAAGTGCCATGGTGGAAACTGAAATCAAGCAGCTTGAGGAGGAGATAATGGAGAAGCTTCTTGGTAAGAAGGTTGTTGTAATTGAGCAGGATGAGCTCGACTGCATTGACAGGCTGGGGACTTACTACTGTGACAATCCAAAGGATGTTCGGAAGCTTAGTTCTATGGAAGTAGTCAATGGACACTTGATTGGTGCACTTGAGCAAAATATGATGGAGGACAGGCTTGAAGGAAATCAAGCTAAGCCAGGATCAAATTACTTAGAAGAGCCAAGAAAGGAAGTGAAGTACCTTAGGAGGAATGTCAAATTAGAGCGCAAACCAATGGACACTTCTGAGGCCAAATTCTTGAAGAAAGTTGCTGATGCGAGACACGAGATAAAGCCGACAGAAGGAGGTCATGCCTTGAAGCTGAGTTTTGTGCAAGTGACCGTGAAAGGCAAGAGATTTGCAACTTTGGTGGATACAAGGGCTGCTCATAGCTTCTTAAGTAAGAAGGCAACAAAGTCTTTTGCGAAGAAAGCTGAGATGGAGAAAGAGTGGAGTGCTCTCAAAACAATCAACTCTACCATGAAGGCTATTATTGGTGTGATGGAGAATGCTCAAGTGAGAGTGGGCTCGTGGTTTGGAAAGTTGGACTTGAGGATCATGGACATGGATGATCATTCTATGGTGCTGGGGTAAGATTCCATGAAGCTTGCACAAGCCATACCAATGGTGGACCGGGACATTCTCTTGATCACAGCTGACGAAAGGACTATGTTGGTTCCGATGAATAGAAGGCGTTTCTTCAGGTATAGACCAACGATGAATTCTATGACTTTTTATCCCAAAGATCCAAATGTGAAGCATGAGGATGTGGAGCAAAGAGGACTTCGGAGTATGACTCAAACAACGAAGGAAGGGAAGATGATTGACTTCATTACAAGAGCAAGGAAGAAGGAAGCAAGTGGGAAATCAATCTCATGAATCATGAAGCACTTGGTAGAGACATCTTCTACTGAAGATCTTCACAATGGAGTTATAGATGAAGGGACTTCGGGCACTACTTCAGAAGCAGTGATTGGAGAGGATTATGCAAGTACAGATCCAGCTGGCATAGTGGAGTTTTGCAGGTATGCTATGGGCATATGACTTTCAGTTTATGAAAGGCAAGCTTGGAGAGCTTGGGTGTACATGTGAGGAGGTTGAGGCTATGTGCAGATACTTGAGGACACATCACCAATCTAATTGGGGGGATGCGAGTGAGGGAGGAAAATTCCTGGCCCTCCTTTCTCAGTAGACAACCTTGGAGATAGGTTGGTGCAGGGACCTTGATTGGAAGGGGCTGCACCGACTTAGCAAGGGGCCTTGGAGAAGGGCTTCCTTATGGCAGATTTGCAGACTTGGATGCAGATGACTAGATGTTGGGATGAGGTCTACTTTGAGTGGATATTATGAACAAGTAGAGTTATGAACATCAAGTTTGAAACATGGAGCATGGTGGTATGTAGGGACATTATGCAAGAGCATGTGTAGAGGTGTCATTCATGGGCATCCTATGGAGAATGTCGAGGAAAGGATGTTGTGTAGATGCTGATGTGACATGGAGATGCATGTATGAGTCGATGGAGGGGTTGTACACTCTTGTATATTAAGACCATGGACTGAATGGACATGTTGCAGATGGGATGCAGATTCCATGGACCTGAGCATGGGAATTAGAGCAAGTTCTTGATGAGTCCAAGATGTAGCAGATTTTAGAGAAAGACTGATGATGACATAAGGATGTGCATTCTTATGGGTTTGACGTGATGGTTCGATTAGCTACCCAACTAGTTCCAGTCATGAGGGGTACTAGTGTGCAGAGGTGTGTTGGCATTATGTTGGAGTATCTTGATGATAGAATACAGGATGGGATGAAACATGGTGGATATGGTTGTTTTGCATATGTTGCAGGGATGTTGTAGTATATGGACCAGATGATATCATGGATCAGGATAAGACTATTCGGATAGGACTATGTTGGTGGTAGATGGTTACCGGGATGGTATATTGTCGAGGATGACAATGACTTCAGGTGGAGGAGGATGTAAGGACCTGCAGTCCGTGCGACGGGCAGGATGAACACCATCGTGCGAAGACAAGCGAGCTGCGGCCAAACAAAGGCAATGCGATGTGTAAAAATGCATGTGGAGGAGAGTTGGTTGTATGTTTATATGGTGGAGCAAGCTAGACGAGCTACTCGTGGGCTAACCAAACGTGAAGACATGTTAGGCGAGTTGTGAGGGGGCAGTCCCACGATTTGGCAGGTCGGCCCACCTCCTGGGCAAACAAAACGTATGTTTGGATAGTCAGCTATGTGAAGGATGGGAGGTCGGCTGGATGGCATGACCTCACCACCCAACCGTATGTATAGGCAGATGGAGGTGGAACGAAAGGCATTATTCGATTAAATCAAACAATCTTTCGCTCATCAAAGGAGTTCAGAAGTGAAGTGTGAAGAGCAGGCGTAGTAGGCACAGAACCGCTGAAGTTCATGCGCCTGCCCCTCAGGCAGATCGACATGGAATCTTGCACGAGTTCGGTGAACGGGTTTGGGTGGAGGGTGCACGAAGGCATGCCCACCCATGCTGGACGAGTTCGGGTGGAGGGTCGCACGAAGGTGCGCCCGCCCGTGTTGAACGAGTTCAGGTGGAGGGCCGCACGAAGGGGTGCCCGCCCGTGTTGAACGAGTTCGGGTGGAGGGCCATATGAAGGCATGCCCACCTGTGTTGAATGGGTTCGGGTGGAGGGCCGCACAAAGGCGCGCCCGCCTATGTTGAATGAGTTCAGGTGGAGGGCCGCACGAAGGTGTGCCTGCCCATGTTGAATGAGTTCTGGTGGAGGGTCGCATGAAGGCGTGCCCGCCCGACCAGTGAACGAGTTCGGGTGGAGGGTCACATGAAGGCACCTGCCCAACGAGTTGGTGACTCGGGTGGAAACGAGTTGGGTGGAGGGCCACACGAAGGCTTGCCCGCCCAACCGAGTTGTGCACGAGGTGGGTACCTGGTGAGGGCGCCCGTGCACACGAGTTGGCAGACCGAAAAAACGACTAAGTGTGGATTGTGAAGGTGGCCATCGTGCAAGGTGTGCATGAGGTGGAAACTCGGTGGCAAGGACACAAGGTTGGAAATTTGTTTAAGTATGAAATTTGGGGTTTCCAAGGTAATACTTGTATTTTTATAAAAGTGAAAATATAGTGAATACGACAAATATATCAGGGAGTTGCCCCTCCCTTTATACTGTTTTGATTGTGTTATATATGTTAATTGCTGTGGATAATGAATGTGTATGGGTGTTCATTAGTATAAAGGCTAATCTAAATACTTGGTAAAGAAAAATAAACTAAGTATGAATGTTAAGGCGTGGTCTATGAACATAAGTATTGGTGAAAAAAAAGTGTTCGGTGGTGCCGCACCTCGCTATATGCGGTTGAATCGTATTCGGTTAGGGTGATTCAATGCCCCTATATAAAAAAATCATTCGTGTAGAATTTATAAATTTAAATGTTCGTGACCAACCTTGATTCAACTAATATGATTAAAACATTTACATGTTTAGTATCAAACCTATTTTATAAAAACATACCTGTGAAATATATATATATATATATATATATATATATATATATATATATATATATATATATATAATTTATAATGTTGTAATTTTTTTCAAATTAATAAAATAAATATTTTTAATTTTAATATACAATTAATGATTTTAAAATTTAATCTTAACTGTTAATTTTGAGTAATGATGCATTTTTGTTATTTATTTATGAATATTGTATGATTTTTTTCCACCTTGTCATGAGGATGAACTGTGTTAGTTAGTTTGAAACATGAAAGACATTTATGTACTATGTAGATCAAAAAAGTCTCAGATCTAACATATTTAATATTAATGTAAAAATGTAAAAATTATTTTTTAATGTTAAATTCAAAAAAAGTTTATTGGGTCTAGAATAGATGTTGATGTGTGTACTATCAAGGTACTTCTTGAAATCATGGTCACAAGTTTGAAACTCATTGGGAAAAAATCTAACCATGTTAAGGGTAGGAGTGGCCTAGCTTGGGTTCTAGGGATTTTGACGAGTTAGATACCCCTAGGTAAAGGTTTCCAAAGCCAAATATTAAGCGTGCAATGATCTCACTACTCATACAACTTAGCAAAAGAAACAAAAAAACACAAATATTTCAGATTAAACTTTAAATATTTATTTTATGAAACTTATAATAAGTTATTTAGCTTTAGTGGTAGGCATAATAGTTGTTATCCTCCTCACCTTTCTTTTACAAAAAAAGATAAGAGAGAGACAAACTTTCTTTCCCAAACAATGTCCAAAATTTCAAAAAAAAAATATATAAATAAAGCAATAGTTGCCTGGTTAATTGATTTGTTTAAAAAAAGATAAGAGAGAGGTTGACCTTCTTTCCCAAACAATGTCCAAAATCTCAAAAAAAATAATATATATATATATATAAAGAAATAGTTGCCTAGTTAATTGCTCTATTTACTTCTTGTAGAGAAGTTTGTTGCTTATAATTTAAGTTTGTGTATTGTCCTAGTTTTTGGAAAATAACCTTAGTATTGTGTAACTGCCACCATGAATCTCGATAAATGGACTTCTGCACACAGTTGATCTAAAAAGATACATGATAATCCTGGGCAAGAGATAACCAGCGTGCAATAGGGCATTAAATGCCCGTATGGAGGCCCCCTTTACCATGCATGCCCATGCCTTTCCATCCCGTATCGTGCGTTTCTCTGGGAGCTCGAGGTCCCACCACATCAAACTTTTTCCGAGAGTGGGTGACTCACCACCTTCGAGCTGGCACCCGCCATGCTGGCACATTTTCAAACGAACACTCGTGAAAAAGACTCATTTGCTCCATTGCTCTGTTTGCACTCCCATCACATGTCCTTTGCAACCCTCTTGAGCATACACCGCTCCCGTTCACGGTGATGGCTCACCTCGCAGGTCCTCTCACGGTGCTGGCTAACCTCGCAGGTCCACTCACGGTGTTGAATCCCGACCTCCTAAATTATACTTTGTAAGCACATAATTTTTGGTTTTTGTGCCATGAATGCGTTGACACAGTGTTGAAGGATAAGAAACGAAAGTAATATCCATCTCGGATACCTTTATAGTTTCTTTCTCTTATAATATGCAACTGAATCTCTTTGTTTGAGTGTGACAGAGGCCCAAAAATATATTCATAGCTAGTGAACCTAATGAAAAATAGAGGCCCAAAACTATATTCATAGCTCTTCCATTAATGGTTTCAGATATTTGTCTATGGTGTCACACAGCTGACAAGATATTTACTGAACAGGATGCCACCCAAAAATGGAAGTGTGCAGATTTTCCTCTCTTGTTCCTAACCTTTCTTCACTAAAGCTGATATTTTTCAAAGTCAGAAATAATGATTGATTCCAGATAATTGTTCTCTTATGTCAGATAAACTACCACCATACACATGAATGCAAAACACTTACCTCCTTCCAAGTCATTAAAAATTATTCAATCTTGCATCTATAGACAAGTGCAGATATACTGATAAGGCAAGGCCGCTCTTCCATTTTTAATTTCCATTTTTAATGCTTTTTTTCCTAACTCTTTGATGGATTCAAAAGAGGATCAAGTGGAATGCAACGCAAAAGATAACATGCAATGGCTGATATAAGAACCTAATCATGAACAACTGTAATTATGCAATTTCTCGTGCCTGAATCGGGAGATAGCACTGATAGTCAACCGAGTGCTCTGCAAATAAAGTCACAAGAAAATACCAATGTAACATTTGAAACCCAAGGGATTGTGTTCAGTGCTCTGCAAATAAATTCACAAGAAAATTCAGATGCTAGCATCTGAAACCCAAGAGACTATTTTCAGTTTTTATCCACAAAAATGATGTCTAATCATTGTGAACATGCAATTATTTTCATATTGCTCTTTCACGCAGATCCAACATGGTCCAACTTCTTCTCTTTTTGCTACATCTATAGTATTGGCATACTCATAATTACCCCTTAGTCCACCCTTAGCTTCACTCTTGGAATCTAGGAGTTTATCTGCTTCCATGGTAGCTATTGTAAGAGTCTTAACTCCTTGTCTTGATAGTTCATTATGTGTCCATGATTTCAATAATCATAAAGTGGAATATTTGGTCCTTATCAGATATCTCTTTGATTTGCAAGATGAGATAACTCCATGATGTATTTCAAAATTTGGCAGACTAGGGATCAAACACAGGACCTGGCCTTGGGCCAAGAATCCTTGTCTCTTCAATACAAAGGTGTATATTTCTAGCTCTAACACCCTTTTTTTGAGCCAAAATTTTTAGCCTCCTAGCCATTGCCAACCAAAAAATGGTCAGGGTAGGAATTGGACCCAGGACTTGCTCTCCGCTAGTAGGCTACTCTATAAACTTTAACTAGGACAATCCAACTAGTAATCCATCTAGAAAGGCATTTCCAAAGTTATAAAATAAATGCATAACTTATAAGCCACAAATTCCCCTATGGAAATTCTTGCCATAGCCTTATTTTATAAAAATACAAAATCAATGTTTTCCCTTTTATGCTAGCCTCTTAAATTATAGAGCAAACAAGAGGATTATACCAATTATCATTAGCCCCTATTAAAATTTGAACCAGTTAAGAAAATCAGAGCAGTAAATTAGATTTTGAATGGATTTCCAGCCTTTCAAAATGTATTTCAAATACAATCCTTAGGTGCTGATGTACATACAATGTATGACTAGTTTTATGTGGCCTGCATGCCCACTAACACTACCAATATCCTTTACATAAGCTATTCCAAAAACTTGAATATCTAATTGAGTTCTATATCGAAATATGTCATCATCAGTTGACATGTTACAGATCACCAGCCAAATAAGATCAGAAGTCTAAAAGGTCAAAAGACCTTGAGGAAAATCCTTAGGTGCTGATGCACATACAATGTATGACTAGTTTTCTATGGCCTACATGCCCACTACCATTACTAGTATCCTTTACATAAGTTGTTCCAAAACCTTAAATATATAACTGAGTTCTTGTTAGGACCTCATATTGTCCCTTTTTGACCATATATTTTGCTATGATACCATCCCTTTCAAAAGCCTTTGTTAGTATTTTAACCCAATTATCTCAAAGGTATGTAATGATTCTTATCATCACTATACGTTTAATTATTTAGCATATAATCACGACATCT
This sequence comes from Pinus tabuliformis, assembly GCA_031772625.1. Taxonomy (NCBI): domain Eukaryota; kingdom Viridiplantae; phylum Streptophyta; class Pinopsida; order Pinales; family Pinaceae; genus Pinus; species Pinus tabuliformis. The sequence goes on along the minus strand of CM062818.1, from coordinate 1,412,942,759 downwards.
TCATAGTTAATCTTTGAATTATTAAGTGCTAAACAGTTAAAGAATGATGTGCAGTCCGCAATGCTGAAACAACCTGGAAGACTATTTTTGCAGTTGCTGAAACAACAAAAATGGCACAAGAATCGTGATACTAAAATAGTTGAGATTTGCGTTCTAAATTTGACAGCAGCAAAGGAACCAGAACTGATCACCGAGGAAGCTGTTGCACTGGATGTAACGCTTATAATCTAAAGACAGCATTATTGTAACAACATTTTGTTACAGGGAATTGATTTCCCTATTTTTGTATAATGGGTTAAAACAATGTAAATCTTTTGCAATAGATGTCTCCTCTTTATAAAGAGGAGACATCTACATTAGAGGGGGGTGAACAGATTGTGCAAAAGGCTTAGCTGAAGGAACAGGACTGGAATTCTTTTTGTAATATGACATATTGATCGATGAATAAAATTTTGTTATGAACATCTTTTTCTAGTTCTTGTTTCCTGGGGAATCTTGTGAGAAGGACAGGGCCCACCTTCATCACAAGATTCACCCATTACATTTCTGCAGTGTGTTAAGTGTGTCTTTTATTCATGCCTTGTTAACAAGTATTGTTTGTTGAACATTGTTTATAATTCCTTTGTTGAAACTCTATTTCTTTCTCAATTGATTGTTGTATGAGTGTTTCACCGGTGATTAAGTTATAGAGTGAATTGGAAAGCTAGTAAATCAGAGGCAGGTGCTGGAGATTTCCGCTCTAGGGATAATGCCCTGACTCTTTGTTACAGCACAGCCATTGTTTTCTTTTGTAGATTGATTCTTTCCATTATCTGATTCTTTGAGTGAAATTAAGCATTTTCTGATAGCTATCTGCAACAGAGTGTAATTGGTGTAATGCAGAATGGAGCTTCAGTTTGTTAATCTAAGGCGTGATTTGTTTGTACTACAACTTTTGTTGCTTTTAAAATTGAGTGCATATAGTACGCAGTTGCCTTTGAAATAACAAGACTTCCCTGGGTTGACAATTAATGTCGCACTTCGTTGTATAATTCAATTAGCAATTAAAGTGACCAACATTTTGGCATCGTTGTTGGGGAAGGAAATTATAGATTTTAAAAGTACTGATGATTTTTCTGTAGATATGCATAATGCATGAGAGGACGCAAGAAAACTAATCCTACAAGTGGCAAGGGTAAAGGAAGAGGAGGAAGAAAAACTTTCATCGATGATATTATTTCAAAAGCTGAGACATACCAGAGGTTAAGCTCTCGAAGGCCATAGACCCAACACTCTTTCCAAATGGACCATCAAACGGAGGAAGTAGTGGGACTTGAAAGGATTATAGAAATGACAGAACACACTAAGGAACCAGTGGAGGAAGTCGAAGGACCAATAGAAGATATTGAAGAACCAATAGAAGATATTAAAGTTGAGGAACCAGTTCAGGACATTGAGAGTCCAACAGAAAACACTGAAGACCAGGCAAGCGCATCAGGTAAACAATTAATGGAGGACAACAATGAATGACTCTTTGGTGGAGGCCATAGAGGAGAAGGAAGGGGAGAGAATTCCCTCTCCACCCTAGAATTCCCTATTGGGGAACTCCCCAAAGGAACAAATCCTATGAAGAATATCCCACTTTCAGCATTATCCAATTTCCATGGTTTATCCTCTGAAGACCCTGATGAGTTTCTTTTCGAATTTGATATATTGTGTAGAAGCTATGATTATGTTAATAATGCTCAAAAATTGAAGTTGTTTCCAGCAACATTAAAAGGAAATGCATTAAGATGGTTTATGAGCTTGGGAGGTCATGCGATCACAACATGGGATCATATGAAGGAGAAATTTCTGGGCCAATGCCAAGACTATTGCTCGATGAGAGAAAAAAGGGAGGAATTATTGAAGATGGTTCAGAAGGAGGATGAAAATCTGGAGGACTTTGTGGAAAGACTCTAGTATAATCTGCAGAGATCTGAGCACCCTAATATAAGTAAAGATATTATCAAAACAATATTATTGAAAGGGGTAAGGGATGATTGTTTAGATATGTTAAATATGCTTGGTAAAGGAGATATATCTAAAGAATCGTATGACGAAATTGTTAACCTCTACAAGAGGTGTTTAAGAGGAGCTGCAAATAAATCAAAGAGCAGGCATAGTACTTATTCAAGGGTCCAGAAATCAGCTAGTGGAGGAGCAACAAGGGCTGAAATAGGTAATCTACTTGAGGATTTCAAGACTCAAATGTTAAGTTCTTTTGCTTCATATATTGATACCTTGCAGGTTAAAAAGAAGCAGGCAGAGGTAGAAGTTGCTTTGGCCATCTTCTGCTCTAAATGCAGGGAAAAACATCCATTGAGGGAATGCCCACTCGATAAGGTGCCAATCTGTACCATTTGTGAAAAGGACCACGAAACTCAACAATGCCCCTCTTTACCAGGGATAAAGGCAGCGTTACAACCAACTGAGGAGGAAGCTGAAGTAGTTTATCTGCTGACAAAAAGGAGGCAATGGCAACCACAAGGACAAGGTACAAACTCTAGTATGCCATTTAATCTTTGGAATAAATATCCTTCTTTTAATCAAGCAAATTACCTGCCCTTTAACCAAATGCAATACCCACCCTTTAATCAAATGAATTTCCCACCCATGCAGCAAACAAACCCTCCCTTTGTAGACCCTGCAATGTGGACTCCCTGGCTTCTACAACAATCCTATTTTAACCAATGGAACCCAAACTGGAGAGCTCAATGGACTCCATTCACAAACCAATTTCCTAAGTTTCAGCAACAACTTTCTCTTCCATCAGGTACCCCACCAAATAATCAAACCATGAAGCCTCAGTTGCCTGTACAACCGAACCCTAACCTTAATAACAATAAAGCTGTGCAAGTTATCGACATTCAGAACCTACCTACATCTCCTATGCAATGTAACGATATTCATTTACGATCTGGGAGAGTAGTCGAGCAAATTATAGATGATATTACCTCTTCCGACTCTGATAAAGAAGAAGCAGAACAGAGTAAATCATCTAATAAGGATCCTGAAATAGTCAAGACATCCTCTAAGGGAACTGCTGAAAGAGCAAAACCACCGTTCCCTGAGTGCTTGGCTCTCACTAAGATGCCTGAGCTGCCTGCTTTTAACCTTTTAGGGGAATTGCAGAATCTGTATGTTAAAATTCCACTTTTACAAGCACTCAGAGATGTACCAATCTATGCCAGAACAGTTACAGACATTTATATCAAGAAACCTGGTAGGAAGGCTAAAGATCCCCTTACAATTCATGTGATGGGAGATCTAGCTGCTCTAATGTCAGGAAAAGTCCCTCCTATAAAATATGGTGATCCTGGTCACCCTACGATCACAGTGCAGGTCGGAAAAACTATTGTTTCGAGAGTTCTGGTAGACCTAGGTGCTGCTATAAACATTATGACCCTTGAAACTGCACAGCTATTACAATTGAAAAATGTAATTATAGAAACACCAACTATCCTGGAATTAGCTGATCGTTCCACAATCAAACTAGAGGGGGTTATTGAAGACCTGATCATTTCAGTTGAATCCTAGAATTACCCAGCTGACTTTGTGGTGTTACAGACTAAAGCAAAGTTGGGGGGGCATCCTCTGATTTTGGGGAGACCCTGGTTGGCTACAACAGATGCTTTTATCAGCGCTAGATCAGGTTCAATGACAATTTCTAATGGTTGTGAAACTAAGCAGCTTACACTGTACCCTCATGCTACACCTATGATTAATAATGATGATTATGTATGGTTAGACTATGAAGATAATCATACTCAACCCATCTTGACCATTGGACAAGCCTTAACTCTTAAATATACCACAGAAGATGAAGTAATTAGTAATTTTATTTTTGAACCTTCCTCAGTTACTTACGAAGCACATAATCAGTTAACTTCAATTTTGGATCCTAAAACACAGCAAAAGCTTAAATCTAAAGATTTACCTCAAACATCAACTGCTATCTCCTCTAAAAGCATAACAGTAGAAATCGAACCTGGAAAAACATTAAACATAAACCCAAAATTATCTGATGCTAAAACACAACATCTAATGGAGTTGCTTCGTGAGAACAAGGAAGCATTCGCATGGGACTAAACATACATGAAGGGGATCTCTTGTGAATTATGTACTCATCGTATCTATATTAAGGAGGGAGCCCGACCAGTCTGTCAACCCTAGCGACGAATGAATCCCAACTTGAGGGAAATTGTTAAGGAAGAACTTCAAAAGTTGCTTGATGCAGGGTTTATATATCCCATATCTAATAGTGAATGGGTTTCTCCATTGGTAATAGTACCTAAGAAAAACGAGAAATGGAGAGTGTGTGTAGATTATAGAGCTTTAAACAAATCCACCCAAAAAGATCATTTCCCCTTGCCCTTATTGATGAGGTGTTGGACAGTTTGTCAGCCAAGAAATTCTTTTCCTTTTTAGATGGTTTTAGTGGATATAACCAAATCAGAATTGCACCTCAAGATCAAGACAAGACCACTTTTACTAGTCCTTGGGGAACTTTTGCTTATAGAGTTCTCCGATTTGGACTATGTAATGCTCCAACGACGATTCAAAGAGTAGTAATAGGAATTTTTTCTGATATGCTTAATGATTCTTTGGAGATATTTATGGATGATTTCACTCCCTATGGTGTGACTTTTGAAGTTGCGCTACAAAACCTTGAGAAAGTACTTAAACAATGCATACAAGCTAATCTTTCCTTGAGTACCGAAAAATGTCATATGATGATGAACGAAGGAATTGTACTAGGACACTTCATTTCATTCCTTGGGATTCAAGTGGATCCATCCAAAATACAGGTAATTCAGACCCTTCCTATTCCTAAAACACAAACTGATGTAAGAAGTTTTTTAGGACACGTTGGATATTACAAAAGATTTATCAAATTTTTTTCTAAAATAGCTTCTCCTTTGTTTGTGTTACTTATGAAAAATGTTGAATTTAAGTGGACTTATGCCTGTCAAAAAGCATTTGATGAACTTAAGCATCAGTTGTCTACAACTCCTATTCTGAGGGGACCTGATTGGGCACTTCCCTTTCATATATCCTCTGATGCTTCGGATACTGCAATTGGAGTTGTCTTGGGTCAAGAAGAAAACAATATTCCTTATGCTATCTACTTCATTAGTAAGAATATGACCACTACTGAACTTAATTACACAGTTACCGAGAAAGAATTTTTAGCAGTTATTTATGCTATTAACAAATTTTGACATTATATTATTGGTTATCCTACTTTTGTTCATACTGACCACTCAGCTATCAAGTATTTAATGAATAAATCTGTTACAAATGCTCGAGTTACCAGGTGGTTATTGTTACTACAAGAATTTGATATTACAATTTTGGATCGACCAAGTAAAGAAAATGTAGTTTCTGATTTCCTTTCTCAGATAAAAACTGATGATAATACTCCAGTAGATGATTCCTTTCCTGATGAATATTTGTTTGCAGTATCTGCTCACTCACCATGGTATGCAGACATTGCCAATTATCTGGTTGCAGGGAAGTTACCATCACACCTATCACATAGGGAGAAAAGAAGGATCATTCAACAAAGTGCTAGGTACAGCTGGATAAGTGGGTGTCTTTTTCATACAGGACTTGATCAGGAGATCCGAAGATGCATTAGAGAAGATGAGGTTTATGATATATTGAAGGCTTGTCATGATGGCCCTTGTGGTAGGCATTTTGCTGATAAGAGAACAACACATAAAATTCTCAGGATGGGTTATTATTAGCCCTCCCTTTTCAAGGATGCAAAGAAATATGTCAGGGCCTACGACAATTGTCAGAGAATGGGCCAACCCAATCATAGAGATGAAATGCCACTGAACCCTCAGGTACTACTTGAACCCTTTGAAAGATGGGCTCTAGATTTTGTAGGGCCCATCAATCGTCCATCCAACCAAAGAGTTTATATATTGGTTTGTACAGATTATATGACTAAATGGGTGGAAGCTAAGGCACTAATCAAAGCTAATGAAGAATTTGTTTTAAATTTTTTATTTGTAGAAATCTTCGGTAGATTTGGGGTGCCTAGAGAATTAGTCGCAGATGGAGGAACTCCTTTCAATTCACATGGTTTCAAAGATATGCTTCAAAAATATCATATCAATCATAAAATGACTACACCTTACCACCCCCAAGCTAATGGTTAGGTGGAAAGTACAAATAAATTCAAAGAAGCTATTTTAAAAAAAACTGTGAAGGAGAATAGGAAAGATTGGTCTCAAAGACTGCCTGAGGCATTATGGGCTTACAGAACTACTTGGAGCAACACTACAGGTTTTTCACCCTATGAATTGGTTTATGGTAAAAGTGTTGTTTTTCCTGTGGAATTTGAAATAAAACTTTAAGAACTGCTTTAACTATTAACCTTGATTTCACTGATGCACAGACATCTAGGTTACAACCGCTGCAGGAATTGGATAAAAAAAGGTTGGATGCCATCCATCAAACAACTATGATTCAGCAGCAAAGAACTAGGTGGCATGACAAAACTATTAAACATAAGCAGTTCCAAAAAGGTAATTGGGCTTTGCTATATGATTCCAGGTTTGAAAATTTTCAAGGAAAACTATGAACAAGGTGGTTGGAACCTTACGAGATAGATACTATTTTTCCCAATGGAATAGTAAGGCTCCTAACAATTGATGGTTCTAGAACTCCATTGCTAGTAAATGGGTATCGGCTTCGTCTATACCAGAAACCAATTTCTAAGGAGGATTTTAAGGCCACTTGCATGGCAGATTCACATTACATATTTTTGGGGGAGCCTCTTGCCCCTCATTACACTTAATCTCTGCATTATTTTTGTATTAGTATTAGATTGGATTACTTAACTAATAATCCCTGTCAAGGGTTGCCATATTACAATTTATTTTGCAGGTCTTAATTCAGAGGCTGGTTGAAGGAATAATTACATTACAAGCAGGATCAGGTTTCAGTTTGGGAAACATGGCCATTCCACTTCAATTCATTATCCATCAACAACATTTTCCTATTCCTCTTTAACAGTAGCATCTCTTTTTCCCGTTACTGAAACACCAGTTTCGGCCATTGCTGAAACACCAGTTTCTGCTGTTGTTGAAACACCAACTTTTCCCCCTTTTTCCCCGTTGCTAAAACACCAACTCTTCCCCATTTTCCCCGTTGCTGAAACACCAACTCTGCCCCATTTTCCCCGTTACTGAAACACCAACTTTTCCTCATTTTCTCCATTGTCAAAGCACCGACTTTTTCCATTTTTCCGAAAAAGCGTCAATTTTCCCATTTTTTTCGTAATTAAGGCATCAACTTCTCTCAAAAGCGATCAATATATAACACTTTCCAGTTGAGAGAATCAGCCATTCATCCTGATGATTGAGTTCATTCACCATTACCTCCTGTGAATAGAGAAAGCCTTTTATATAAATACCCTCATATCTTATAACCCTTTCCAATAACCATTGGTGATCCACTAAACGACGAAAATATACTTTCATCACAGCAATCGAAGGTAAAACGTGAGGTATGCGTGTTTATGTGTAAATATTAAACTATATATAATGAGAAGATTCTGATATGATTGCCGAAATTTCGGTACACTCAAAACTTATCATTTTAGCCACAGTTGGGGGGGATATCAAAGTTTTGCAATCATTACCCGATATGCCAATCACCGTCGTTTTTTAACATGATCGAGTCTCGTCACCCTGTATCTATTTTATTATGTCATAACCCCATTTGCAATATCTTACTCTGTCTCAGCTGCGGTAACTCAGCTCTGTATTGTGCATTTTACCGAACCAGTAACTATGGGAGGTAACGCTGTCCGAAATGAACCTGGTTCAATGGCTCTATTGGAACTTTACCCAGAAGAATATCAAATTTTCCTGCAAGTGGGCTGGGTGGATTACTTCCGAAGGCTCCAGGAATTTGATTCTCAGCAAGTCCTGGAATTCGCACGTAATTTAAAGGAAGATTATTCTACTGTTCAAGAAGTGCGAATTCCGGTAACAAAGGAGGATATAGCACAGGTTTCAGGATTACCGGCCAATGGCATCCGCTGGTTTAGTCGTAAAAACATAATTTTGAATGCATAGCAAGATTTTCGTCTACCTGGGAAGTGGGTCGAACCTAAAGGTAGAGGTGTTGTACTGCATTTATTACCACCTCCATGGCCAAAGGTTGCAAAGTTTGTCAAGCACTATCTTACCTGCGAAGGACGTTACCGGGTACTGTACCAGCATGACATTGTGTTGTTGAATCATTTAAGACATGGTCGTTTATTAAATATGCCATACTATCTACTTGGGTGTCTAAAGAGTATGTCACATTATTCCAAGGATGCAAAGTACCCACTCCTCTCCATTACTCACTATTCCAAGGATGCAAAGTACCCACTCCTCTCCATTACTCACTATCGCTTGGTTCAGCTCTTAATCCTGAGGGGCTTTGCCCTGCAGAACCCTCCTCCCCTTAACAACCCACCCTAGGAAGCTACTGAAATCCCTCAACCAGCAGCCGAAAACCCCCTGGAAGCTGCTGAAGTTACTCAACCAGCAGCCGAAAACCCTCAAGAAACTGCTGAAATTTCTCAAGCGGTAGTCGAGACTCCCCAAGTGAATGCTGAAAATCCTCAACCATCCGTGACAGCCAGTCCAATTGACCCCACTAGTGCATCAACCCCGTCCAATAATTTACCTGAATCATCCATTCCCACTGTCCATATCCCCAGTGGTGATTCAGACGAAGACATTCCCCTAGCTAGGCTGAGAAGGAAAAGGAAAAGGTAAGAAACGATTGTTCCTTCATCAAAAAGACGAACAAGGGCCTCAATTAAACAAGCTATTACCTCTGATGTTCCTCCTACACCAGAGAAGGCCATCCATAAAAGAAAAACCACTGTTTTTCCTGCCTCCTTACCTCAAAGACGAAGGAGGACGTCTTCTGCAGCAGCAATAGAGACCCCCACCCCAAATTCCCCACCCATTATCCTAAACCCCATACCCCACCAAACCCCGAATCCCTACCTTCCTCACCCTTAGGTACTGAAATGCAAAACGTCCAGGATTTTGACATCATTCCTTTCAGAAGACGCAGCTGCTCCACAAGAACTAACTGCTAACTTATCAAAAGTAGACACCCAAGACGATGTACAACATGTAGCTGTTACACAAGAACCAGCTACTGACTCAACAGGTGTTACACAAGAACCACCTGCTGAGGAGCTAAAAATAAACGACCTAGAAGTAGCTGCCCCACAAGAACCAGCTACTGACTCAACACTTGCCGAGGAACAAAAGATAGATGACCTAGAAGTAGCTGCCCCACAAGAACCAGCCACTCACTCAATAGGTGCTGAGGAGCAAAAATTAGATGACCAAGAGGTAGTTGTCCCACAAGAACCAGCTACTAGTCCAGCAGGTGTTACACAAGAAGCACCTATTTACGATCATGATCTGGAAACACATCAGGACATAGCAACTACTAATTCAGCAGGTGTTACACAAGAACCACCTACTGATAAACAGGAAACGGGTAATCAACATACAACTAAATCAGCTACTGTCTCAGCAAGTGTCACACAAGAACCACCTGCTGATGACCATGATCAGGAAACAGAGCAAGACCTAGCTGCTACTGACTCAACAGTTGATACACAAGAGCCACCTGCCAATGAGCAAAGTGTAGATACCCAGGATACTGCTGCTACAGAAGAACTAGCCACTCAGTTGCTTGATATGTAGAATTTGCATGTTCAGGAGGATATAGTTGTTACAAAACTAGCCGATGGTCCAGCAGTTGTCACACAAGAACCACCTGCTGGAGAAATAAATAATGAAGCTGCCACCAAACAACCATCCTCCCATCCACTTGAACCAGCTACAGAGACTGCAATTGCTACAGAAGGCCCTGTCACGTTAGCTTCCCTTCAACAAGAGAATGAGTTTCTGAAAGCCGAGATTGAGGCTTATAAGCAGGAGTTGATATGTGTTTTTCTGTTTCACAAATTTCTTCAAATGATAATTTGTATACATCACCTCTACTCATGAGATTAAGGAGATCAATCCACTCATACCTAATTTTTCTAAGAGGGTTTTTAGTGTGTCATATCCTAAATGATGTAATTTTTCCCTCTTAAAATTATACATGAACCTCTCAATTAGATCCTCAAGGCTCTCATCTTTTTTTTTTTTTATTCAATCTAAATATTTCTTCTTTAAGATCATGATCTTTATATTTTTCTAGAAATATCTTTTGCATATCATTCCATCATCTTATTAAATCAGTCCCTAAATTCATGAACCATTTAAGAGATCTAACCTTGAATGTTGCTGGAAACAATCTCAATTTTTGAGTGTTTAATAAGTAGCCATAAGATCTAAAAACAATTTCAAATTCAAAGAGAAAGGTTTCTGGATCCTCTAACCTCATACCATGGAAGTTGGGAAGGGAAGTTGGAGGGATGTTCTTCATACAAACATTGATATCAATATCTTAAGTGGGAAATCCAAGAGGATATTTTTCATTGTCATCATCTCCATCCATTTCTTATATCTTATCTGCCACATCTTCTTCTTCTACCTGCAAAAGTGGATGATGATGTGGTTCTTACTTCACCATGTGATCAAATGGGGGGGGGGGGGGGGGGGGGGGTGTTGGAGAAGTATTTTTTTTTTGAATAAGAATGATAATGCTATGAATTATTTTATTTTTGAAATGAAATATGCCTAATGAAAATCTTTTTTTTGTTTTTGCAAAAAGTAAAAGAAATGAATCAACTACGGAAAAAAATAATGCATAATTTGACACCTCCCCGACAACAGTGCCAAAAAGTGATCAGCCCCAGTATTGCAACAGGAAGGTTGCAATTCTCAAGGCTACCAACTTTAATTATCAACCTGGGGTTCGTACAAACTTAAGAGCTATCGACACTATATGTTCAACATACAATGTGTCCTCCTTTTGTTGATATGATGTAATGGAGTGAATCTCTTGAAATCATAGTCTAAACTAATTGAAAAAATGGAATTATTACTCTATTTGCAAGAAATGGAAACACTACTTGCTTGACCTGTAAATGATAACTAATAAATTCATGAAAGGAAAAAGGTTAATGCACTTGCAGAAAAAGAAAAAAAGAAAAAAAACTATTTTGTCTTGCATAATTCATCAAACTCCAATCATAATTGCTTGTACCATCTACCTAGTTCACACTTGCTTGTAAATCAATAACCTAGTTGCATCATTCTTGTGATAAAGAAACTAAGCCTACTATGTTTTTGTAGTGAATAAAAAGAAGGGTTGGAGTGGCTTAGAAGCTTAACCTAATCATAAAATAATAGATGGGGTTCATTATTCATCTACACTAAGTATATTTGTAGTGGGGATCAAAATTGATGAAGGAAAGTGGTGTTAAAGATTAGCTAGAGGACGAGACATATTTGCTATAGGAGAAGACATAATTGCTACAAGAGGAGATAACTCACCTAAATGCCAAGTAAATCAAATGAAAATGGGATGGGAATTTTTTTTATTTAGTAGGATGTCTTAGGTCTCCATTTCAAGTGGAATCACTTCAAAATACCCCAGTTAACATATGCTAAAAGATAACAGAAAATTACTAGTCTAAAATATAGAAATTCAAGGACTAGTGAGCTAGGTAACCTATCAAATACCTAACCTAATCAAGTGAAAATGAAATGGGGTGAATTTTTTTATTAACTTGAATTATTTTATTACCTAATACAAGTGTAATTAACTCGAATAAATCTCATTGACACGTTCTGAAAAATAGTAGAAAAATACTACTATTTGTTACAAGGGACTTCCAAAAAATTTAGACTTGTGAATAAGTAAACTAATACAAGTAGCTCAATGATGAATATGACCTTCCAAAGTTGTTACAAGGATTAAATAATTCTTGTGACTCTGTAAATAACTTGAAAGAGAAATCACTTCAACCATTTAACCGAATCCTAAGCAAAAAAAAATAATCAATGCTAAATGCAGAAATAGGAAAAACAAGAACAAGAGATGCATGTGAATAAGAAGTTAAAAGAAGAAAAATAAATTATAAAAAATGGATTTGAGGCTCTTGAGCTGGAAAAATCAAGGATAATTATATTCCTATCAAGCAGAACAATCTTTAGAAGCTAAAACCTGCACCAAACTTCATTATTTGAATCAATCCAATTACATCCCTGCTAGAAATGAAAGTGGAGCTGCAAAAATACAAGTTTTCTCCACAAGAAGACTAAAAATTACATGCCCCTAAGGAAAATTAGAATTTCTAGATATAAAAAATGATGAGGAAGCATTATCCTTTAAAGGAGAAAGCTGTCCCATCCAAAATCTCTTAAATATTAGATCTGGTTCTCAACACTAGGAATCAACCTAAAATGGGAGGGAACACCTTCATAGATTGTCTCAATCATTGGAGCTCCAGAATTTGTCAATGATTTCATGATATCTTGTTCATTTATTATCCAATATTGATCCTCCTATAGTAGGGAGAAAGCCCCTAGACTATATCCTCCTCCAAAACTGCATAATCTGCCCAATATTTTCACAATATTCTACAAAATAAAATATTAGGCACAAATATGCGATTATCGTTAAACCTTCCTAATGAAAATATTAAAGCTAAAAAAACATTATTAAGTGTAGAAGAAGAGGTTTATTATAGCCTTCATGTGCTTAATAAAGGTTATATGGGCCTTAATTTGTATCTAATTTAGAGGCCCATCAGTATGCATTGCTATCATTGTTTTAGGGTTAGATAACTTGATGATTGTGTTATATGTTGTTGATGAGTATGTTATAGGTTAACTTGTTCTTGTTATATGATAGTTAGCTTGATGGTTAGGTTATATGTTGTTGATGAGAATGATATATAACTTTTTGTTGTTATATTATAGTAACTTGATGATTATGGTTATTACATTAAGATGTTGATGTTATATGTATCATATGAATTTAGGTTGGTTTATGCAAATGGTTAGGGTTATACCATTTAGGTAGAGTTAATATGTTGTGATATTATGTCATAATAATATAGAATGACTATGCAGATGTGATTATTATGTATGAATGATAATTTTTTATGAGCTTATCATGTGAACATGTTAGTTAGTTATTGTTATGGATATCATGATCTTATTTGTGTTTGAGTGGATGTGTTGTGAAGTTATATCATGCTAACTAGATTGATTTTGCAGGAAAGATAGATTCCCCTGAGATACATTAAGGTATGAGCTTTCATATGTCATCTACTTTGTGCTTGAATGTTTCATTGTGTCCTTTATTTGGTGTTTGAGTGTTTGGTGTCTATTATGTCGTTTGAATGTTTGATACTTGAATGATATGAGTATGTGTCTATAAGATTTCTTGGTGGTTGTACTAATACATATGTGTTGAGACAGTTGATATGTACTTAAGTGTAGAAGGTGACAGTTGTAGCATTATGTCTAATGAATATGAGTTGACTATGGATTATGACATGATTGTTAGTCTTGTTAAAGGTTGATTTAAAATTAGTAGATATGACTGTCTTGATATTTGGAACATGTGGTTGACATGTGTAAATAGTTGCACGAAACATGATTGGTGTTAGTGTGAAAAGGTAACAATTTATGTGTTTATATAGCTAATAGTTGGGTGATGTGATAGTACATAGTAAGCCTCGATCGCAACAAGGTAAAAGGGGTAAAAGAAAGGAATTGGACAAGAATTCCTTTGTTGTGTTTGGAAATACTAATTCCCAACGAATGAGTGATTTGCATACTGGAAGTCTTCTTCACCTTGATTTCACCTAACATTATGTGAGTATGTGCTATATCCATGGACATTTATTTGATAGGTATAACAACTGGCATCTAGTTATATCTAGATTTGTGAAAGGAATTGGAGTCCCTTGAGAGATGGCATGGATGTGTTTAGTTACAAGACAATGTGTTTGGCATATCAAGATAAGGTAACTAGTGTATTGTTAAATTTATTTATGCACTGACAATTATGTGTTATGATAGTATGATGTACAGGATTACACGGCAAGAGACTATCATGAAACATAAAAGAAGGCTCAGGTTGAGCTTTCCCTTAGAGGCTTTAGGAACCATGGGGATTGAGTCACGGTGTTTGTTCTCAGTCTTGTGATTTTGGTATTTTGGTGATTTGTTGTGATTGATTGTGGTTTTGTTTGTGTCTTATGCATGGCCATGCCACTTTGTTTGTGGTTTCATGTTACTATTGGTGTTTCATGGTTTTCTTCTTGTTTTTCTTGTGCTTTCCTTTTAATTTTTGAGTCTTGGGAATTAGTTTGGAAGGAGGAAGTTAATGGAGCTCGGGAAAAGTGTAATGAAACACAACAGGTTATGTAAGGTCCAAATGAATCTTAGTGCATGTATAAGGGTAGTTGAAGGAAATCTTACACCAGCTAGATGGATTGGTTGGGTCCATTGAGGTAAATGGACGATGATAGGAAAATCATGAGAAAGGTAAAAGAAAAGGTGAAGTAAACGAATCTGAGGCATTTGATGCCTTGGCTATGTTGGGAACGATTGTTCTCAATGTTGTGCATGGTGTGCATAGAGAAATGGAGTTCTCTTAACCTTGACCTTATGCTTTCTGGTAATTATATTAGGATCATGAACATGGAAACAACGTGATCCACGCCATGCTAGGATAAGCATGGATGTCAAAGAGACACTGGAAGAAAAGTTGTTTGGTAGAGACTTTGTGGTTTTGGATGTGTGGTACTACTGTTGTGTAGTAAAGGTGAAAGAAAAGGTGAAGTAAACGAATCTGAGGCATTTGATGCCTTGGCTATGTTGGGAACGATTTTTCTCAATGTTGTGCACGGTGTGCATAAAGAAATGGAGTTCTCTTAGTGCATTTGATGCCTTGGATGTGTGGTACTATTGTTGTGTAGTAAAGGTAAAAGAAAAGGTGAGGTAATTGAATTTGAGGCATTTTATGCCTTGGCTATGTTGGGAACGATTGTTCTCACTGTTGTGCATGGTGTGCATAGAGAAATGGAGTTCTCTTAACCTTGACCTTATGCTATCTGGTAATTATATTAGGATCATGAACATGGAAACAACGTGATCCACGCCATGCTAGGATAAGCATGGATGTCAAAGAGACACTGGAAGAAAAGTTGTTTGGTAGAGACTTTGTGGTTTGGGATGTGTGGTACTACTGTTGTGTATATGTTGTACATGTTGTACATGTTGCATCTGTGATGTTATGCGCATGCAGTGTCGTGTATGTATAGTGTGTGTATATGTTTTCTATGCATTGTTATGTAAAGGTGGTACAGATAGTGTTCTGTGTATATTGTGTATACAGTGCTAGGTATATATGGTTCTATGTACATGTTGGATATGTGGTGTAGTGTACATATTGTACCATACACATGATGGATATGCAGTGTTGTGTGCATATGGTGTTGTGCACATGTTGGATATGCAGTGTTGCATACATATGATGCTATGTACATATTATATATGAATTTATATGTACATGTGGTGTTGTGTACATGTTTTACATGATGTAAATGTGTATCCTAATGCCCTTTAGAAAAACCATCATTGGGAAATAAGAAACAAGCTTGTTCTTTGGATAGGTATGAACAAAATTTTAGATACTAGTGAGCATCATTTCATATTGAAACACAAGATTTCACATTGCATTTTGGACTACATTATGGGAGAATATGGATACGAATTTGGAGAGGTATACAACATTCCATGCGCAGAAAGATGGGAAAAAAAGGTATTTAATAAGACTCTGGTGCAATTTTTGAGGGAATACAATCAGGAAACATCTGAAGACTTGGGATGAAAATCTGGTATACATACAATTCTCTTAGAATATATTAGTCCACACTTCTATTAGTAAGTCCCCATTTGAAACTTGTTTTGGATATTTGACACCTTCAACTTTGGATATTGCATATGGGAAACAAGGAAGAGTGAAGGGGGATATTACAGGGAGTGCCTTAAGGATAGAAAAACTTGTTGAGAATATCAAGTAGACCCATACAAAATTCTAGGAGATGTTTCAGAAGTCATGAGAAAATTTCAATACTAGGAAGGATTACCATAGAACACAAAAATCATCCAAAGTGTGAGACAAAGTATGGTTATTGTTGAACAAGGAGAGGCTACAGGGTCTTGGTAAGAAAATCAAGGATCTGTGATACTGACCCTTTGAGATATTGTATAAATTTGTAGATAATTCCCATCAATGCATTCTACCCCCATACATGTGAATTTACTCAGCGTTGAATGTAGAAAAATTGGAACTATATGGTCCTTCTATATTGAATCAAGAGGAAGAATATGTCCTACATTCGATGGAGGATTTGTCACCAAAATAGTACGTAGAATTAATAGAGATACATTTTTGCAGAAGAATTCTAGAACTACAAGAAAAGAGAAACATAACCTTTGGCATATTAGGTTGAAAGGATAACTTCAAAGCAATGCTAAATAGTACTTGAGGAGAAGGTAGAGGAAAAGTTTCCTCACCTCATTTAGTAAAACATTTTTGGGACCCAATCCTCCCAAAATTGTGAGGTGTGATCCATATTGGATTAATATATTATTTTTCATCCATCTCAATGCTTTTAGACTACAAAAGTTGGAGGAATCAACTTACAGGGTCATTTTTACCACGTAATCCCACTTTTAGGTAAAAAAAACTTTATGAGAAATTTCTGAGGCCTTAAATGAAAACTTTTAGTGGTCCCTACCCTATTATGTACCCATATTCCATAATCTATATGTCAGTACCTTTCCAACCACACAAGAATCACCTCAATAAGAGCTTGTATGAGAAAGTTATGCCTCTCAAAAGTTGACCTATTCAAATTTACCACCATAATATGAGATGATTCCATATCACTACCATGTCAACCCCTATTACTAATTGAAAAGGGGCTAGCAACATGGGCACTATGAAGATGAATCTAGAAGGTTCAAGTTGTAACACATATTTATGGTTGAACAGGTCAAATTTAGGCCCTCGCCTGCTATTGAGTTATCTTATAACTGAGTCACTAAGAGAAAAAGCGATTTCATTCTATTCAAGTGCATTTTGTTCCATAGATGAGTAGAGTAGTTGAGAGTGGATAGAAAAATAAAATAGCTAGGGCTTGGGTATTGTAGCAGCCCACAAACCATAAGTGTCACTACTTTGTACTTGCATTTCTTTCCATTGAGAGAAAGACAAAGTATAGTAGCCTTAGCTTCTAACTAGGTCTTCTCCCATAAGGGTTTTCTAGGTCATATCATGTGTTATTATGGTTGTGAGTGATTGTATTTGTGTATGTTCTTTATTTTTTGTATTTGGTATATTTCATGTATAAGAATAACACAATGATTTAAAATTAATCTAGAATCATAAGGAAAAATTAACACTCATAGTGTAGATTTCATATTTTCATTATATATTAGTAGATCTATTGTGACAAAATTTCTAGTGGAATACAGCTTCTAACTAGGTTCTCTCCCATAAGGGTTTTCTAGGTCATATCATGTGTTATTATGGTTGTGAGTGATTGTATTTGTGTATGTTCTTTTCTTTTTGTATTTGGTATATTTCATGCACAAGAATAACACAATGATTTAAAACTAATCTAGAATCATAAGGAAAAATTAACACTCATAGTGTAGATTTCATATTTTCATTATATATTAGTAGATCTATTGTGACAAACTTTCTAGTGGAATACAGTTTCTAACTAGGTTTTCTCCCATAAGGGTTTTCTAGGTAATATCATGTGTTATTATGGTTGTGAGTGATTGTATTTGTGTATGCTCTTTATTTTTTGTATCTGGTATATTTCATGCATAAGAATAAAACAATGATTTAAAATTAATCTAGAATCATAAGGAAAAATTAACACTCATAGTGTAGATTTCATATTTTCATTATATATTAATAGATTTATTGTGACAAACTTTCTAGTGGAATACAGCTTCTAACTAGGTTTTCTCCCAAAAGGGTTTTCTAGGTCATATCATGTGTTATTATGGTTATGAGTGATGGCATTTGTGTATGTTCTTTATTTTTTGTATTTGGTATATTTCATGCATAAGAATAACAGAATGATTTAAAATTAATCTAGAATCATAAGGAAAAATTAACACTCATAGAGTAGATTTCATATTTTCATTATATATTATTAGATCTATTGTGACAAACTTTTTAGTGGAATATCCATGAAAATTTACAAGTCTTTACTAATATAAAATTAGTTGACATGGTGATCTAAAACAAATTTGTCCCACAATTTTTAAAAGAAATATAGTAGCACCTCCGCATTATTGCATGAAGGTTTGATGAAATTTATTAAACCACCTAGTGGTCTATAAATCACTTATCCAACTAGTGTTCTATAAACTATTGGTATGTGGATTGGTCCGTTAATTATTTATTCTTCATCATGGGAGGGTAATGGAAAAACCCATTTATTTTCCAATCAAAATCATGCCCATTTATTTTCAAATCAAAATCATGTAATTATTATATTTTACATAAATACTTTAAATATAACTATGCCTTTTGAAAGAAAACATTTTATATCGATATCATTTTAATCTATTTCAAAACCGATTATTATAACAAATTTATATTAATAAACAAAAATCGTGTAAAATAGTTTAAATAGAAATGATTAATACAAATAATGTAAATTAAATGAAAGAGAAATTTAAGTTATTGAACTTTAACTATATAATACGAACAATCTTAGAAATCAACCAAATGTGCACAAAATATCCACTCTAATGTGAAATATAGAAAAAAGGGGAAAATAGATTTAGAAGCCTAATGTTTATCTCGATTGATGTGTTGCATGTTTCTTATACATCAAGATTAAGCCCATATATATCAAGAAACTTTAAATTTAAATATATCAAAATCAATGATCAATTTTGGTTCGGAAAGACAACCAACGTAAATTGATGATTCGCTTTGCTTCGCTTACCCAAACTCGCAATCAGATCCAAATTCTCTGAATAACATTCGTTAGAATGGTCCACGTCTTCTCCATTTCCCTCTAACATTTGAACAACCCTACTCATACACAAACGGACGATCCCTGGATTGGTGTTGAATGCACCATAATCCAACTTTAATCATCAACTTCCTGGCCTTCTCCTTTTTTGCTTCCAGTTATTTTATTTCACTTCGCGATCTCATCTGCAACTTGCTAGAAATGCACAGAAGACAAAAAACAATTCACATATAAAACATGAGTTGCTGCTCTTCTATTGATCCCACAAAACATAATGATTACAATGAACCTGGTGAAGGGTATTTAAACCTTTTCCAACTAACTAACTACCTAAAATATCTTGACATGCAACTACATGCAATTTCACACTCAAAGTAGTCTATCACTTAACTCACTTGACTCAACACTCAAACACTCAATCATGCAATCACTCAGTTAACTGACTTTCTATTTTTATCTAACTCCTCATGCATGAGTAATTATCTTATTTTAACACTCCCCCTTAATTACGATTTCTAAACTAAAACATGACTCATGACAACTCAAACATCAGTGTTGGTCTATGTCTCAGCTAGGCTTACAACACCTAAGTTTCTTCTATGAAACTCAAACACATCTTGTGCTAATGTCTTAGTAAATATATCAGCCAATTGATCACTAGATTTACAAGGCTTCAAGTGAACTTCTCCATTGCTCACAAGTTCTCTAATAAAGTGATATTTAGTATCAATATGCTTGCTCTTCTGATGAATCACACTATTCCTGGATAGTGCAATCTCTGAGGTGTTGTCACAATATATTGTTGTTGATCCCTATTGTTTCTGCTTGAGTCCATCAAGTACTCTTCTTAACCACACTGCTTGACATGCTGCTGATGTTGCTGCTACATATTCTACTTCTGCAAACGAAAGTGTCACAATGGGCTACTTCTTAGATGCCCATGAAATCACACCTAAACCATGGTGGAACACAAAACTAGAAATGCTCTTCCTATCATCCAAATTGCCTATAAAATCACTATCTATGTATCCAATCAATTCTTTCTTTTTTGTGCTTGCATACATTATGCCACAATCTCTAGTTCCTGCTATGTATCTTAGAATTCATTTTCCTACACTCCAATGTGTGTCTTTTGGAGTCTCCATAAATCTGGAAATCAAACTCACTCCTTGCATGATATTCGGTCTTGTATCTATGAGATACATGAGGCTACCAACCAATCTTTTGAATAAAGTTGGATTGAAATCTAATCCTTCATCATCCTTGCTTAACTTTGTACCTATTGCAACTGGTGTAGGGACAGGTTTGCAATTTTCCATCTTGAATATTTTCAACAAATCTTTGGAATATTTATTTTGACAAATAAAAATTCCTTTTTCAGATTGCTCAACTTCTATGCCAAGAAAATATTTCATGAGACCAAGATCTGTCATCTCAAATTCTTTCATCATGGCTTCTTTAAATTCATCTATGTCAAAATCACCTGTAAAAATCATGTCATCAACATATAAGAAAACAATCAAAATCAGTGCATGCTCATTTACCTTTGTGTACAAGGTAGGCTCAATGTGTCTTCTACAAAATCCATTCTTAATCATGTACGTGTTGATTCTACTATATCAAGCTCTAGGCACTTGCTTCAGTCCATAGAGCACTTTCTTCAACCTATAAACTTTGTCTTCATTACTCTCAACTTCGTATCCTAGAGGTTGCTGCACATAAATTTCTTCTTCTAGAATTCCATTCAAGAAGGCTGATTTGACATCCATCTGATATAATTTCCACTTGTTCTGAGATGTTGTGGCTAGAACTGCTCTTACAGTATCCAATCTGGCTACCAGAGCAAACATTTCTCCAAAGTCTATTCTCGGTTGCTGTGAGAATCCTTTTCCTAAAAGTCTCACTTTAAATCTGTCAATTTCACCTTTCTCATTCAACTTTGTCTTGTACACCCACTTCACACCAATGAGATTTTTGTCCTTTGGTAAATCAACCAAATTCCATGTGTCATTCTTTTTAATAGCTTCAATTTCTTCATCCATGGCTTGCACCCAATTTTCATCTTTAAATGTTTCTTCAAACGAAGAAGGTTGGAATGCCAACAATGCAAAATTTGAACTAACATCCAAATCATTGTAAATATCTTTCAAACTTCTCATCTTTCTCTTACCATTGCTTGATTCATCACTTGATTGATTGCTGGGAGAATCTTGATTTGTTGATCTGCTTGAGGATCCATGCATCTCTGAAAATCTTGGAGTCCTTGTTGGTGTGTCTCTATTTGGTGTCTTCACTTGTGATTCTTGCTGCTCCTTTTCTACTACATAATCTTCTTCCATTAGTGGCACTTGTGCATCAACTATTTTGTCTATAGTTCCATTCAATGACTCTTGTTCCTTGAACACAACATCTCTGCTAATTATGGTCTTCTTTGTGACAGGGTTATACAATTTGTAAGCTTTTGATTGCTCACTATAACCAATGAATATGCATTTTTCACTTTTATCATCCAATTTGTCTCTTCGCTCCTTAGGCACATCTGCATAAGCTACATATACAAATACTTTGAGATGAGATACGCTACAATACATACCTGACCATGCTTGCTCTGGTACTCTGTTCATCACACTCTTTGTAGGAGATCTATTGATCACATGAATAGCACATGCAACTGCTTCTGCCCAATACTCATTAGACAAGTTTCTGCCTTTCAACATGCTTCTTACCATGTTCATAATCATCATGTTCTTTCTCTCTGCTACACCATTCTACTGTGGTGTGTACCTGGTTGTAAATTGTCTTCTGATCCCATGTTGTTTGTAGCAATCATGGAATGCCTTTGAGTTATATTCTCCACCACGATCTGAACTCAATACCTTGATCTGTCAATCACTTTGGTTCTCTGCTAAAGCTTTGAATTCTTTAAACTTTGCAAAAGTTTCAGGCTTCTGCTTCAAAAAATAAACCCCAAGTCTTTATGTTGTAGTCATCAATGAAAGTGAGGAAGTAGCAACTTCCAGCAATCGACTGTGTCCTCATAGGTCCACACAAGTCTGTATGCACTAGCTCAAGAGGTTGCTTTGCTCTGTATGCAACTCCCTTTGGAAAACTTTTATGGTGTTGTTTACTCAAGATGTAACACTCACAAGTACTAGTAGGCTCTTTGATGGGAGGTAATCCTCTAACGATTTGTTTCTCCTGCAACAATCTTAAACCAGAAAAGGGCAAGTGTCCAAATTGAAAGTGCCATAACCAATAATGATCAGAACATGCAACTGTAAAAGAACTCACCTGACCACTGTAATTCAAAATGAGAGGAAAGAGTCTGTTCTTCGTCATCTGCACCTTTGTTATCAGTTGCTTTCTTGGGGGCTTGTCATATATAACAACTTCTTGACCTTGAAAGATAACTTTGTATCCTTTCTGTGTCAATTGACCAACAATTAACAAATTATGTTTGAGACTAGGAACATAATATACCTCTGAGATTGTCTTCGGCTCCCCCTGCTTGGTCAGAATATTGACCACTCCTTTTCCATCTTTTTCCATGGTCTTGTCAGTCCCCAAATTTACCTCTGGTTTCACAGATTGATCGAAATTTGCAACCAAATCCTTGTTGCCTGTCATGTGGTTACTACAACCACTGTCTAAGAGCCACACACTAGCAGAAGGTTCATGTATGGTATGGCAAGCTAGGAACATGGAGTTAGTAATCTCTATAGTGACATTAGCTCTTTGGTTCCCTTGATCAACTATTTTCTTCCTGCAATCACAAGCATAATGACCAAATTTATTGCAGTAATAACATCTCACCTTTGATTTCTCAACTCTTTGATTATTGTTAAAGCTTTCGTAGTTTCTTCCATTTGCATGTTCATGATCTTCTCGGTCATCTCTCTGACCACCATATCTTCCGCTTCGTCCTCTTCCTCTCGTTCTACTTCTACCTCAACCTCTGTCTCTTGAAATAGAAACCTAACTTTTGAAAGCGGTCTCTAATATGGAATCCTTATTTCTGTCTATCCTTGTATCATGCGAAAGAAGTGATCCCATAAGCTCATAAATTGTCAATGATGTCAAATCCTTGGCTTCTTGTATGGTTGCTACCACAACATCAAATTTGGTAGAAAAGGATCGGAGGACCTTCTCAACCACTCTTTGATCTTTTATATCTTCACCATAAATATTTAACTGATTTACAACAGTTATGACCCGATTCATGAAAGAATTGATGTCCTTTGTCTCCTTCATCTGCAGACTTTCAAAATCTCTCCTAGTATTCTGCAACTTAACAATATTGACTTTGGCCATACATTTATAGTTTGTCCCCAAAGTATCCCATGCTACTTTTGTTGAAGACGTGGTCATAATCTTCTGTAAGACTGCTAGTTCCACTCCCTGTTGAATAAGTTGCAACGCATGTGCATTCTTCTTCTTGTCTTTCTTCCATTGTTCCCTCTCTGCATTAGTGAGAGCTTGTTCTTCTATTTCGTTCATAGGTTCTCAAAACCCAAACTTCACATAATCCCAAGCATCATGTACTTGCAACGTGGTCATCATCTTAATGGCCCACACATCATAATCTTTCCCTGTAAACGATGGGAACTGGGGCTGCAAATTTGAAAAAGCCATTTTTCTCCAAAAATTTCTCTATTTAAAAAACCGAAAAAAATAAAAAAGTAAAATAAAATAAAATTCTCCTTTAATAAGCTTTGCAAAGATTATTTTTAAAAAAATCGGTTATCTTCAAAATTTTCCTTTATAAAATAAAACCCTTTATTATTTTTTAATATAAAAAATCTTTTTATATTAAAAAAAAAAAAACCCTCTTTATAATCACTTCAAAAGAAATCATATGATAAAACCACTTAACAAAATCGTACCCACTTAGGTTTAAAAGATCACGTGAATTTTAAAGCCTTTTGAGTTTCAAACACTTTCGACTTTCAAACACGTTGAATCTGTATTGAGTTGTGGCACACGCTAATTTTCCGGCGAAACTGCAGCTTGCTTGCTTGTTGACCAATCAATTTTCCAGGCAACGGTGTTCACGACAGCTGTGGCTTCTTCTTCATTAAACTCTATCTATGTTGTTTACAAACCAAATGAGTTCAACTACAGCAGGTGAGAAACTTCTGACTATTTTCTTACTCGCACATGCATGATCCAGCTGTAGAATCTCTTGATCTTAAACTTTTCTCTGATGCCAATTTGTTGGAAAGACATAGGAGACAAAAAACAATTCACACATAAAACATGAGTTGCTGCTCTTTTATTGATCACACAAAACATAATGATTACAATGAACCTGGTCAAGGGTATTTAAACCTTTTCCAACTAGTTAACTGCCTAAAATATCTTGACATGCAACTACATGCAATCTCCCACTCAAAATAGTCTATCGCTCAACTCACTTGACTCAACATTCAAACACTCAATCATGCAATCACTTAGTTAACTGACTCTCTATTTTTATCTAAATCCTCATGCAGAAGTAATTATCTTGTTTTAACACCTCATTCTGAAGCATCTTGAAAGCCCACTCAGGAAAGTACAGCCAGCTCAAACAACTCACCCTAAAGTCAATATTCTTTCTACCCCCAGCAATCTCTAGCAAGAGCATACCAAAATTATAAACATCAGATTTATCAGTAACATGCCCCATATTACTGTAACACATCTCTGGCGCAACATATCCTGGCGTTCCTCTCCCCACCATCATTGATATATGGTCGTCTTCCTTTCCACAAAGCATTGCCAGACCAAAATCAGAAACTTTTGGCGTGAAGTCAGCATTCAGCAAGATATTGTGAGGCTTGATGTCGAAGTGTATGATGCACTTCTCGCAATCTTGATGTAAATATGCAATTCCATGAACCGAACCCAAAGCAATGGAATGCAATTGTCCCCACCTTAATATCTGCCTGTGCTTTTCTCTGGCAAACAGAAACTTATCGAGAGATCCATTGACCGTGTACTCATATACCAGTGTGCTTGTAGGGCTTTCAAAACAATACCCCAACAACTTAACCAAACTCATATGATGGACCCGTCCAGTGATGGCCACTTCATTCATGAATTGAACCTCACTGTGTCTATGCTTGTCAAGAATCTTAATTGACACTGGAGCTTCATTGGAACTGAGCTTTCCTTTATAGACCACACCATAACCTCCTTCTCCCAACTTTTCTACAAAGTTGTTTGTGATATTCTTCAGGTGAGAGAATGAATATCTCGTTGGCATTTAATAAGCATATTCATTGAGGAATTTCTCCACTTTTCAAGTGGAGCTACTAGGAGGAGGATGCCTTTTCTTACATAAAACGTGAAGAAAAGTACTAGTGCTACTGTTGTGAACGCTGCTCCTCCTACCGAGCAACCTGCAGTGGAATGAAGAGATTGATGTATGAATAATATGATATTGGTCACACCCAGAAGAGGAGGATAATAGAAACCAATTCTGCGTGGGGTAAAGAGGAGAAACCTGGAAGAAAAATTGTAATTTACCTATTATTATTATAATGGCTGACTTGTTTGAAGGACCTTCAAGGTAACCATAACAACTATCACGGAATGGGAAGGATCCACATATACATAAAATAATATTCGATGTTTTGAGCCAAGTGCACAATGACTGATACTTTTACCTACAATAGCCTGATTGTTTGAGGTCACAAAATAAATGCATTACATCATAAAAAAGAGCTTACCATGGTCGGGACATTTGTCTGTACGGGGTCCATCCTTGCAGTAGTAGAGGAAAGGCGATGTTGGAGTCCAAAATGTTGTAAGCACATATCCCTCCACTTGCTGCACATGATTTGCAATCTTATCTCTCTTTGTATCTCTGGAAATGTAGCGTGCTATTCCAATCTCAACAACTGCTTGTTTATTATTTTTATGCTTTTGCGATCAGTGCTTTGTGTGTAGTTTTCTATTTTCATCTCAACAACTATTTATTTCATAGAACATCCCCGAATCAAATACCCTAAGTTGTAGAAATCGTATTTACTCATTTTTTAGCATTTCTTCTAGTCTAATTTACTGATAATCTAGCAAGTATTTATTAGAATCACAAGTTTGACTTGTAAACTCTCCACAATCTCAGTGCCCCATGGATTATTCAGGGTGTTGATTCAATAAATGTAGTCAAAAACTCATTTTAAACAACGAAGATGAACATTTAAACATATTTAACATAAACTCCAAAACGTATAATGTTTAAATGTCTTTTTCTTTTCCATAGTCTATCTATTATATGTTTTGAAAAGTTTTCTCGCATAATTTTTAGTCAATTATGCTCTAAATATTGGAGGGATTTATTGGAATCACAAGTTTCAGTTGTAAACTCTCCATAGTCTAAGTGCCCTAGGGATTTTTTCGAGTTCCGAAACCAAATATATAGTCAAAATATCATTTTAAAAAACTAAGGTTACAATTTAAATTAAAAAAAAGTCATCCAATTATGGCCAAAACCTCCAAAGTATATAATGTTTAGATAATGCCTTTTTCGTTATCACAGTCAATCTATTATATGTTTCGAAAGGTTTTTCAACATATTTTATCATCTATTTTGCTTAGAATCCAACAAGGATTTACTAGAATTAGAAGTTTGCGTTGTAAGGAAATGTTTAGGGCATAGAATCCATATATGCAGTCAAAAACTCATTTTAAACAAAGGTTGAGATTTAAACAAAAAAAAATCTCATCAAATTCGAAACAAAATGTCCCAAATGTATAATATTTAGACAACATCTTTTTCTTTGTCGTAGTCTATCTGCTATTTTGAAAGGTTATAAGACATATTTTTCTTGTCTAATTTACTCAAAAGTTAGCAATAATTTATTGGAATCACAAGTTTGAGTTGTAAACTCTCCAAAACATGAGTTCCCCAATGACTTTTTTAGGTACTCAATTGTCAAAAAATCATTTTTAACATCTAATATCAAAAGTAACGGAAAATAAAAATGTTCAATTCCAATCAAAATGTCCAAAACACCTATTTTTTTTTTAATATATCAAACTAAATTATACTAGAAATCAGGGCAGATGCACTAAAATGATGTTATCAAGCAACGATATTTGTCGATTCATCTAATAGTGTTAAAAAATTTACATGTTAAAATAGCTTAAACATGCAATTCTATAACAAGACCTCTTAGTGTGTATATATATATATATATATATATATATATATATATATATATATATATATATATATATATAAACAAACACAACAATGAAAAATTCCAACATAGTTGCAATTCAATTTGTAACACGCATCCAGGTTACCACCAAGAGATGATCACCTATGAAATTGAAGGGATAGCAAGTGACTCATCACTACAACAAATCCCTGTGATTAGTTTTTCGGTCCAATTTTTGCTTCCAAATATTG
Source organism: Pinus tabuliformis (assembly GCA_031772625.1). Lineage (NCBI taxonomy): Eukaryota > Viridiplantae > Streptophyta > Pinopsida > Pinales > Pinaceae > Pinus > Pinus tabuliformis. Next base: position 1,412,915,316 of record CM062818.1, on the reverse strand, counting down.
TTTTAGCGTACTTCTCTCCAATTTTTTTAAAAAATCAACACTATTTATCAAGATGACGTTATCTTTGACATTGTTTGTGCCGTCCAAAATATTTAAGTGCTAATGTAATCGGAAATAGCCCTAAATTTAAGCTACTTTTAATACCTATATAACTATACCATTTTATATCTATATATTTTTACTTTATTTCAAAACCAATTATTATAACAAATTTATATTAATAAAATAAAAATAATGTAAAATAATTTATGTAAAAAGTATTAATATTTGTTGCATTCTATCCTCTAGCGAACATACTGGTTGGTTTCCCAAAAAAAAAAATTACAGTTATAATTCATTACATAATTACGTATATAATTTATGCATTGTCCAACAAAACGTAATTACATATATAATTTGATATATAAACATCTGTCCTAAATAGTGTAGAATAATTTAAATATAAATTATTAATATAAATAATGTAAATTAAATTAAAAAAAAATACAATTTATAGAACTTTAACTATTTTTATATAATACGAACAATCTTACAACCCAACCAAATGTGCACAAGATATCCAGTCTAATGTGAAATAAACAAAAAAAAGAAGGGAAAAATAGATTTAGAAGCCTAATGTTTATCTCGATTGATGTGTTGCATGTTTCATACACATCAAGATTAAGCCAAAAATTCTTTCAACAGAAACTTTAAATTTAAATATATCAAAATCAATGATGAAATTTGGTTTGGAAAGACAACCAAAGTAAATAGGTAATTCGTTTTGCTTCGCTTACCCAAACTCACAAACAGATCAAAAATCTCCGAATAACATTTGTCACATAAATTAAAGTGAAGGGAAGGGGTGCCATCAAAAGATGACTTGTGTTATTGGAACAAAACATGAATATGAACCATTAATAATAACATAACCATTTTTGCAAGCATTCTACAGTGGAATCCTACAAAAGTTCGTAACATAAGAACTTTATTTAAAAATGAATATGAAATTAAGTGGTAGTTAGTGCATAAATTCTAAGCTAGTCCCACATAGACATCGATATAAGGAGCGACTGACTGAAGAAATGTTTTGAGTAGAAGACACTAATGGTATTTAAGTAGGAGATGAGGAGGAATTGAAGGGAGTGGGAGGGTTGTCCACATCGTCTCCATTTCCCTCTAACATTTGAACAACCCTACTCATACATGGACGATCCCTAGATTGGTGTAGAATGCACCGCAACCCAACTTTAGTCATCAGCTTCTTGCCCTTCTCCTCCACTTCTGCTTCAAGTTCTCCTTCTATTTCACCTCGCGATCTCATCTGCAACTTCTCATTCTGAAGCATCTTGAAAGCCCACTCAGGAAAGTACTGCTGACTCGAACGACTCACCCTAAAGTCAATATTCTTTCTACCCCCAGCAATCTCTAGTAACAGCATACCGAAACTATAAACATTGGATTTATCAGTAACAGGTCCCATATCACTGTCACACACCTTTGGCGCAACATATCCTAGAGTCCCTCTCCCTGCCGTCATTGATATATGGTCGTCTTCCTTTCCACAAAGTACTGCCAGACCAAAATCAGACACTTTTGGGGCGAAGTCTACGTTCAACAAGATGTTGTGAGGCTTGATGTCGAAGTGTATGATGCGCTTCTCGCAATCTTGATGTAGATATGCAATTCCACGAGCCGAACCCAAAGCAATGGAATGCAATTGTCCCCACCTTAATAGCTGCCCGCACTCTTTTCTGGCAAACAGAAACTTATCGAGAGAACCATTGAGCATGTACTCGTATACCAGTGCACTTATAGGGCTTTCGAAACAATACCCCAACAGCTTAACCAAATTAACATGATGGACCCGTCCAATGGTGCCCACTTCATTCATGAATTGGACCTCACTGTGTCTACGCCTGTCAAGAATCTTAACGGCCACTGGAGCTTCGTTGGAACTGAGCTTTCCTTTATAGACCACACCATAACCTCCTTCTCCCAACTTTTCTGCAAAGTTGTTTGTGATCTTCTTCAGGAGAGAGAATGAATATCTCGTTGGCATTTCATAAGCATATTCCTTGAGGAATTTCTCCACTTTTGAAGCGGAGCTACCAGGAGGAGGATGCCTTTTCTTCACATAAAACGTGAAGAACAGTACTAGTGCTACTGCTGTGAACGCTGCTCCTCCTGGAATGAAGAGATTGATGTATGAATAATATGATATTGGTCACACCCAAAAGAGGAGGATAATAGAAACCAATTCTGCGTGGGTTAAAGAGGAGAAACCTGGAAGAAAAATTGTAATTTACCTATTATTATTATAATGGCTGACTTGTTTGAAGGACCTACAAGGTAGCCATGACAACTATCACGGAATGGGAAGGATCCACATATACATAAAATAATATTCGATGTTTTGAGCCAAGTGCGCAACGACTGATACTTTTACCTACAATAGCCTGATTGCTTGAGCTCACAGAATAAATTCATTATGTCATAAAAAAGAGCTTACCGTGGCCGGGACATTTGTGTGTACGGGGTCCGTCCTTGCAGTAGCAAAGGAAAGGCGATGTTGAGTCCGAAATGTTGTAACCACATATCCCCACACTTGCTTCACATGATCCGCAGACTTTGTCTCTCTGTCTATCATTGGAAACGCATTCTGCTCTTCCCACTTCAACTTCTACTTGTTCCATAGAACATCCCCGAACCGAATATCCTGAGTTGTAGAAATCGTAATAGATGGTAGCATTACATTTCCAGAGCTGCCCTCCTGTGGAATCGAATGCATCTTGAAAAGGGTTTGGTTCTTGGAATCGAATGCACTTGTACACATCTAGGGTCCGGTTCTCTTTACCCGAAATGTAGCAAGAGGCGTTTCCATGTTCTGATAACTGTATCTGAAGATTATTAAAGGGACCATTGAAAAAGTTGCAGTTCTTGTTGAAATATAATTTCAACTGCAAGTTTATTTTATTTGCGATGCGATCTATCGCATATCGCAAATCGCAACTCACCTTTTCACCCTCCGATATGTGTTGTGTTTTCTGGCGATTGCGATGGTGCAATGCGATCCGATCGCATATCGCAGATCACATCATATGTGTGTGCCCCAATTTTGTGTTCCGACCAAATGGGATTCTGTGATGCGATTTAAATAAAGTCAATGGGTGAAGTATAGGCCAGCATTAAATGAAATTTTACGTGAAGTAAAAGTTTTTACTTACCGCCAGTAGATGTCAGTAAAGCAGTAAATGCTATTTACTGTGGGTTGGTAAGTTTTGGTGAAGTTTTTAATTTTATTTCAGTGGGAGTATGGCCTCAAGTAATAGTTGGTAAAAGCATTTAATTTTTATTATTTCTTTTACAGAAGCATGGCTAGTGAAAACGTGAAGTAAGTTCTTATTGTTGATATATATATATATATATATATATATATATATATATATATATGTAGTGGTTTTTTTGTTGAGTTAATGAGAGTGAAGAGGGGAGACGCAAGCGCTCATGTAAAGAATTGTAATACACAGCAGTGTAAATTGTGTTGTAATGCACAGCAGTGCGAAGAAGTGAAAATATAGAACGCAGCAGCGCGTGAATGAAAAGAAAGACAGCAACAGCAAAATAGAATATACAGCAGACACAGCAGTCTGTGTCTTTTGTTTTTTTTGTAAATCCCTCTGTGAGAGAGGAAGAACCGCAGTTTGTAACAGCAGTTTTTATTAATGAATAGAAATTTGTGGTGTGTGTGTGATCTCTGTCTGCTCAGAAATTTTAAAGCTTCCCTGTGCCAAGATCCTGTGGAGAAAACAGAGCATTGTCTCTGTGTTCTGTGATTTTGTTTTTGGGATTTTAACAGAAAAATCCCCAACAGTGGTATCAGAGCCAATCCAGGCTCTTTGAAGGGTTCAAAGAAGCTGAAGGAAGGATTCTTACTGCAGCAACTTCTCCAGCAAAGTGAAGTCTCAGGCAAAAGAATCCAAGGTATTTCTCTTAAATACTTGACTGTATTTTGAAGCATAGTTAAGAGTGCAAAAATGGCTGGCACCAGCACCAGCAATAGCATGGGTATGCAGCTCCCATTATTTGATGGTAAAAACTATGACTATTGGGCAATAACAATGAAAGCCTTGTTTGCTTCCCAAGACTTATGGGAAATAGTTGAAGATGGTTTTGAACAACCAGCAGATGAGAATGAGTTTAATGCACTAACTCAGGGAGAGAAAGATTTGTTAAAGAGCTGCAAGAAGAAGGACTCAAAAGCCCTTTTCTTCTTGTATAAAGCAGTGCATGGAAGCGTGTTTCCAAGGTTAGCAGCAGCTAAGACATCCAAAGATGCATGGAAAACTCTCAAGACAGCCTATCAAGGCATGGAGAAAGTGAAGACAACAAAGCTACAGTTGCTGAGAAAAGATTTTGAGAATTTGAGCATGAAGGAGTCAGACAATATTGACTCATTCTTCACTCAAGTAATTGGCCTGGTCACACAAATAAGATCTCATGGAGAGATACTTGAAGAAAGGAGGATTGTGGAGAAACTATTGAGGTGCCTACCCTCAAGGTTCCATGTGATTGTCACCACCATAGAAGAGACAAAGGATCTCTCAAACTTTTCAGTTGATGAGCTTCATGCATCACTGATTACATATGAGCAGAGGTTGAGTAGAAATGAAAACTCATCTCTAGAGCAAGCCTTCAAGACCCAGATGTCCTTTGGAAGAGGAAGAGGTCAAGGCAGAGGAAACAAGAGAGGAAGAGGCAGAAGCCAGAACAGAGGCGGAAGGAACAGTCCAGCAAATGCTCAAGGAAGAGGCAACAATCCAAATCAGAACCAAGGTCAAGGAAGCAACCAACAAGGACAACATCATGCTCAAGGACAAAGGTATGAAAAACCCAATGTCCAATGTTATTATTGTAAAAAATATGGGCATTATGCCAGTGAATGTAGAAAGAAGCAGCATGATGTGAGTAATAGCTCTAGTGCAAATATTACTAGAGAAAATGTCAGCCAAGATAATGTATTGTTAGCTTGTAACATGGCTGAAAGAAATAGTGAAGATATATGGTTTCTAGACTCTGGTTGCAGCAACCATATGACAGGAAACATAGCTTTGTTTTCTGCTTTAGATCAAAGTGTGAAGTCACAAGTCACACTTGGGACTGATAGCAAAATTTCTGTTATGGGTAAAGGAGAAGTTAAAATATTTACAAAGCAAGGTGAAAGGAAAACCATAGCAGATGTCTATTATGTTCCTGGAATGAGATGTAACCTCTTAAGTATTGGACAACTTGTTCAAAAGGGTTACAATGTTTTCTTTGAGAATGATGTATGCACCATCATGGATATTCCACCCAGCAAGCGATGCATTGCTGAAGTGAGGATGACGAGGAACAGAATGTTCCCTCTCAGAATAAGGGCAGATTTGAAAAACAAAGATGCAATGGCAGCAGTTACCCAAGAGGCTCTCCAAAGTGTGCCAAAAGATGAAAATTGGTTGTGGCACTTGAGATTTGGACATCTCAACTTTGGAGGTCTTAACTTGTTGAGCAGAAAAGGAATGGTAAGGGGATTACCATTGATAGAGAAACCGGACAGCCTTTGTGAAGGCTGCATATTGGGAAAACAACACAGAGAAAGTTTTCCAAGCGGGAAAAGCATCAGGGCAAAAGCACCCTTAGAAATTGTCCACTCAGATTTATGTGGACCAATGCAAACCCCATCTTTAGTAGGCAGCCAATATTTTCTAACATTCATTGATGATTTTACAAGAAATACTTGGGTTTATTGCTTGAAGAACAAATCGGAAGTGTTTGAAAAATTCCGAAATTTCAAAGCACTTGTGGAAAATCAAAGTGGGTTGCGTATCAAATTTTTGAGAACTGACAGAGGAGGTGAGTATATCTCCAAATAATTTTTATGTTTTTGCAGAGAAAATGGAATACATAAGCAGTTTACAGCAAGGTACACCCCACAACAAAATGGAGTTGCTGAAAGGAAGAACAGAACCATTATGGATATGGTGAGAAGCATGTTGAAGGCAAAGCATTTGCCAAATGATTATTGGGCTGAAGCCATAAACTGTGCAGTATATATTTTGAATTGGTGTCCTACAAAAGCTGTGATGAATAAAGTGCCGGAAGAAGCATGGAGTGGGAGAAAGCAAAGTGTCACCCACATAAATTTTTTTGGATGTGTGGCTTATGCACACATTCCAGATCAGCTAAGGAGGAAGTTGGACAGCAAAGGGGAGAAATGTATCTTCATTGGATACAGTGAGGTATCCAAGGCTTACAGGTTGTATATCCCATCTACCAAGAAGTTCTTTGTGAGCAGAGATGTTCAGTTCATTGAGGAGGAAGCTTGGGATGGAAGCATAGAGAAAACAGTGAATGTTAAAAACTGTTTGTCTCATGATGAAGATGATGAAGAGGTGGCTGAAATACATCCCCAAACAGCAGCGCCAACACAAGGACAGCAAGGAACACCCTTGAGGAGAAATGAGAGTGCTTCTCCAAGCACTCCACAAGGAGGAAATTCAAGTGCATCTTCAAGCACTTGCACACCAAGTGAAAGAGGTAAGAAGTTTAGAAATTTAAGTGACATTTATAATGAAGGAATGAATTCCTTATTTGCCTTATATTGTCATGTTGATGATCCTATTCATTTCGAAGATGCTATTAAAGATAAGAAATGGATAGAAGCTATGGATGAGGAGATGAATGCCATAGAAAGAAACAAGACATGGGATTTGGTTGAGCTCCCAAAAGGTAAAGAAGTCATTGGAGTCAAATGGGTCTATAAGAACAAGTGCAATGCTGAAGGCAAAATTGAAAGACACAAGGCAAGGTTGGTTGTCAAGGGATACAAGCAGCAATATGGGAGAGATTATGAGGAAACTTTCGTACCGGTTGCAAGAATGGAAACCGTGAGAGCAGTGTTGTCCATAGAAGCACAAAACAAATGGAAAGTCTAACAAATGGATGTGAAGTCGGCATTCCTAAATGGAGTGTTAAAGGAAGAGGTTTACATTGAACAACCACTAGGCTATGAGAAGAAAGGCCAAGAACACAAAGTTTGCAGATTGAAGAAAGCTCTTTATGGGCTAAAGCAAGCTCCAAGAGCGTGGTATAGTAGAATAGATTCCTATCTACTGGAAAATGAATTTGACAAATGTGAGGGAGAACCCACAGTCTACATCAAAGAAAAGGATGGCAAGATTTTAATTGTTGTCTTGTATGTTGATGATGTTATTTTTACAGGTAATGATGACTACCTCATTGAAAACTTCAAATCAGTCATGAAAGAGGAATTTGAGATGACTAACATGGGTTTGCTGAGATACTTCTTAGGCATAGAAGTAGATCAAAATGAAAAAGGAATTTTTATCTCACAAGCTAGATATGTAAATCAAGTGTTGGGCAGATTTAACATGCAAGAATGCAAGGCAGCGATCACTCACACAGTAATGGGATTAAAACTCAGCAAAGAGGACAACAGCAAGGATTTTGATCCTAGCATGTACAAGAGCATAGTTGGCAGCCTTATGTATTTAACTGCAACTAGGCCTGACATAATGTTTGTTGTTAGTTTGATTTCCAGATTCATGGAGAGGCCAAAAGAGGCACATTGGCAGGTAGCAAAAAGAATTCTGAGGTATGTCAAAGGTACAAAAAGATTTGGCATTTTATATACGTTTTCAGAAAGTTCAGATTCAGTTGGCTACACGGATAGCGATTGGGCTGGAAGTGTGGATGATCGGAAAAGCACATCCGGTTACATTTTTCACATGGGTTCAGGAGCAATTTCATGGGCTTCCAAGAAACAGCCCATTGTGGCATTGTCTACAACAGAAGCATAGTACGTGGCAGCTACAGCGGCAGCATGTCAAGCGGTTTGGATGAGGAGACTGTTAAGAAGTTTATGCCAAAAGCAGGCTACAGCAACGGTGATTTTATGCGACAATAGTTCAGCTATTGCCCTGTCCAAGAATTCTGTGTTTCACAAACGGACGAAACACATTGATACAAGGTTCCATTACATCAGAGAATTGGTGAACAATGGAGAAATTGTTCTACAACATTGCAGGACTCAGGAATAGGTAGCAGACATCCTGACAAAGCCACTGGATCAGAAGAGCTTTGAATTTTTGAGGAAATGTTTGGTTATGATTGATAACCCAGCAGTTGAAATTAAAGGGGAGTGTTGAAATATAATTTCAACTGCAAGTTTATTTTATTTGCGATGCAATCTATCGCATATCACAAATCGCAACTCACCTTGTCACCCTCCGATATGTGTTGTGTTTTCTGGCGATTGCGATGGTGTGATGCGATCCGATCGCATTTCGCAGATCGCATCATATGTGTGTGCCCCAATTTTGTGTTCCGACCAAATGCAATATTGCGATGCGATTTAAATGAAGTCAATGGGTGAAGTATAGGCCGCATTAAATGAAATTTTACGTGAAGTAAAAGTTTTTACTTACCGCCAGTAGATGTCAGTAAAACAGTAAATGCTATTTATTGTGGGTTGGTAAGTTTTGGTGAAGTTTTTAATTTTATTTCAGCGGGAGTATGGCCTCAAGTAATAGTTGGTAAAAGCATTTAATTTTTATTATTTCTTTTACGGAAGCATGGCCAGTGAAAACGTGAAGTAAGTTCTTATTGTTGATATATATATATATATATATATATATATATATATATATATATATATATATATATATATATATATATATATATATATATATATATATATGTAATGTTTTTTTTATTGAGTTAATGAGAGTGAAGAGGGGAGACGCAAGCGCTCATGTAAAGAATTGTAATACACAACAGTGTAAATTATGTTGTAATGCACAGAAGTGCGAAGAAGTGAAAATATAGAACGCAGCAGCGCGTGAATGAAAAGAAAGACAACAGCAGCAAAATAGAATATACAGCAGACACAACAGTCTGTGTCTTTTATTTTTTTTGTTTTTTTTGTAAATCCCTCTGTGAGAGAGGAAGAACCACAGTTTGTAACAACAGTTTTTATTAATGAATAGAAATTTGTGGTGTGTGTGTGATCTCTGTCTGCTCAGAAATTTTAAAGCTTCCCTGTGCCAAGATCCTGTGGAGAAAACAGAGCATTGTCTATGTGTTTTGTGATTTTGTTTTTGGGATTTTAACAGAAAAATCCCCAACAGTTCTCTCCCCTGACAATAAGGAACACGAGAGCAGAGTACCTCCTCAGTATTGTGTAACTCTGGCCATGAATTTCGATAACTGGAGTTGCGTTCTGCATACAGTTGATTTGAAAGGCAGGGTGACCGCATCCACGCTTTCCTGCGCCAAAAGGATACGTTATATTCATGATCCCACATATCCTAGCATTTAAGCAATACTCATATTGCGCGTCGAGGCATAACGAGCAGCGAATTAGAGCGGCCCAGCAGGCAACCAGGATAAGGAAGAAGAGGGGTTGACGAGGGGAAAGAAGATAGCGAGGAGCATATACTTCCATGGCGAGAGACAGAGATAGGGTTCGATCTTGGGGAGTAAAAAAATGATCAACGTAACAGAGTGGGGCACAGAGGTGTCGTTGTTGGGAATTTCAGAAATAAAAATGATGATGAAGAGGCGGGGTCAAGTATTAATCACGTGGACAGATAAGTTTAGGGTTCTTGGAATTCTCAAATTTTAATCTTATAATTGTCAACCATATCAATTTTCGTGGAAGGACGAGCAACGTGACTCTCCACACAATGGATGACCCGCTCATCCACGCACCTCATTTTTTTCTATAAATCAAATGATTTAGGACTAAAACGTCCTTCCAGAAATCATGTCTACCATGAAAGTAGTTGTGATTTAGGACTAAAACGTCCTTCCAGAAATGATGTCTACCATGAAAGTAGTTGTGGTGGCAGGAAGCATAAGAGAAAGTGCCACTTAGGAAATATGAAATAAGCGTAATTTGGGGTTTTGCTGTTTAGTATAGGTCAAATTAAAACTAAACAGGTAAAATTAAAGTAATTGATGTTTTTTTAATGTAAAAAGTAATTGAAAGTTAAGGGAGATTTTTTTTGTTTGTGGGATAAGGGACTCACTTTTATTGGTGCTAAGTTTAAGAAGGCATACATACTCTACTTTTTCTAGTTTTGATCTTCTAATCTCTCAAGAGGAAACACATGCTTTTAACCATAGGCTCACTCAAACTGTATAATATAATATCATATATATCATGAGAGTAAATTATTATTAATATTTGGTTTAATGGTGATTTAGTGGCAACAGTTGATTGAAACTATTTTAATTGGACACTTCACTCATTTATATTGAACTTAACAATACCTTGAAAGTACTTTGAATATCTCATCAAGCATTCTATGTTTATTTTTCATCAAATACTTTAAATAAAAACTTCCAAAAACTTTTTCATAAGTAAAAATAAAATATTCATAATCATTGAGGTTATTCATAATTATTGAGATTTGAATTATTGAAATTTGATAAATAGTAAATATTGATTATTGAACTGAGACTTCTGTGATCCATATCAATTTTTTTGTGAAGAATCTTCAGCGAAAATCACATAGAAAAACTTATGTCGACGCATTTCGAACCAGTGTGGTTCATCGTCAAGACAAGTTGAATGAGCAGATCACATTTAGCACATTAAATAGACAGGAATCCATGACTCAACCACTAAAATATAACAACTAGAAATGACATGAAAGTAAATATTGATATTAATATGTGTATTATAATAGAAATAGGTATATATATATATATATATATATATATATATATATATATATATATAACAATTATTATTTATAATTTTATAAAATTAATCACTTTATACGAATCAATAGGAAAAAAAATTATATGTGGGTTTTACCTGACAGGGAATTCCACAGTTGCAGGGTCAGTCTAATCTTTGATGACAGATTTACTGTCCTTCTGCAGAAGGACAGAAGTCATACCAACCAACTGTTGAGCAAAAGATACCAACAATCAAAATTAGCATTTTCCAAAACTTTTAACGCCACTTATAACACAATTTCGGGTTGTTTCTAATGGACCATTGGTGAGTTAAGCCATCCGCCAGGGTTCCGTTCTGGTTGTGCCCTGCCCCATTCAAATGGCACGTCAAAAAGGAAGGATGGGGACATGTCAAAAAGGATGGGGTTACGTTCGTGCAAAATAGAAACCTAACAGGCCTGTGTCGTAAGCCAAAGAAAGTCCGTATTATGCAGTTCAACCATCGACACCAGAGCATATTTTCCGAAGCCAGGGAGCGATTGTTTTCGCTGATCAGAATAAAATGAAAGGAATTGTTTATTCCATCACTTGTAATCTTCAGCACACAATTTAACAGTTTTCCAAGTGCAGTAAAATACAGTAATATTACTAAACTTCGCCACAAAGGGATTTTCAATGCGTGATATAAAGAGTAAAACCCGAGTTCCAGCCTCTCTAACAAAACCCGGAATAGAAACCAGTACCTCAATAACACTCAAGGTTTCTCCTAACATCTGCAGTATTTACAGAAGAATGTGCAATGCAAACAAACCCGTCGGTGATTCAGGATAATTATAATAACTCCAACCCCAGTTATCATAATATGGTCGAAATCGATAAGGAAAATAAAAGGGGAAAACATATGAAATTCATGACACCAGTAGTAACACATAAATTACTGGAATTCGAACGCGCGATCTTCCGCCGCCTGCACGACGTACTGTCTGTGTCTTCACACCCTACCAACAACAAGATTGACAGCAAAACCAGAGGTCGAGTCCAGGCAGAGCCCTAGTTGGCAGTGCGAGCCAAGCACATATCAGCTGCGAAGCTGGCGGTGCGTCCGTCCCGCTTCCGCTTTCTCATTAACCGTTCAGTTTCGCTTCCTCATTAACCGTTCAGTTGAACAGTTTTGGATCAATGATCACAGTTCATTCAATCGTCTAACACCACAAATCGACGGTCAGCAATAGAACACGGTGGCGGCTAGGGCAATTCATTTCAAATGGGAACGCCTTACAGCGTAAAAATATATATGTGAAATACATGTGAAACCTCTAGAATCGTATTCGGTTAGGGTGAGTCGATGTCCCTATATAAAAAAAATCGTTCGTGTAGCATTTATAAATTTAAATGTTCGTGACCGACCTTGATTCAACTAATATGATTAAAAATTTATATGCTTAGTATCAAAACAATTTTATAAAAACATACCAGTGAAAAAATATATATATAATTTATAATGTTGTAAATTTTCTGAAATTAATAAAAGAAATATTTTTAAATTTTAATATATAGTTAATGATTTTAAAATTTAATTTTAATCGTAAATTTTGAGTAATGATGCATCTTTGTTATTTATTTATGAAGATTGTTTGTCTTGTGGATGAACTACATTACTTAGTTCAAAATTAAATGTATCCTAATGATGTGATTAATCCAAAAGGCATTTATCTACTATATAGATCACAAAAGTCTCAGATTTAACATATTTAATATTAATGTAAAAGTTTAAAATTTATTTTTTAATGTTAAATTCAAACAAAGTTCATTTGGTGTAGAATAGATGGTGATGGGTGTACTATCAAGGCACTTCTTGAAATCATGGTCACAGGTTTGAAACTCAGTGGGAAAAAATCTAACCATGTTAAGGGCACGAGTGGCCTAGCCGGTGCGAAGGATTTTGATGAGATAGATACCCCTAAGTCAAGGTTTCTAAAGCCAAAGATTAAGCATGCAATGATCTCACTACTCATACAACTTAGCAAACAAAAAAATTAAATTTCAGATAAAAATTTAAATATTTATTTTATGAAACTTATAATAAATTATTTAGCTTTAGTGGTAGGCATAATAGTTGTTATCCTCCCCACTTTTCTTTTAAAAAAGGATAAGAAAGATACTCGCTTTCTTTCTCAAACAATATCAAAAATTTCCTATATATATATATATATATATATATATATATATATAAAGAAAGAAATAGTATCCTAGTTAACTATTGTTAATTGCTTTGTTTAGTTCTTGTAGAGAAGTTTGTATCTGCAGGATTTTTCCTTTCTAATAACTATCTTACTTTAAGTGTTATCTTTGTTTTGTTGCTTATAATTTAAGTTTGTGTATTGTCCTAGTTTTTGGAAAATAGCCTTAGTATTGTGTAACTGCCACCATGAATCTCGATAACTAGACTTCTGCACACAGTTGAATTGAAAATATATGTGATAATCCTGGTCCCCCATGACTAGTATTTAGGCAATACTCATATTGCACGTCCAAACATAAGGAGCCATGGATTAGAGATGCACATCAGGCAGTAACGATAAGGAAGAAGATGCATCGAGCGAATTAGAGATGCACAACAGTAACGATAATGAAGAAGATGTGTCGAGGATGGTAACGAAGAAAGCGAGGAACATATAATTCCATGATGACAAGCAGAGATAGTGTAAGGACCTGCGGTCCATGCGACGGGCAGGATGAACTCCACCGTGCGAAGACAAGCGAGCTATGGCCAAACGAAGCCAATGTGATGTGTAAAAATGCACGTGGAGGAGAGTTGGTTGTATGTTTATATGGTGGGGCAAGCTAGGCCAGCGACCCGCGAGCCGACCAAACATGGAGATGTGTTGGGCGAGCTGTGAGGGGGCGGTCCCACAAGTTGGGCGGGCCGACGCAACTCCCAGGCGAACAAAACGTATCTTTGGATAGTCGGTTGTGCGAAGGATGGAGAGTCGGCCCGGTGGCACGACTTCACCACACAACAGTATGTATAGGCGAATGGAGGTGGAACGAAAGGCATCATTCAATCAAATCGATCAATCATTCGCTCATCGAAGGAGTTCAGAAGTGAAGTGTGAAGAGCGGGCGTAGTAGGCATAGAACTGCCGAAGTTCATGCGCTCGCCCACCGGGCAGACTGACACGAAAGCTTCTACGAGTTCGGTGAATAGGTTTGGGTGGAGGGCCGCACGAAGGCGTGCCCGCCTTTGTTGAATGAGTTCAAGTGTAGGGCCGCATGAAGGCATGCCTGCTCGTGTTAAACGAGTTCTGGTGGAGGGCTGCACAGCATGCCCACCCGTGTTGAACGACTTCGGGTGGAGGGTCACACGAAGGTGCACCCACCCATGTTGAACGAGTTCGGGTGGAGGGCCGCAGGAAGGAGTGCCCATCCGTGCTGAACGAGTTCAGGTGGAGGGCCACACGAAGGCGTGCCCACCCGTGTTGAACGAGTTCGGGTGGAGGGTCACACGAAGGCGCCCACTCGACGAGTTGGTGACCTAGGTGGAAACGAGTTGGGTGGAGGGCCGCACGAAGGCGTGCCTGCCCAACCAAGTCGTGCATAAGGTGGGATGCGTAAGGGCGCCCGTGCAGACGAGTTGGCAGACCAGAAAAACAACTAAGTGTGGATTGTGAAGGTGATCACCGTGCAAGGTGTGCATGAGGTGGAAACTTAGTGGCAAGGACACAAGGTTGGAAATTTGTCTAAGTATGAAACTTGGGGTTTCCAAGGTAATACATGTATTTTTATAAAAGTGAAAATATATTGAATCAGGCAGACTCATATCAGGGAGTTGACCCTCCCTTATACTGTTGCAATTGTGTTATATATTTTAATTGCTGTGGATAATGAATGTTTATGGGTGTTCACTAGTATAAAGGCTAATCTAAATACTTGGTAAAGAAAAATAAACTAAGTATCAAATGTTAAGGCGTAGTCCGTGAACATAACTATTGGTGAAAAGAAAGTGTTCGATGGTGCCGCACCTCGCTATAAGTGATTGAAAGACTACCGCAGGTGTAGGGGTGTGACAGGTGGTATTAGAGCAGTTGGTCCGGGTATAGGAGTGTTGAAGCTGCTACACACCTATACTATTGTGCAAGTGGTATCAGAGCTTATTATCAGAGCAGGTTCACAGGTGGTGAAGTTGGTTCAAGTTCGTAGAAATCTTGACAAAGTGACAGTGGAATCAGGGTAATTACAAGTGAAGGAAAATGGTTTCACATACAAGTGGAATCAAGGGCTGGTTTGGTTTTGTAGGGAACTTGGTCAATAGTGGAGGCTGAATGGGAAATACGGTAGAAGAACCTATTGCAGGTGAATCTAGCCATAATGCAGGTGAATTCTTCCAGTACAAAGTGTTGGAACAAGTGAGTAGATGGAGTTATGACTGGGGTTTGATGAAGGCTGAGAAAATGAAGATTTGAGAAAGCTATTCGGAACTAAGGAAAGAACATGAAGCACTAAAGGACCAATGAGGAAGTATGATGGATGGTGAACTTAGGAAACTTGATGAGGAAATCTGACATAATGGTCTTGGTCTTCAAGAGCTCTTAGATGAGAGGGCTTGACTAAGGAAGAAAAGTGCCATGGTGGAAACCGAAATCAAGCAGCTTGAGGAGGAGATAATGGAGAAGCTTCTTGGTAAGAAGGTTGTTTTAATTGAGCAGGATGAGCTCGACTGCATTGACAGGCTGGGGACTTACTACTGTGACAATCCAGAGGATGTTCGGAAGCTTAGTTCTATGGAAGTAGTCAATGGACACTTGGTTGGTGCACTTGAGCAGAATACGATGGAGGACAGGCTTGAAGGAAATCAAGCTGAGCCAGGATCAAATTACTTAGAAGAGCCAAGAAAGGAAGTGAAGTACCTTAGGAGGAATTTCAAATTAGAGCGCAAACCAATGGACACTTCTGAGGCCAAACTCTTGAAGAAAGTTGCTGATGTGAGACACGGGATAAAGCCGACAGAAGGAGGCCATGCCTTGAAGCTGAGTTTTGTGCAAGTGACCGTGAAAGGCAAGAGATTTGCAGCAATGGTGGATACAAGGGATGCTCATAGCTTCTTAAGTAAGAAGGCAACAAAGTCTTTTGCGAAGAAAGCTGAGATGGAGAAAGAGTGGAGTGCTCTCAAAGCAATCAACTCTACCATGAAGGCTATTATTGGTGTGATGGAGAACGCTCAGGTGAGAGTGGGCTCGTGGTTTGGAAAGTTGGACTTGAGGATCATGGACATGGATGATAATTCTATGGTGCTGGGGTAAGATTCCATGAAGCTTGCACAAGCCATACCAATGGTGGACCGGGACATTCTCTTGATCACAGCTGAAGGAAGGACTATGTTGGTTCTGATGAATAGAAGGCGTTTCTTCAGGTATAGACCAACGATGAATTCTATGACATTGTATCCCAAAGATCCAAATGTGAAGCATGAGGATGTGGAGCAAAGAGGACTTCGGAGTATGACTCAAACAACGAAGGAAGGGAAGATGATTGACTTCATTACAAGAGCAAGGAAGAAGGAAGCAAGTGGGAAACCAATCTCATGAATCATGAAGCACTTGGTAGAGATATCTTCTACTGAAGATCTTCACAATGGAGTTACAAATGAAGGGACTCCGGGCACTACTTCAGAAGCAGTGATTGGAGAGGATTATGCAAGTACAGATCCAGCTGGCATAGTGGAGTTTTGCAGGTATGCTATGGGCATATGACTTTCAGTTTATGAAAGGCAAGCTTGGAGAGCTTGGGTGTACATGTGAGGAGGTTGAGGCTATGCGCAGATACTTGAGGACACATCACCAATCTGATACATGGGTGGATGCGAGTGAGGCAGGAAACTTCCTAGCCCTCCTTTCTCGGTAGACAACCTTGGAGATAGGTTGGTGCAGGGACCTTGATTGGAAGGGGCTGCACCGACTTAGCAAGGGGCCTTGGAGAAGGTCTTCTTTATCACAGATTTGCAGACTTGGATGCAGATGACCAGATGTTGGGATGAGGTCTATTTTGAGTGGATATTATGAATAGGTAGAGTTATGAACATCAAGTTTGAAACATGGAGCATGGTGGTATGTAGGGACATTATGCAAGAGCATGTGGAGAGGTGTCATTCATGGGCATCCTATGGAGAATGTCGAGGAAAGGATGTTGTGTAGATGCTGATGTGACATGGAGATGCATGTATGAGTCGATGGAGGGGTTGTACACTCTTGTATATTAAGACCATGGACTGAATGGACATGTTGCAGATGGGATGGAGATTCCATGGACCTAAGCATGGGAATTAGAGCAAGTCCTTGATGAGTCCAAGATGTAGCAGATTTCAGAGAAAGACTGATGATGACATAAGGATGTGCATTCTTATGGGTTTGACGTGATGGTTGGATTAGCTACCCAACTAGTTCGAGTCATGAGGGGTACTAGTGTGCAGAGGTGTGTTGGCATTATGTTGGAGTATCTTGATGATAGAATATAGGATGGGACGAAACATGGTGGATATGGTTGTTTTGCATATGTTGCAGGGATGTTGTAGTATATGGACCAGATGATATCATGGATCAGGATAAGACTATTCGGATATGACTATCTTGGTGGTAGATGGTTAACGGGATGGTATATTGTCGAGGACGATAATGACTTCAGGTGAAGGAGGATGTAAGGACCTGCAGTCCGTGCGACAGGCAGGATGAACTCCACCGTGCGAAGACAAGCGAGCTGCGGCCAAACGAAGGCAATGAGATGTGTAAAAATGCATGTGGAGGAGAGTTGGTTGTATGTTTATACGGTGGAGCAAGCTAGACGAGCTACTCGCCGGCTAACCAAACGTGAAGACATGTTAGGCGAGTTGTGAGGGGGCAGTCCCACGATTTGGCAGGTCAACCCACCTCCTGGGCAAACAAAACTTATGTTTGGATAGTTAGCTATGTGAAGGATGGAAGGTCGGCTGGATGGCATGACCTCACCACCCAACCGTATGTATAGGCAGATGGAGGTGGAACGAAAGGCATTATTCGATTAAATCAATCAATCTTTCGCTCATCGAAGGAGTTCAGAAGTGAAGTGTGAAGAGCAGGCGTAGTAGGCACAGAACCGCTGAAGTTCATGCGCCCACCCCCCAGGCAGACCGACATGGAAGCTTGCACGAGTTTGGTGAACGGGTTTGGGTGGAGGGTGCACGAAGGCATGCCCACCCATGTTGGACGAGTTTGGGTGGAGGGTCGCACGAAGGTGCGCCTGCCCGTGTTGAACGAGTTCAGGTGGAGGGCCGCACGAAGGGGTGCCCACCCATGTTGAACGAGTTCGGGTGGAGGGTCGTATGAAGGCATGCCCACCTGTGTTGAATGGGTTCAGGTGGAGGGCTGCACAAAGGCGCACCCGCCTATGTTGAATGAGTTCAGGTGGATGGCCGCACGAAGGTGTGCCTGCCCATGTTGAACGAGTTCTGGTGGAGGGTCGCATGAAGGCGTGCCCGCCCAACCAGTGAACGAGTTCGGGTGGAGGGTCACATGAAGGCGCCTGCCCAACGAGTTGGTGACTTGGGTGGAAACGAGTTGGGTGGAGGGCCGCACGAAGGCTCTTCCGCCCAACCGAGTTGTGCACGAGGTGGGTACTTGGTGAGGGCGCCCGTGCACACAAGTTGGCAGACCGGAAAAATGACTAAGTGTGGATTGTGAAGGTGGCCACCGTGCAAGGTGTGCATGAGGTGGAAACTTGATGGCAAGGACACAAGGTTGGAAATTTGTTTAAGTATGAAATTTGGGGTTTCCAAGGTAATACTTGTATTTTTATAAAAGTGAAAATATATTGAATACGACAAACATATCAGGGAGTTGCCCCTCCCTTTATATTGTTTCGATTGTGTTATATATGTTAATTGCTGTGGATAATGAATGTGTATGGGTGTTCATTAGTATAAAGGCTAATCTAAATACTTGGTAAAGAAAAATAAACTAAGTATTGAATGTTAAGGCGTGGTCTATGAACATAAGTATTGGTGAAAAGAAAGTGTTTGGTGGTGCCGCACCTCGCTATATGTGGTTGAATCGTATTCGGTTAGGGTGATTCAATGCCCCTATATAAAAAAATCATTCGTGTAGAATTTATAAATTTAAATGTGCATGACCAACCTTGATTCAACTAATATGATTAAAACATTTACATGTTTAGTATCAAACCTATTTTATAAAAACATACCAGTGAAATATATATATATATATATATATATATATATCTATTAAATATAATTTATAATGTTGTAAATTTTTTCAAAGTAATAAAATAAATATTTTTAATTTTAATATACAATTAATGATTTTAAAATTTAATCTTAACTGTTAATTTTGAGTAATGATGCATTTTTGTTATTTTTATGAATATTATATATTTTTTTCCACCTTGTCATCAGGATGAACTACGTTAGTTAGTTTGAAACATGAAAGACATTTATCTACTATATAGATAAAAAAAGTCTCAGATCTAACATATTTAATATTAATGTAAAAATGTAAAAATTATTTTTTAATGTTAAATTCAAAAAAAGTTTATTGGGTCTAGAATAGATGTTGATGTGTGTACTATCAAGGTACTTCTTGAAATCATGGTCACAAGTTTGAAACTTAGTGGGAAAAAATCTAACCATGTTAAGGGTAGGAGTGGCCTAGCTTGGGTTCTAGGGATTTTGACGAGTTAGATACCCCTAGGTAAAGGTTTCCAAAGCCAAATATTAAGCGTGCAATGATCTCACTACTCATACAACTTAGCAAAAAAAACAAAAAAACACAAATATTTCAGATTAAACTTTAAATATTTATTTTATGAAACTTATAATAAGTTATTTAGCTTTAGTGGTAGGCATAATAGTTGTTATCCTCCTCACCTTTCTTTTACAAAAAAAGATAAGAGAGAGACAAACTTTCTTTCCCAAACAATGTCCAAAATTTCAAAAAAATATATATATAAATAAAGCAATAGTTGCCTAGTTAATTGATTTGTTTAAAAAAAGATGAGATAGAGGCTGACCTTCTTTCCCAAACAATGTCCAAAATTTCAAAAAAAAAATAGATATATATATAAAGAAATAGTTGCCTAGTTAATTGCTCTATTTACTTCTTGTAGAGAAGTTTGTTGCTTATAATTTAAGTTTGTGTATTGTCCTAGTTTTTGGAAAATAACCTTAGTATTGTGTAACTGGCACCATGAATCTCGATAAATGGACTTCTGCACACAATTGATCTGAAAAGATACGTGATAATCCTGGGCAAGAGATAACCAGCGTGCAATAGGGCATTAAATGCCCGTATGGAGGCCCCCTTTACCATGCATGCCCATGCCTTTCCATCCTGCATCGTGCGTTTCTCTGGGAGCTCGAGATCCCACCACATCAAACATTTTCCGAGAGCGGGTGACTCGCCACCTTCGAGCTGGCACCCGCCATGCTAGCACATTTTCAAATGAACACTCGCGCAAAAGACTCATTTGCTCCATTGCTCTGTTTTCACTCCCATCACAGGTCCTCTGCAACCCTCTTGAGCATACACCGCTCCCGTTCACGGTGATGGCTAACCTCGCAGGTTCTCTCACGGTGCTGGCTCACCTCGCAGGTCCACTCACGGTGTTGAATCCCGGCCTCCTAAATTATACTTTGTAAGCACACAATTTTTGGTTTTTGTGCCATGAATGCGTTGACACAGTGTTGAAGGATAAGAAACCAAAGTAATATCCATCTCAGATACCTTTATAGTTCCTTTCTATTATAATATGCAATTGAATCTCTTTGTTTGAGTGTGACAGAGGTCCAAAAATATATTCATAGCTAGTGAACCTAATGAAAAATATAGGCCCAAAACTATATTCATAGCTCTTCCATTAATGGTTTAAGATATTTGTCTATGGTGTCGCACAGCTGACAAGATATTTACTGAATAGGATGCCACCCAAAAATGGAAGTGTGCAGATTTTCCTCTCTTGTTCCTAACCTTTCTTCACTAAAGCTGATATTTTTCAAAGTCAGAAATAATGATTGATTCCAGATAATTGTTCTCTTATGTCAGATAAACTACCACCATACACATGAATGCAAAACACTTACCTCGCTCCAAGTTATTAAAAATAATTCAATCTTGCATCTATAGACAAGTGCAGATATACTGATCAGGCGAGGCCGCTCTTCCATTTTTAATTTCCATTTTTAATGCTTTTTTTCCTAACTCTTTGATGGATTCAAAAGAGGATCAAGTGGAATGCAATGCAAAAGATAACATGCAATGGCTGATACAAGAACCTAATCATGAACAACTGTAATTATGCAATTTCTCGTGCCTGAATTGGGAGATAGCACTGACAGTCAACCGAGTGCTCTGCGAATAAAGTCACAAGAAAATACCAATGTAACATCTGAAACCCAAGGGATTGTGTTTAGTGCTCTGCAAATAAATTCACAAGAAAATACAGATGCTAGCATCTGAAACCCAAGAGACTGTTTTCAGTTTTTATCCACAAAATTGATGTCTAACTAATGAGCATAAGAACTTCCATCTTATAGCTCACTGAATCATTGTGAACATGCAATTATTTCATATTGCTCTTTCACGCAGATCCAACATGGTCCAACTTCTTCTCTTTTTGCTACATCTATAGTATTGGCATACTCATAATTACCCCTTAGTCCACCCTTAGCTTCACTCTTGGAATATAGGAGTTTATCTGCTTCCATGGTAGCTATTGTAAGAGTCTTAACTCCTTGTCTTGATAGTTCATTATGTGTCCATGATTTCAACAATCATAAAGTGGAATATTTGGTCCTTATCTGATATCTCTTTGATTTGCAACATGAGATAACTCCATGATGTATTTCAAAACTAGGCAGACTAGGGATCAAACTCAGGACCTGGCCTTAGGCCAAGAATCCTTGCCTCTTCAATATAAAGGTGTAGATTTCTAGCTCTAACACCATTTTTTTGAGCCAAAATTTTTAGCCTCCTAGCCATTGCCAACCAAAAAATGGACATGGTAGGAATTGGACCCGGGACTTGCTCTCCACTGGTAGGCTACTCTATAAACTTTAACTAGGACAATCCAACTAGTAATCCATCTAGAAAGGCATTTCCAAAGTTATAAAATAAATGCATAACTTATAAGCCACAAATTCCCCTATGGAAATTCTTTCCATAGCCTTATTTTATAAAAATACAAAATCAATGTTTTCCCTTTTATGCTAGCCTCTTAAATTATAGAGAAAACAAGAGGATTATACCAATTATCATTAGCCCCTATTAAAATTTGAACCAGTTAAGAAAATCAGAGCAGTAAATTAGATTTTGAATGGATTTCCAGCCTTTCAAAATGTATTTCAAATACAATCCTTAAGTGCTGATGTACATACAATGTATGACTAGTTTTATGTGGCCTGCATGCCCACTAACACTACCGATATCCTTTACATAAGCTATTCCAAAAACTTGAATATCTAATTGAGTTCTATATCAAAATATGTCATCATCAGTTGACATGTTACAGATCACCAGCCAAATAAGATCAGAAGTCTAAAAGGTCATAAGACCTTGAGGAAAATCCTTAGGTGCTGATGCACATACAATGTATGACTAGTTTTCTATGGCCTACATGCCCACTACCATTACTAGTATCCTTTACATAAGTTGTTCCAAAACCTTAAATATATAACTGAGTTCTTGTTAGGACCTCATATTGTCCCTTTTTGACCATATATTTTGCTATGATACCATCCCTTTCAAAAGCCTTTGTTAGTATTTAAACCCAATTATCTCAAAGGTATGTAATGATTCTTCTCATCACTATACGTTTAATTATTTAGCATATAATTACAACATCTTCATAGTTAATCTTTGAATTATTAAGTGCTAAACAGTTAAAGAATGCTGTGCAGTCCGTAATGCTGAAACAACCTGGAAGACTATTTTTGCAGTTGTTGAAACAACAAAAACGGCACACGAATCGTGATGCTAAAATAGTTGAGATTTGCGTTCTAAATTTGACAGCAGCAAAGGAACCAAAACTGATCACCGAGGAAGCTGTTACACTGGATGTAACGCTTATAATCTAAAGACAGCATTACTGTAACAACGTTTTGTTACAGGGAATTGATTTCCCTATTTTTGTATAATGGGTTAAAACAATGTAAATCTTTTGTAATAGATGTCTCCTCTTTATAAAGAGGAGACATCTACATTAGAGGGGGGTGAACAGATTGTGGAAAAGGCTTAGCTGAAGGAACAGGACTGGAATTCTTTTTGTAATATGACATATTGATCAATGAATAAAATTTTTTTCTGAACATCTTTTTCTAGTTCTTGTTTCCCGGGGAATCTTGTGAGAAGGACAGGGCACACCTTCATCACAAGATTCACCCATTACATTTTTGTAGTGTGTTAAGTGTGTCTTTTATTCATGCCTTGTTAACAAGTATTGTTTGCTGAACATTGTTTATAATACCTTTGTTGAAACTCTGTTTCTTTCTCAATTGATTGTTGTATGAGTGTTTCACCGATGATTAAGTTACAGAGTGAATTGGCAAGCTAGTAAATCAGAGGCAGGTGCTGGAGATTTCCGCTCTGGGGATAGGGCCCTGACTCTCTATTACAGCATAGCCATTGTTTTCTTTTGTAGATTGATTCTTTCCATTATCTGATTCTTTGAGTGAAATTAAGCATTTTCTGATAGCTATCTACAACAGAGTGTAATTGGTGTAATGCAGAATGGAGCTTCAGTGTTTTAATCTAAGGCGTGATTTGTTTGTACTATAACTTCTGTTGCTTTTAAAACTGAGTGCATATAGTACGCAGTTGCTTTTGAAATAGCAAGACTTCCCTGGATTGACAATTAATGTTGCACTTCGTTGTATAATTCAATAAGCAATTAAAGTGACCAACATTTTTGCACCATTGTCAGGGAAGGCAATTATAGATTTTAAAAGTATTGATGATTTTTCTGTAGATATGCAGAATGCATGAGAGGACGCAAGAAAACTAATCCTACAGGTGGCAAGGGTAAAGGAAGAGGAGGAAGAAGAACTTTCATTGATGATATTATTTCAAAAGCTGAGACATCCCAGAGGTTAAGCTCTCGAAGGCCATAGACCCAACACTCTTTCCAAATGGACCATCAAACGGAGGAAATAGTGGGACTTGAAAGGATTTTAGAAATGGCAGAACACACTGAGGAACCAGTGGAGGAAGTCGAAGGACCAATAGAAGATATTGAAGAACCAATAGAAGATATTGAAGTTGAGGAACCAGTCCAGGACATTGAGAGTCCAACAGAAAACACTGAAGACCGGGCAAGCGCATCAGGAAAACAACCAATGGAGGACAACAATGAATGACTCTTTGGTGGAGGTCATAGAGGAGAAGGAAGGGGAGAGAATTCCCTCTCCACCCTAGAATTCCCTATTGGGGAACTCCCCAAAGGAACAAATCCTATGAAGAATATCCCACTTTCAGCATTATCCAATTTCCATGGTTTATCCTCTAAAGACCCTGATGAGTTTCTTTTCGAATTTGATATATTGTGTAGAAGCTATGATTATGTTAATAATGCTCAAAAATTGAAGTTGTTTCCAGCAACATTAAAAGGAAATGCACTAAGATGGTTTATGAGCTTGGGAGGTCATGTGATCACAACATGGGATCATATGAAGGAGAAATTTCTGGCCAAATGCCAAGACTATTGCTGGACAGAGAAAAAAGGGAGGAATTATTCAAGATGGTTCAGAAAGAGGATGAAAATCTGGAGGACTTTGTGGAAAGACTCCAGTATAATCTGCAGAGATCTGAGCACCCTAATGTAAGTAAAGATATTCTCAAAACAATATTATTGAAAGGGGTAAGGGATAATTGTTTAGATATGTTAAATATGCTTGGTAAAGGAGATATATCTAAAGAATCATATGACGAAATTGTTAACCTCTGCAAGAGGTGTTCAAGAGGAGCTGCAAATAAATCAAAGAGCAGGGATAGTACTTATTCAAGGGTCCGGAAATCAGCTAGTGGAGGAGCAACAAGGGCTGAAATAGGTAATCTACTTGAGGAATTCAAGACTCAAATGTTAAGTTCTTTTGCTTCATAGATTGATACCTTGCAGGTTAAAAAGAAGCAGGAAGAGGTAGAAGCTGCTTTGGCCATCTTCTGCTCTAAATGTAGGGAAAAACATCCATTGAGGGAATGCCCACTCGACAAGGTGCCAATCTGTACCATTTGTGAAAAGGACCACGAAACTCAACAATGCCCCTCTTTACCAGGGATAAAGGCAGCGTTACAACCAACTGAGGAGGAAGATGAAGCAGTTTATCTGCTGACACAAAGGAGGAAATGGCAACCACAAGGACAAGGTACAAACTCTAGTATGCCATTTAATCTTTGGAATAATTATCCTTCTTTTAGTCAAGCAAATTACCTGCCCTTTAACCAAATGCAATACCCACCCTTTAATCAAATGAATTTCCCACCCATGCAGCAAACAAACCCTCCCTTTGTAGACCGTGCAATGTGGACTCCCTGGCTTCTACAACAATCCTATTTTAACCAATGGAACCCAAACTGGAGAGATAAACGGACTCCATTCACAAACCAATTTCCTAAGTTTCAGCAACAACTTTCTCTTCCGTCAGGTACCCCACCAAATAATCAAACCATGAAGCCTTAGCTGCCTGTACAACCGAACCCTAACCTTAATAACAATAAAGCTGTGCAAGTTATCTACATTCAGAACCTACCTACATCTCCTATGCAATGTAACGATATTCATTTACGATCTGGGAGAGTAGTCGAGCAAATTATAGATGATATTACCTCTTCCGACTCTGATAAAGAAGAAGCAGAACAGAGTAAATAATCTAATGAGGATGCTGAAATAGTCAAGACATCCTCTAATGGAACTGCTGAAACAGCAGAACCACCGTTCCCTGAGCGCTTGGCTCTCACTAAGATGCCTAAGCTGCCTGCTTTTAACCTTTTAGGGGAATTGCAGAATCTGTATGTTAAAATTCCACTTTTACAAGCACTCAGAGATGTACCAATCTATGCCAGAACCGTTAGAGACATTTGCATCAAGAAACCTGGTAGGAAGGCTAAAGATCCCCTTACAATTCATGTGATGGGAGATCTAGTTGCTCTAATGTCAGGAAAAGTCCCTCCTATAAAATATGGTGATCCTCGTCACCCTATGGTCATAGTGCAGGTCGGAAAAACTATTGTTTCGAGAGTTCTGGTAGACGTAGGTGCTGCTATAAACATTATGACCCTTGAAACTGCACAACTATTACAATTGAAAAATGTAATTATAGAAACAGCAACTATCTTGGAATTCGCTGATCGTTCCACAATAAAACTAGAGGGGTTTATTGAAGACCTGATCATTTCAGTTGAATCCTAGAATTACCCAGATGACTTTGTGGTGTTACAGACTAAAGCAAAGTTGGGGGGCATCCTCTGATTTTGGGGAGACCCTGGCTGGCTACAACAGATGCTTTTATCAGCTCTAGATCAGGTTCAATGACAATTTCTAATGGTTGTGAAACTAAGCAGCTTACACTGTACCCTCATGCTACACCCATGATTAATAATGATGATTATGTATGGTTAGAATATGAAGATAATCATACTCAACCCATCTTGACCATTGGACAAGCCTTAACTCTTAAAGATACCACAGAAGATGAAGTAATTAGTAATTTTATTTTTGAACCTTCCTCAGTTACTTCTGAAGCACATAATCAGTTAACTTCAATTCTGGATCCTGAAACACAGCAAAAGCTTGAATCTAAAGATTTTCCTCAAACATCAACTGCTATCTCCTCTAAAAGCATAACAGTAGAAATCGAACCTGGTAAAACATTAAACATAAACCCCAATTTATCTGATGCTGAAACACAACATCTAATGGAGTTGCTCCGTGAGAAAAAGGAAGCATTCGCATGGGACTATACATACATGAAGGGGATCTCTCCTGAATTATGTACTCATCGTATCTATATTAAGGAGGGAGCCTGACCAGTCTATCAACCCTAGCAACGAATGAATCCCAACTTGGGGGAAATTGTTAAGGAAGAACTTCAAAAGTTGCTTGATGCAGGGTTTATATATCCCATATCTGATAGTGAATGGGTTTCTCCATTGGTAATAGTACCTAAGAAAAACGAGAAATGGAGAGTGTGTGTAGATTATAGAGCTTTAAACAAAGCCACCCAAAAAGATCATTTCCCCTTGCCCTTTATTGATGAGGTGTTGGACAGTTTGTCAAGGAAGAAATTCTTTTCCTTTTTAGATGGTTTTAGTGGATATAACCAAATCAGAATTGCACATCAAGATCAAGACAAGACCACTTTTACTAGTCCTTGGGGAACTTTTGCTTATAGAGTTCTCCGATTTGGACTATGTAATGCTCCAATAACGATTCAAAGAGTAGTAATAGGAATTTTTTCTGATATGCTTAATGATTCTTTGGAGATATTTATGGATGATTTCACTCCCTATGGTGTGACTTTTGAAGTTGCGCTACAAAACCTTGAGAAAGTACTTAAAAAATGCATACAAGCTAATCTTTCCTTGAGTACCGAAAAATGTCATATGATGATGAACGAAGGAATTTTACTAGGAAACTTCATTTCATTCCTTGGGATTCAAGTGGATCCATCCAAAATACAGATAATTTAGACCCTTCCTATTTCTAAAACACAAACTGATGTAAGAAGTTTTTTAGGACACGTTGGATATTACAAAAGATTTATCAAATTTTTTTCTAAAATAGCTTCTCCTTTGTTTGTGTTACTTATGAAAAATGTTGAATTTAAGTGGACTGATGCCTGTCAAAAAGCATTTGATGAACTTAAGCATCAGTTGTCTACAGCTCCTATTCTGAGGGGACCTGATTGGGCACTTCCCTTTCATATATCCTCTGATGCTTCAGATACTGCAATTGGAGTTGTCTTGGGTCAAGAAGAAAACAATATTCCTTATGCTATCTACTTCATTAGTAAGAATATGACCCCTACTGAACTTAATTACACAGTTACCGAGAAAGAATTTCTAGCAGTTATTTATGCTATTAATAAATTTTGACATTATATTATTGGTTATCCTACTTTTGTTCATACTGACCACTCAGCTATCAAGTATTTAATGAATAAATCTGTTAAAAATGCTCGAGTTACCAGGTGGTTATTGTTACTACAAGAATTTGATATTACAATTTTGGATCGACCAAGTAAAGAAAATGTAGTTGCTGATTTCCTTTCTCGGATAAAAACTGATGATAATACTCCAGTAGATGATTCCTTTCCTGATGAATATTTGTTTGCAGTATCTGCTCACTCACCATGGTATGCAGACATTGCCAATTATTTGGTTGCAGGGAAGTTACCATCACACCTATCACATAGGGAGAAAAGAAGGATCATTCAACAAAGTGCTAGGTACAACTGGATAAGTGGGTGTCTTTTTCATACAGGACTTGATCAGGAGATCCGAAGATGCATTAGAGAAGATGAGGTTTATGATATATTGAAGGCTTGTCATGATGGCCCTTGTGGTGGGCATTTTGCTGATAAGAGAACAACACATAAAATTCTCAGGATGGGTTATTATTAGCCCTCCCTTTTCAAGGATGCAAAGAAATATGTCAGGGCCTACGATAATTGTCAGAGAATGGGCCAACCCAATCATAGAGATGAAATGCCACTGAACCCTCAGGTACTACTTGAACCCTTTGAAAGATGGGCTCTAGATTTTGTAGGGCCCATCAATCATCCATCCAATCAAAGAGTTTATATATTGGTTTGTACAGATTATATGACTAAATGGGTGGAAGATAAGGCACTAATCAAAGCTAATGAAGAATTTGTTTTAAATTTTTTATTTGATGAAATCTTCGGTAGATTTGGGGTGCCTAGAGAATTAGTCACAGATGGAGGACCTCCTTTCAATTCACATGGTTTCAAAGATATGCTTCAAAAATATCATATCAATCATAAAATGACTACACCTTACCACACCCAAGCTAATGGTTAGGTGGAAAGTACAAATAAAGTAAAATAAGCTATTTTAACAAAAACTGTGAAGGAGAATAGGAAAGATTGGTCTCAAAGACTGCCTGAGGCATTATGGGCTTACAGAACTACTTGGAGGAACACTACAGGTTTTTCACCCTATGAATTGGTTTATGGTAAAAGTGTTGTTTTTCCTGTGGAATTTGAAATTAAAACTTTAAGAACTACTTTAACTATTAACCTTGATTTCACTGATGCACATACAGCTAGGTTGCAGCAGCTGCAGGAATTGGATAAAAAAAGGTTGGATGCCATCCATCAAACAACTATGATTCAGCAGCAAAGAACCAGGTGGCATGACAAAACTATTAAACATAAGCAGTTCCAAAAAGGTAATTGGGCTTTGCTATATGATTCCAGGTTTGAAAATTTTCAAGGAAAACTATGAACAAGGTGGTTGGAACCGTACGAGATAGATACTATTTTTCCCAATGGAATAGTAAGGCTCCTAACAATTGATGGTTCTAGAACTCCATTGCTAGTAAATGGGTATCGGCTTCGTCTATACCAGAAACCAATTTCTAAGGAGGATTTTAAGGCCACTTGCATGGCAGATTCACATTACATCTTTTTGGGGGAGCCTCTTGCCCCTCATTACACTTAATCTCTGCATTATTTTTGTATTAGTATTAGATTGGATTACTTAACTAATAATCCCTGTCAAGGGTTGCCATATTACAATTTATTTTGCAGGTCTTAATTTAGAGGCTGGTTGAAGGAATAATTACATTACAAGCAGGATCAGGTTTTAGTTTGGGAAACATGGCCATTCCACTTCAATTCATTATCCATCAACAACATTTTCCTATTCCTCTTTAACAGTAGCATCTCTTTTTCCCGTTACTGAAACACCAGTTTCGGCCATTGCTGAAACACCAGTTTCTGCTGTTGTTGAAACACCAACTTTTCCCCCTTTTTCCTCGTTGCTAAAACACCAACTCTTCCCCATTTTCCCCATTGCTGAAACACCAACTCTTCCCCATTTTACCCGTTGCTGAAACACCAACTTTTCCTCATTTTCTTCATTTTCGAAGCACCGACTTTTTCCATTTTTCTGAAAAAGTGTCAATTTTCCCACTTTTTTCGTAATTAAGGCATCAACTTCTCTCAAAAGCAATCAATATATAACACCTTCCAGTTGAGAGAATCAGCCATTCATCCTGATGATTGAGTTCATTCACCATTACCTCCTGTGAATAGAGAAATCCTTTTATATAAATACCCTCATATATTATAACCCTTTCCAATAACCATTGGTGATCCACTAAACGACGAAAATATACTTTCAGCACAACAATCGAAGGTAAAATGTGAGGTATGCGTGTTTATTTGTAAATATTAAACTATAGTTAATGAGAAGATTCTGATATGATTGCCGAAATTAAGGTACACTCAAAACTTATCATTTTAGCCGCAGTTGGGGGGGATATCAAAGTTTTGCAATCATTACCCGATATGCCAATCACCGTCGTTTTTTAACACGATCGAGTCTCGTCACCCCGTCTCTGTTTTATTATGTCATAACCCCATTTGCAATATCTTACTCTGTCTCAGCTGCGGTAACTCGACTTTGTATTGTGCATTTTACCGAACCAGTAACTATGGGAGGTAACGTTGTCCGAAATGAACCTGGTTCAATGGCTCTATTGGAACTTTACCCAGAAGCATATCAAATTTTCCTGCAAGTGGGCTGGGTGGATTACTTCCGGAGGCTCCAGGAATTTGATTCTCAGCAAGTCTTGGAATTCACATGTAATTTAAAGGAAGATTATTCTACTATTTAGGAAGTGCTCATTCCGGTAACAAAGGAGGATATAGCACAGGTTTCAGGATTACCGGCCAATGGCATCCGCTGGTTGAGCCGTAAACACATAATTCTGAACGCATAGCAAGATTTTCGTCTACCTGGGGAGCGGGTCGAACCTAAAGGTAGAGGTGTTGCACTGCATTCATTACCACCTCCATGGCCAAAGGTTGCAGAGTTTCTCAAGCACTATCTTACCTGCACAGGACGTTACCGGGTAGTGTACCAGCATGACTTTGTGTTGTTGAATCATTTAAGACATGGTCGTTTATTAAATATGCCATACTATCTACTTGGGTGTCTAAAGAATATGTCACATTATTCCAAGGATGCAAAGTACCCACTCCTCTCCATTACTCACTATCGCTTAGTTCAGCTCTTAATCCTGAGGGGTTTTGCCCTGCAGAACCCTCCTCCCCTTAACAACCCACCCTAGGAAGCTACTGAAATCCCTCAACTAGCAGCCGAAAACCCCCTGGAAGCTGCTGAAGTTACTCAACCAGCAGCCGAAAACCCTCAAGAAACTGCTGAAATTTCTCAAGCGGTAGTCGAGACTCCCCAAGTGAATGTTGAAAATCCTCAACCATCCGTGACAGCCAGTCCAATTGACCCCACTAGTGCATCAACCCCGTCCCATAATTTACCTGAATCATCCATTCCCACTGTCCATATCCCCAGTGGTGATTCAGACGAAGACATTCCCCTGGCTAGGCTGAGAAGGAAAAGGAAAAGGTAAGAAATGACTGTTCCTTCATCAAAAAGACGAACAAGGGCCTCAATTAAACAAGCTATTACCTCTGATGTTCCTCCTACACCATCGAAGGCCATCCATAAAAGAAAAACCACTGTTTTTCCTGCCTCCTTACCTCGAAGATGAAGGAGGACGTCTTCTGCAGCAGCAATAGAGACCCCCACCCCAAATTCCC
Source organism: Pinus tabuliformis (assembly GCA_031772625.1). Taxonomy (NCBI): domain Eukaryota; kingdom Viridiplantae; phylum Streptophyta; class Pinopsida; order Pinales; family Pinaceae; genus Pinus; species Pinus tabuliformis. Next base: position 1,412,883,746 of record CM062818.1, on the reverse strand, counting down.
CACCCATTATCCTAAAACCCCATACCCCACCAAACCCCGAATCCCTACCTTCCTCACCCTCAGGTACTGAAATGCAAAACGTCCAGGATTTTGTGACATCATTCCTTTCAGAAGACGCAGCTGCTCCACAAGAACTAGCTGCTAACTTATCAAAAGTAGACACCCAAGATGATGTACAGCATGTAGCTGTTACACAAGAACCAGCTACTGACTCAACAAGTGTTACACAAGAACCACCTGCTGAGGAGCTAAAAATAGACGACCTAGAAGTAGCTGCCCCACAAGAACCAGCTACTGACTCAACACCTGCCGAGGAACAAAAGATAGATGACCTAGAAGTAGCTGCCCCACAAGAACCAGCTACTCACTCAATAGGTGCTGAGGAGCAAAAGTTAGATGACCAAGAGGTAGTTGTCCCACAAGAACCAGCTACTAGTCCAACAGGTGTTACACAAGAACCACCTGTTGACGATCATGATCTGGAAACACATCAGGACATAGCAGCTACTGATTCAGCAGGTGTTACACAAGAACCACCTACTGATAAACAGGAAACGGGTAATCAACATACAGCTAAATCAGCTACTGTCTCAGCAAGTGTCACACAAGAACCACCTGCTGATGACCATGATCAGGAAACAGAGCAAGACCTAGCTGCTACTGACTCAACAGTTGATACACAAGAGCCACCTGCCAATGAGCAAAGTGTAGATACCCAGGATACTGCTGCTACAGAAGAACTAGCCACTCAGTTGCTTGATATGCAGAATTTGCATGTTCAAGAGGATATAGCTGTTACAAAACTAGTCGATGGTCCAGCAGTTGTCACACAAGAACCACCTGCTGGAGAAATAAATAATGAAGCTGCCACCAAACAACCATCCTCCCATCCACTTGAACCAGCTACAGAGACTGCAATTGTTACAGAACGCCCTGTCACATTATCTTCCCTTCAACAAGAGAATGAGTTTCTGAAAGCCGAGATTGGGGCTTATAAGCAGGAGTTGATATGTGTTTTTCTGTTTCACAAATTTCTTCAAATGATAATTTGTATACATCACCTCTACTCATGAGATTAAGGAGATCAATCCACTCATACCTAATTTTTCTAAGAGGGTTTTTAGTGTGTCATATCCTAAATGATGTAATTTTTCCCTCTTAAAATTATACATGAACCTCTCAATTAGATCCTCAAGGCTCTCATCTTTTTTTTTTATTCATTCTAAATATTTCTTCTTTAAGATCATGATCTTTATATTTTTCTAGAAATATCTTTTGCATATCATTCCATCATCATATTAAATCAGTCCCTAAACTCATGAACCATTTAAGAGATATAACCTTGAATGTTGCTGGAAACAATCTCAATTTTTGAGTGTTTAATAAGTAGCCATAAGATCTACAAACAATTTCAAATTCAAAGAGAAAGGTTTCTGGATCATCTAACCTCATACCATGGAAGTTGGGAAGGGAAGTTGGAGGGATGTTCTTCATACAAACATTGATATCAATATCTTAAGTGGGAAATCCAAGAGGATATTTTTCATTGTCATCATCTCCATCCATTTCTTATATCTTATCTGCCACATCTTCTTCCTCTACCTCCAAAAGTGGATGATAATGTGGTTCTTACTTCACCATGTCATCAAATGGGGGGGGGGGTGTGTTGGTGTTGGAGAAGTATTTTTTTTTTGAATAAGAATGATAATGCTATGAATTATTTTATTTTTGAAATGAAATATGCCTAATGAAAATCTTTTTTTTTTTTTTTGCAAAAAGTAAAAGAAATGAATCAACTAGGGAATAAAATAATGCATACTTTCATACCTCCCCAACAACAGTGCCAAAAAGTGATCAGCCCCAGTATTGCAACAGGAAGGTTTCAATTCTCAAGGCTACCAACTTTAATTATCAACCTGGGGTTCGTACAAACTTAAGAGCTATCGACACTATATGTGCAACATACAATGTGTCCTCCTTTTGTTGATATGATGTAATGGAGTGAATCTCATGAAATCATAGTCTAAACTAATTGAAAAAATGGAATTATTACTCTATTTGCAAGAAATGGAAACACTACTTGCTTGACCTGTAAATGATAACTAATAAATTCATGAAAGGAAAAAGGTTAATGTACTTGCAGAAAAAAAGAAAAAAATAAAAAAAACTATTTTATCTTGCATAATTCATCAAACTCCAATCATAATTGCATGTACCATCTACCTAGTTCACACTTGCTTCTAAATCAATAACCTAGTTGCATCATTCTTGTGATAAAGAAACTAAGCCTACTATGTTTTTGTAGTGAATAAAAAGAAGGGTTGGAGTGGCTTAGGAGCTTAACCTAATCATAAAATAATAGATGGGGTTCATTATTCATCTACACTAAGTATATTTGCAGTGGGGATCAAAATTGATGAAGGAAAGTGGTGTTATAAATTAGCTAGAGGACGAGACATATTTGCTATAGGAGAAGACATAATTGCTACAAGAGGAGATAACTCACCTAAATGCCAAGTAAATCAAATGAAAATGGGATGGGAATTTTTTTTTATTTAGTAGGATGTCTTAGGTCTCCATTTCAAGTGGAATCACTTCAAAATACCCCAGTTAACATATGCTAAAAAATAACAGAAACTTACTAGTCTAAAATATAGAAATTCAAGGACTAGTGAGCTAGGTAACCTATCAAATGCCTAACCTAATCAAGTGAAAATGAAATGTGGTGAATTTTTTTATTAACTTGAATTATTTTATTAACTAATACAAGTGTAATTAACTCGAATAAATCTCATTGATACGTTCTGAAAAATAGCAGAAAAATACTACTATTTGCTACAAGGGACTTCCAGAAAATTTAGACTTGTGAATAAGTAAACTAATACAAGTAGCTCAATGATGAATATGACCTTCCAAAGTTGTTACAAGGATTAAATAATTCTTGTGACTCTGTAAATAACTTGAAAGAGAAATCACTTCAACCATTTAACGGAATCCTAAGCAAAAAAAATCATCAATGCTAAATGCAGAAATATGAAAAACAAGAACAAGAGATGCATGTGAATAAGAAGTGAAAAGAAGAAAAATAAATTATAAAAAATGGCTTTGAGGCTCTTGAGCTGGAAAAATCAAGGATAATTGTATTCCTATCAAGCAGAACAATCTTTAGAAGCTAAAACCCGCACCAAACTTCTTTATTTGAATCAATCCAATTACATCCCTGCTCGAAATGAAAGTGGAGCTGCAAAAATACAAGTTTTCTCCAAAAGAAGACTAAAAAATACATGCCCCTAAGGAAAATTAGAATTTCTAGATATAAAAAATGATGAGGAAGCATTATCCTTTAAAGGAGAAAGCTGTGCCATCCAAAATCTCTTAAATATTAGATCTGGTTCTCAACACTAGGAATCTGCATAAAATGGGAGGGAACACCTTCGTAGATTGTCTCAATCACTGGAGCTCCAGAATTTGTCAATGATTTCATGATATCTTGTTCATTTATTATCCAATATTAATCCTCCTATAGTAGGGAGAAAGCCCCTAGATTATATCCTCCTCCAAAAATGCATAATCTCCCCAACATTTTCACAATATTCTACAAAATAAAATATTAGGCACAAATATGCAATTATCTTTAAACCTTCCTAATGAAAATATTAAAGCTAAAAAAACATTATTAAGTGTAGAAGAAGAGGTTTATTATAGCCTTCATGTGCTTAATAAAGGTTATATGGGCCTTAATTTGTATCTAATTTAGAGGCCCATCAGTGTGCATTGCTATCATTGTTTTAGGGTTAGATAACTTGATGATTGTGTTATATGTTGTTGATGAGTATGTTATAGGTTAACTTGTTCTTGTTATATGATAGTTAGCTTGATGATTAGGTTATATGTTGTTGATGAGAATGATATATAACTTTTTGTTGTTATATTATAGTAACTTGATGATTATGGTTATTACATTAAGATGTTGATGTTATATGTATCATATGAATTTAGGTTGGTTTATGCAAATGGTTAGGGTTATACCATTTAGGTAGAGTTAATATGTTGTTATATTATGTCATAACAATATAGAATGACTATGCAGATGTGATTATTATGTATGAATGACAATTTTTTATGAGCTTATCATGTGAACATGTTAGTTAGTTATTGTTATGGATATCATGATCTTATTTGTGTTTGAGTGGATGTGTTGTGAAGTTATATCATGCTAACTAGATTGATTTTGCAGGCAAGATAGATTCCCCTGAGATACATTAAGGTATGAGCTTTCATATATCATCTACTTTGTGCTTGAATGTTTCATTGTGTCCTTTATTTGGTGTTTGAGTGTTTGGTGTCTATTATGTCGTCTATATGTCGTTTGAATGTTTGATACTTGAACGATATGAGTATGTGTCTATAAGATTTCTTGGTGGTTGTACTAATACATATGTGTGGAGACAGTTGATATGTACTTGAGTGTAGAAGGTGACAGTTGTAGCATTATGTCTAATGAATATGAGTTGACTATGGATTATGACATGATTGTTAGTCTTGGTAAAGGTTGATTTGAAATTAGTAGATATGAATGTCTTGATATTTGGAACATGTGGTTGACATGTGTAAATAGTTGCATGAAACATGCTTGGTGTTAGTGTGAAAAGGTAACAATTTATGTGTTTATACAGCTAATAGTTGGGTGATGTGATAGTACATAGTAAGCCTCGATTGCAACAAGGTAAAAGGGGTAAAAGAAAGGAATTGGACAAGAATTCCTTTGTTGTGTTTGGAAATACTAATTCCAAACGAATGAATGATTTGCATACTGGAAGTCTTCTTCACCTTGATTTCACCTAACATTATGTGAGTATGTGCTATATCCATGGACATGTATTTGATAGGTATAACAATTGGCATCTAGTTATATCTAGATTTGTGAAAGGAATTGGAGTCCATTGAGAGATGGCATGGATGTGTTTAGTTACAAGACAATGTGTTTGGCATATCAAGATAAGGTAACTAGTGTATTGTTAAATTTATTTGTGCACTGACAGTTATGTGTTATGATAGTATGATGTACAGGATTACATGGCAAGAAACTATCATGAAACATAAAAGAAGGCTCAGCTTGAGCTTTCCCTTAGAGGCTTTAGGAACCATGAGGATTGAGTCACGGTGTTTGTTCTCAGTCTTGTGATTTTGGTATTTTGGTGATTTGTTGTGATTGATTGTGGTTTTGTTTGTGTCTTATGCATGGCCATGCCACTTTGTTTGTGGTTTCATGTTACTATTGGTGTTTCATGGTTTTCTTCTTGTTTTTCTTGTGCTTTCCTTTTAATTTTTGAGTCTTGGGAATTAGTTTGGAAGGAGGAAGTTAATGGAGCTTAGGAAAAGCGTAATGAAACACAATAGGTTATGTAAGGTCCAAATGAATCTTAGTGCATGTATAAGGGTAGTTGAAGGAAATCTTAGACCAGCTAGATGGATTGTTTGGGTCCATTGAGGTAAATGGACGATGATAGGAAAATCATGAGAAAGGTAAAAGAAAAGGTGAAGTAAACGAATCTGAGGCATTTGATGCCTTGGCTATGTTGGGAACGATTGTTCTCAATGTTGTGCATGGTGTGCATAGAGAAATGGAGTTCTCTTAACCTTGACCTTATGCTTTCTGGTAATTATATTAGGATCATGAACATGGAAACAACGTGATCCACGCCATGCTAGGATAAGCATGGATGTCAAAGAGACACTGGAAGAAAAGTTGTTTGGTAGAGACTTTGTGGTTTTGGATGTGTGGTACTACTGTTGTGTAGTAAAGGTGAAAGAAAAGGTGAAGTAAACGAATCTGAGGCATTTGATGCCTTGGCTATGTTGGGAACGATTTTTCTCAATGTTGTGCACAGTGTGCATAGAGAAATGGAGTTCTCTTAGTGCATTTGATGCCTTGGATGTGTGGTACTACTGTTGTGTAGTAAAGGTAAAAGAAAAGGTGAAGTAAACGAATCTGAGGCATTTGATGCCTTGGCTATGTTGGTAACGATTGTTCTCAATGTTGTGCACGGTGTGCATAGAGAAATGGAGTTATCTTAACCTTGACCTTCTGCTATCTGGTAATTATATTAGGATCATGAACATGGAAACAACGTGATCCACGCCATGCTAGGATAAGCATGGATGTCAAAGAGACACTGGAAGAAAAGTTGCTTGGTAGAGACTTTGTGGTTTTGGATGTGTGGTACTACTGTTGTGTATATGTTGTACATGTTGTACATGTTGCATCTGTGATGTTATGTGCATGCAGTGTCGTGTATGTATAGTGTGTGTATATGTTTCCTATGCATTGTTATGTAAAGGTGGTACAGATAGTGTTTTGTGTATATTGTGTATACAGTGCTAGGTATATATGGTTCTATGTACATGTTGGATATGTGGTGCAGTGTACATATTGTACCATACACATGATGGATATGCAGTGTTGTGTGCATATGGTGTTGTGCACATGTTGGATATGCAGTGTTGCATACATATGATGCTATGTACATATTATATATGAATTTATATGTACATGTGGTGTTGTGTACATGTTTTACATGATGTAAATGTGTATCCTAATGCCCTTTAGAAAAACCATCATTGGGAAATAAGAAACAAGCTTGTTCTTTGGATAGGTATGAACAAAATTTTAGATACTAGTGAGCATCATTTCATATTGAAACACAAGATTTCACATTGCATTTTGGACTACATTATGGGAGAATATGGATACGAATTTGGAGAGGTATACAACATTCCATGCGCAGAAAGATGGGAAAAAAAAGTATTTAATAAGACTCTGGTGCAATTTTTGAGGGAATACAATCAGGAAACATCTGAAGACTTGGGATGAAAATCTGGTATACATACAATTCTCCTAGAATATATTAGTCCACACTTCTATTAGTAAGTCCCCATTTGAAACTTGTTTTGGATATTTGACACCTTCAACTTTGGATATTGCATATTGGAAACAAGGAAGAGTGAAGGGGGATATTACAGGGAATGCCTTAAGGATAGAAAAACTTGTTGAGAATATCAAGTAGACCCATACAAAATTCTAGGAGATGTTTTAGAACACAAAAATCATCCAAAGTGTGAGACAAAGTATGGTTATTGTTGAACAAGGAGAGGCTAGAGGGTAAAAATTGATACTGACCCTTTGAGATATTGTAAAAATTTGTAGATAATTCCCATCAATGCATTCTACCCCCATACATGTGAATTTACTCAGCGTTGAATGTAGAAAAATTGGAACTATATGGTCCTTCTATATTGAATCAAGAGGAAGAATATGTCCTACATTCGATGGAGGATTTGGTACCAAAATAGTACATAGAATTAATAGAGATACATTTTTGCAGAAGAATTCTAGAACTACAAGAAAAGAGAAACATAACCTTTGGCATATTAGGTTGAAAGGATAACTTCAAAGCAATGCTAAATAGTACTTGAGGAGAAGGTAGAGGAAAAGTTTCCTCACCTCATTTAGTAAAATATTTTTGGGACCAAATCATCCCAAAATTGTAAGGTGTGATCCATATTGGATTAATATATTATTTTTCATCCATCTCAATGCATTTAGACTAGAAAAGTTGGAGGAATCAACTTACAGGGTCATTTTTACCACGTAATCCCACCTTTAGGTAAAAAAAACTTTATGAGAAATTTTTGAGGCCTTAAATGAAAACTTTTAGTGGTCCCTACCCTATTATGTACCCATATTCCATAATCTCTATGTCAGTACCTTTCCAACCACACAAGAATCACCTCAATAAGAGCTTGTATGAGAAAGTTATGCCTCTCAAAAGTTGACCTATTCAAATTTAACACCATAATATGAGATGATTCCATATCACTACCATGTCAACCCCTATTACTAATTGAAAAGGGGCTAGCAACATGGGCACTATGAAGATGAATCTAGAAGGTTCAAGTTGTAACGCATATTTATGGTTGAACAGGTCAAACTTAGGCCCTCCCCTGCTATTGAGTTATCTTATAACTGAGTCACTAAGAGAAAAAGCGATTTCATTCTATTCAAGTGCATTTTGTTCCATAGATGAGTAGAGTAGTTGAGAGTGGATAGAAAAATAAAATAGCTAGGGCTTGGGTATTGCAGCAGCCCACAAACCATAAGTGTCACTACTTTGTACTTCCATTTGTTTCCATTGAGAGAAAGACAAAGTATAGTAGCCTTAGCTTCTAACTAGGTCTTCTCCCATAAGGGTTTTCTATGTCATATCATGTGTTATTATGGTTGTGAGTGATTGTATTTGTGTATGTTCTTTATTTTTTGTATTTGGTATATTTCATGTATAAGAATAACACAATGATTTAAAATTAATCTAGAATCATAAGGAAAAATTAACACTCATAGTGCAGATTTCATATTTTCATTATATATTAGTAGATCTACTGTGACAAACTTTCTAGTGGAATACAGCTTCTAACTAGGTTCTCTCCCATAAGGGTTTTCTAGGTCATATCATGTGTTATTATGGTTGTGAGTGATTGTATTTGTGTATGTTCTTTTCTTTTTGTATTTGGTATATTTCATGCATAAGAATAACACAATGATTTAAAATTAATCTAGAATCATAAGGAAAAATTAACACTGATAGTGTAGATTTCATATTTTCATTATATATTAGTAGATCTACTGTGACAAACTTTCTAGTGGAATACAGTTTCTAACTAGGTTTTCTCCCATAAGGGTTTTCTAGGTCATATCATGCGTTATTATGGTTGTGAGTGATTGTATTTGTGTATTCTCTTTATTTTTTGTATCTGGTATATTTCATGCATAAGAATAAAACAATGATTTAAAATTAATCTAGAATCATAAGGAAAAATTAACACTCATAGTGTAGATTTCATATTTTCATTATATATTAATAGATTTACTGTGACAAACTTTCTAGTGGAATACAACTTCTAAGTAGGTTTTCTCCCAAAAGGGTTTTCTAGGTCATATAATGTGTTATTATGGTTATGAGTGATTGTATTTGTGTATGTTCTTTATTTTTTGTATTTGGTATATTTCATGCATAAGAATAACACAATGATTTAAAATTAATCTAGAATCATAAGGAAAAATTAACACTCATAGAGTAGATTTCATATTTTCATTATATATTATTAGATCTATTGTGACAAACTTTTTAGTGGAATATCCATGAAAATTTACAAGTCTTTACTAATATAAAATTAGTTGACATGGTGACCTAAAACAAATTTGTCCCACAATTTTTAAAAGAAATATAGTAGCACCTCCCCATTATTGCATGAAGGTTTGATGAAATTTATTAAACCACCTAGTGGTCTATAAATCACTTATCCAGCTAGTGTTCTATAAACTATTGGTATGTGTATTGGTCCGTTAATTATTTATTCTTCATCATGGGAGGGTAATGGAAAAACCCATTTATTTTTGAATCAAAATCATGCCCATTTATTTTCAAATCAAAATCATGTAATTATTATATTTTACATAAATACTTTAAATATAACTATGCCTTTTGAAAGAAAACATTTTATATCGATATCATTTTAATCTATTTCAAAACCGATTATTATAACAAATTTATATTAATAAACAAAAATCGTGTAAAATAGTTTAAATAGAAATGATTAATACAAATAATGTAAATTAAATGAAAGAGAAATTTAAGTTATTGAACTTTAACTATATAATACGAACAATCTTAGAAATCAACCAAATGTGCACAAAATATCCACTCTAATGTGAAATAAAGAAAAAAGGGGAAAATAGATTTAGAAGCCTAATGTTTATCTTGATTGATGTGTTGCATATTTATTATACATCAAGATTAAGCCCATATATATCAAGAAACTTTAAATTTAAATATATCAAAATCAATGATCAATTTTGGTTCGGAAAGACAACCAACGTAAATTGATGATTCGCTTTGCTTCGCTTACCCAAACTCGCAATCAGATCCAAATTCTCCGAATAACATTCGTTAGAATGGTCCACGTCTTCTCCATTTCCCTCTAACATTTGAACAACCCTACTCATACACGGACGGACGATCCCTGGATTGGTGTTGAATGCACCATAATCCAACTTTAATCATCAACTTCCTGGCCTTCTCCTTTTTTGCTTCCAATTCTTTTATTTCACTTCGCGATCTCATCTGCAACTTGTTGGAAACGCAGAGAAGACAAAAAACAATTCACATATAAAACATGAGTTGCTGCTCTTCTATTGATCCCACAAAACATAATGATTACAATGAACCTAGTGAAGGGTATTTAAACCTTTTCCAACTAACTAACTACCTAAAATATCTTGACATGCAACTACATGCAATTTCACACTCAAAGTAGTCTATCACTTAACTCACTTGACTCAACACTCAAACACTCAATCATGCAATCACTCAGTTAACTGACTTTCTATTTTTATCTAACTCCTCATGCAGGAGTAATTATCTTATTTTAACACTCCCCCTTAATTACGACTTCTAAACTAAAACATAACTCATGACACCTCAAACATCAGTGTTGGTCTATGTCTCAGCTAGGCTTACAACACCCAAGTTTCTTCTATGAAACTCAAACACATCTTGTGCTAATGTCTTAGTAAATATATCAGCCAATTGAGCACTAGATTTACAAGGCTTCAAGTGAACTTCTCCATTGCTCACAAGTTCTCTAATAAAGTGATATTTAGTATCAATATGTTTGCTCTTCTGATGAATCACACTATTCCTGGATAGTGCAATCTCTGAGGTGTTGTCACAATATATTGTTGTTGATCCTTATTGTTTCTGCTTGAGTCCATCAAGTACTCTTCTTAACCACACTGCTTGACATGCTGCTGATGTTGCTGCTACATATTCTACTTCTGCAAACGAAAGTGTCACAATGGGCTACTTCTTAGATGCCCATGAAATCACACCTAAACCATGGTGGAACACAAAACTAGAAATGCTCTTCCTATCATCCAAATTGCCTATAAAATCACTATCGATGTATCCAATCAATTCTTTCTTTTTTGTGCTTGCATACATTATGGCACAATCTCTAGTTCCTGCTATGTATCTTAGAATTCATTTTCCTACACTCCAATGTGTGTCTTTTGGAGTCTCCATAAATCTGGAAATCAAACTCACTCCTTGCATGATATCCGGTCTTGTATCTATGAGATACATGAGGCTACCAACCAATCTTTTGAATAAAGTTGGATTGAAATCTAATCCTTCATCATCCTTGCTTAACTTTGTACCTATTGCAACTGGTGGAGGGACAGGTTTGCAATTTTCCATCTTGAATATTTTCAACAAATCTTTGGAATATTTATTTTGACAACTAAAAATTCCTTTTTCAGATTACTCAACTTCTATGCTAAGAAAATATTTCATGAGACCAAGATCTGTCATCTCAAATTCTTTCATCATGGCTTCTTTAAATTCATCTATGCCAAAATCACCTGTAAAAATAATGTCATCAACATATAAGAAAACAATCAAAATCAGTGCATGCTCATTTACCTTTGTGTACAAGGTAGGCTCAATGTGTCTTCTACAAAATCCATTCTTAATCATGTACGTGTTGATTCTGTTATATCAAGCTCCAGGCACTTGCTTCAGTCCATAGAGCACTTTCTTCAACCTATAAACTTTGTCTTCATTACTCTCAACTTCGTATCCTAGAGGTTGCTGCACATAAATTTCTTCTTCTAGAATTCCATTCAAGAAGGCTGATTTGACGTCCATCTGATATAATTTCCACTTGTTCTGAGATGTTGTGGCTAGAACTTCTCTTACAGTATCCAATCTGGCTACCGGAGCAAACATTTCTCCAAAGTCTATTCTCGGTTGCTGTGAGAATGCTTTTCCTAAAAGTCTTACTTTAAATCTGTCAATTTCACCTTTCTCATTCAACTTTGTCTTGTACACCCACTTCACACCAATGAGATTTTTGTCCTTTGGTAAATCAACCAGATTCCATGTGTCATTCGTTTTAATAGCTTCAATTTCTTCATCCATGGCTTGCACCCAATTTTCATCTTTAAATGTTTCTTCAAACGAAGAAGGTTGGAATGCCAACAATGCAAAATTTGAACTAACATCCAGATCATTGTAAATATCTTTCAAACTTCTCATCTTTCTCTTACCATTGCTTGATTCATCACTTGATTGATTGCTGGGAGAATCTTGATTTGTTGATCTGCTTGAGGATCCATGCATCTCTGAAAATCTTGGAGTCCTTGTTGGTGTCTCTCTATTTGGTGTCTTCGCTTGTGATTCTTGCTGCTCCTTTTCTGCTACATCATCTTCTTCCATCAGTGGCACTTGTGCATCAACTATTTTGTCTATAGTTCCATTCAATGACTCTTGTTCCTTGAACACAACATCTCTGCTAATTATGGTCTTCTTTGTGACAGGGTTATACAATTTGTAAGCTTTTGATTGCTCACTATAACCAATGAATATGCATTTTTCACTTTTATCATCTAATTTGTCTCTTCGCTCCTTAGGAACATGTGCATAAGCTACATATACAAATACTTTGAGATGAGATACGCTACAATACATACCTGACCATGCTTGCTCTGGTACTCTGTTCATCGCACTCTTTGTAGGAGATCTATTGATCACATAAATAGCACATGCAACTGCTTCTGCCCAAGCCTCATTAGACAAGTTTCTGCCTTTCAACATGCTTCTTACCATGTTCATAATCGTCATGTTCTTTCTCTCTGCTACACCATTCTACTGCGGTGTGTACCTGGTTGTAAACTGTCTTCTAATCCCATGTTGTTTGTAGCAATCATGGAATGCCTTTGAGTTATATTCTCCACCATGATCTAAACTCAATACCTTGATCTGTCAATCACTTTGGTTCTCTGCTAAAGCTTTGAATTCTTTGAACTTTGCAAAAGTTTCAGGCTTCTGCTTCAAAAAATAAACCGAAGTCTTTATGTTGTAGTCATTAATGAAAGTGAGGAAGTAGAAACTTCCAGCAATCGACTGTGTCCTCATAGGTCCACACAAGTATGTATGCACTAGCTCAAGAGGTTGCTTTGCTCTGTATGCAACTCCCTTTGGAAAACTTTTATGGTGTTGTTTACTCAAGATGTAACACTCACAAGTACTAGTAGGCTCTTTGATGGGAGGTAATCCTCTAACGATCTGTTTCTGCTACAACAATCTTAAACTAGAAAAGGGCAAGTGTCCAAATTGAAAGTGCCATAACCAGTAATGATCAGAACATGCAACCGTAAAAGAACTCACCTGACCATTGTAATTCAAAATGAGAGGAAAGAGTCTGTTCTTCGTCATCTGCACCTTTGTTATCAGTTGCTTGCTTGGGGGCTTGTCATATATAACAACTTCTTGACCTTGAAAGATAACTTTGTATCCTTTCTGTGTCAATTGACCAACACTTAACAAATTATGTTTGAGACTAGGAACATAATATACCTCTGAGATTTTCTTTGGCTCCCCCTGCTTGGTCAGAATATTGACCACTCCTTTTCCATCTACTTCCACAGTCTTGTCAGTGCCCAAATTTACCTCTGTTTTCACAGATTGATCGAAATTTGCAACCAAATCCTTGTTGCCTGTCATGTGGTTACTACAACCACTGTCTAACAGCCACACACTAGCAGAAGGTTCATGCATGGTATGGCAAGCTAGGAACATGGAGTTAGTACTCTCTGTAGTGACATTAGCTCTTTGGTTCCCTTGATCAACTATTTTCTTCCTGCAATCACAAGCATAATGACCAAATTTATTGCAGTAATAACATCTCACCTTTGATTTGTCAACTCTTTGATTATTGTTGAAGCTTTTGTAGTTGCTTCCATTTGCATGTTCATGATCTTCTCGGTCATCTCTCTGACCACCATATCTTCCGCTTCGTCCTCTGCCTCTCGTTCTACTTCTGCCTCGACCTCTGTCTCTTGAAATAGAAACCTAACTTTTGAAAGCGGTCTCTAAAGTGGAATCCTTATTTCTGTCTATCCTTGTCTCATGCGGAAGAAGTGATCCCATAAGCTCATCAATTGTCAATGATGCCAAATCCTTGGCTTCTTCTATGGTTTCTACCACAACATCAAATTTGGTAGAAAAAGATCGGAGGACCTTCTCAACCACTCTTTGATCTTTTATATCTTCACCATAAATATTTAACTGATTTACAACAGTTATGACCCGATTCATGAAAGAATTGATGTCCTTTGTCTCCTTCATCTGCAAACTTTCAAAATCTCTCCTAGTATTCTGCAACTTAACAATATTGAATTTGGCCATACATTTATAGTTTGTCACCAAAGTATCCCATGCTACTTTTGTTGAAGACGTGGTCATAATCTTCTGTAACACTGCTAGGTCCACTCCCTGTTGAATAAGTTGCAATGCATGTGCATTCTTCTTCTTGTCTTTCTTCCATTGTTCCCTCTCTGCATTAGTGAGAGCTTGTTCTTCTATTTCGTTCATAGGTTCTCAAAACCCAAACTTCACATAATCCCAAACATCATGTACCTGCAACGTGGTCATCATCTTAATGGCCCACACATCATAATCTTTCCCTGTAAACGATGGGAACTGGGGCTGCAAATTTGAAAAAGCCATTTTTCTCCAAAAATTTCTCTATTTAAAAAACCGAAAAAAAATAAAAAAAGTAAAATAAAATAAAATTCTCCTTTAATAAGCTTTGCAAAGATTATTTTTAAAAAAATCAGTTATCTTCAAAATTTTCCTTTATAAAATAAAACCCTTTATTATTTTTTAATATAAAAAATCTTTTTATATTAAAAAAAAAACCTCTTTATAATCACTTCAAAAGAAATCATATGATAAAACCACTTAACAAAATCATACCCACTTAGGTTTAAAAGATCACGTGACTTTTAAAGCCTTTTGAGTTTCAAACACTTTCGACTTTCAAACACGTTGACTTTGTATTGAGTTGTGGCACACGCTAATTTTCCTGCGAAACTGCAGCTTGCTTGCTTGTTGACCAATCAATTTTCCAGGCAACGGTGTTCACGACAGCTGTGGCTTCTTCTTCATTAAACTCTATCTATGTTGTTTACAAACCAAATGAGTTCAACTACAGCGGGTGAGAAACTTCTGACTATTTTCTTACTCGCACATGCATGATCCAGCTGTAGAATCTCTTGATCTTAAACTTTGTTCTGATGCCAATTTGTTGGAAAGGTATAGGAGACAAAAAACAATTCACACATAAAACATGAGTTGCCGCTTTTTTATTCATCACACAAAACATAATGATTACAATGAACTTGATCAACGGTATTTAAACCTTTTTCAACTAGTTAATTGCCTAAAATATCTTGACATGCAACTACATGCAATCTCACACTCAAAATAGTCTATCACTCAACTCACTTGACTCAACATTCAAACACTCAATCATGCAATCATTCAGTTAGCATTCAGTTAACTGATTCTCTATTTTTATCTAAATCATGCAGAAGTAATTATCTTGTTTTAACACCTCATTCTGAAGCATCAGCCCACTCAGGAAAGTACATCCAACTCAAACGACTCACCCTAAAGTCAATATTCTTTCTACCCCCAGCAATCTCTAGCAAGAGCATACCAAAATTATAAACATCATATTTATCAGTAACATGCCCCATATTACTGTAACACATCTCTGGCGCAACATATCCTGGCGTTCCTATCCCCACCGTCATTGATATATGGTCGTCTTCCTTTCCACAAAGCATTGCCAGACCAAAATCAGAAACTTTTGGCCTGAAGTCAGCGTTCAGCAAGATATTGTGAGGCTTGATGTCGAAGTGTATGATGCGCTTCTCACAATCTTGATGTAAATGCAATTCCATGAACCGAACCCAAAGCAATGGAATGCAATTGTCCCCACCTTAATATCTGCCCGTGCTTTTCTCTGGCAAACAGAAACTTATCGAGAGATCCATTGACCGTGTACTCATATACCAGTGTGCTTGTAGGGCTTTCAAAACAATACCCCAACAACTTAACCAAACTCATATGATGGACCCGTCCAGTGGTGGCCACTTCATTCATGAATTGAACCTCACTGTGTCTATGCTTGTCAAGAATCTTAACTGACACTGGAGCTTCGTTGGAACTGAGCTTTCCTTTATAGACCACACCATAACCTCCTTCTCCCAACTTTTCTACAAAGTTGTTTGTGATATTCTTCACGTGAGAGAATGAATATCTCGTTGGCATTTAATAAGCATATTCATTGAGGAATTTCTCCACTTTTCAAGTGGAGCTACTAGGAGGAGGATGCCTTTTCTTACATAAAACGTGAAGAACAGTACTAGTGCTACTGTTGTGAACGCTGCTCCTCCTACTGTGGAATGAAGAGATTGATGTATGGATAATATGATATTGGTCACACCCAGAAGAGGAGGATAATAGAAACCAATTCTGCGTGGGGTAAAGAGGAGGATAATAGAAACCAATTCTGCGTGGGGTAAAGAGGAGAAACCTGGAAGAAAAATTGTAATTTACCTATTATTATTATAATGGCTGACTTGTTTGAAGGACCTGCAAGGTAGCCATAACAACTATCACGGAATGGGAAGGATCCACATATACATAAAATAATATTCGATGTTTTGAGCCAAGTGCGCAACGACTGATACTTTTACCTGCAAGAGCCTGATTGCTTGAGCTCACAGAATAAATTCATTACGTCATAAAAAAGAGCTTACCGTGGCCGGGACATTTGTGTGTACGGGATCCGTCCTTGCAGTAGCAGAGGAAAGGCGATGTTGAGTCCGAAATGTTGTAACCACATATCCCCCCACTTGCTTCACATGATCTGCAGACTTTGTTTCTCTGTCTATCATTGGAAACGCATTCTGCTCTTCCGACTTCAACTTCTACTTGTTCCATAGAACATCCCCGAATCGAATACCCTGAGTTGTAGAAATCGTAATAGACGGTAGCATTACATTTCCAGAGCTGCCCTCCTGTGGAATCGAATGCATCTTGAAAAGGGTCCGGTTCTTGGAATCGAATGCACTTGTACACATCTAGGGTCCGGTTCTCTTTACCCGAAATGTAGCAGGAGGCGTTTCCATGTTCTGATAACTGTATCTGAAGATTATTAAAGGGACCATTGAAAAAATTGCAGTTCTCTCCCCCGACAATAAGGAACACGAGAGCAGAGTACCTCCTCAGTATTGTGTAACTCCGGCCATGAATTTCGATAACTGGAGTTGCGTTCTGCATACAGTTGATTTGAAAGGCAGGGTGACCGCATCCACGCTTTCCTGCGCCAAAAGGATACGTTATATTCATGAGCCCACAATTCCTAGCATTTAAGCAATACTCATATTGCGCGTCGAGGCATAACGAGCAGCGAATTAGAGAGGCCCAGCAGGCAGCCAGGATAAGGAAGAAGAGGGGTTGACGAGGGGAAAGAAGATAGCGAGGAGCATATACTTCCATGGCGAGAGACAGAGATAGGGTTCGATCTTGGGGAGTAAAAAAGTGATCAACGTAACAGAGTGGGGCGCAGAGGTGTCGTTGTTGGGAATTTCAGAAATAAAAATGATGATGAAGAGGCGGGGTCAAGTATTAATCACGTGGACACATAAGTTTAGGGTTCTTGGAATTCTCAAATTTTAATCTTATAATTGTCAACCATATCAATTTTCGTGGAAGGACGGGCAACGTGACTCTCCACACAATGGATGACCCACTCATCCACGCACCTCATTTTTTTCTATAAATCAAATGATTTAGGACTAAAACGTCCTTCCAGAAATCATGTCTACCATGAAATTAGTTGTGATTTAGGACTAAAACGTCCTTCCACAAATGATGTCTACCATGAAAGTAGTTGTGGTGGCAGGAAGCATAAGAGAAAGTGCCATTTAGGAAATATGAAATAAAATATAAGTGTAAGTTGGGGTTTTGCTGTTTAGTACATGTAAAATTAAAGTAATTGAAAGTTAAGGGAGATTTTTTTTGTTTGTGGAACAAGGGACTCACTTTTATTGGTGCTAAGTTTAAGAAGGCATACATACTCTATTTTTTCTAGTTTTGATATTCTAATCTCTCAATAGGAAACACATGCTTTTAACCATAGGCTCACTTAAACTGTATAATATAATATCATATATATCATGAGAGTAAATTATTATTAATATTTGGTTTAATGGTGTTTTAGTGGCCACAGTTGATTGAAACTACTTTGATTGGACACTTCACTCATTTATATTGAACTTAACAACACCTGGAAAGTACTTTGAATATCTCATCAAGCATTCTATGTTTATTTTTCATCAAATACTTTAAATAAAAACTTCCAAAAACTTTTTCATAAGTAAAAATAAAATATTCATAATCATTGAGGTTATTCATAATTATTGAGATTTGAATTATTGAAATTTGATAAATAGTAAATATTGATTATTGAACTGAGACTTCTCTGATCTATATCAAATTTTTTTTGAAGAATTTTCGCCGAAAATCACATAGAAAAACTTATGTCGAGGCGTTTCCAGTGTGATTCATCGTCAGGACAAGTTGAGTGAGCAGATCACATTTAGCACATTAAATAGACAGAGCAGAGAATCCATGACCCAACGGCTAAAAAATAACAGCTAGAAATGACATGAAAGTAAATATTGATATTGATATGTGTATTATAATAGAAATAGATTATATATATATATATATAACAATTATTATTTATAATTTTATAAAATTAATCACTTTATACGAATGAATAGGAAAAAAAAAATTATATTTAAAAATTTTCAAAATCTATTTTTAATTTTTAAAATATTAAATTTAATATATGATTAAGCTTTATAAAAACTATTTAAAATTTTTATAATTAATTAAAAGTTAATTATTTTCGACTAAAACCAAAAATAATGTAATTTAACATGGACAAACATAAAAACGTGAAACAAAATACATGAAACAAAATATATAAAAAAGAAAACATCTCTAAAAATAAGCGGATAAAATATTAAAAATATATATATGATAAATACATGTGAAATATATTTCCATATTTATATATTATAACTATATTTTATTATTATTATTATTGATATATATAATAACAAAATAGAATCAAGAATCTGTTCATTTCGATCCCTTTGTTGGTGACCGACCTTGATTCAACTAATATGATTAAAAATTTATATGCTTAGTATCAAAACAATTTTATAAAAACATACTAGTGAAATATATATATATATATATATATATATATATATAAAATTTATAATATTGTAAATTTTTTGAAATTAATAAAAGAAATATTTTTAAATTTTAATATATATAGTTAATGATTTTAAAATTTAATTTTAATCGTAAATTTTGAGTAATGATACATCTTTGTTATTTATTTATGAAGATTGTTTGTCTTGTGGACGAACTATATTAGTTAGTTCGAAATGTATCCTAATGATGTGATTAATTCAAAAGGCATTTATCTACTATATACATCACAAAAGTCTCAGATCTAACATATTTAATATTAATGTAAAAATTTAAAATTTATTTTTTAATGTTAAATTCAAAAAAAGTTCATTTGGTGTAGAATAGATGGTGATGGGTGTACTATCAAGGCACTTCTTGAAATCATGGTCACGTTTGAAACTCAGTGGGAAAAAATCTAACCATGTTAAGGGCACGAGTGGCCTAGCCGATGCTAAGGATTTTGATGAGATAGATACCCCTAAATCAAGGTTTCTAAAGCCAAAGATTAAGCATGCAATGATCTCACTACTCATACAACTTAGCAAACAAAAAAAATAAATTTCACATAAAAATTTAAATATTTATTTTATGAAACTTATAATAAATTATTTAGCTTTAGTGGTAGGCATAATAGTTGTTATCCTCCCCACTTTTCTTTTAAAAAAGGATAAGAAAGAGATTGGCTTTCTTTCTCAAACAATATCAAAAATTTCCAAAATATGTGTATATATATATAAAGAAAGAAATAGTATCCTAGTTAAATATTGATAATTGCTTTGTTTAGTTCTTGTAGAGAAGTTTGTATCTGCAGGATTTTTCCTTTCTAATAACTATCTTACTTTAAGTGTTATCTTTGTTTTGTTGCTTATAATTTAAGTTTGTGTATTGTCCTAGTTTTTGGAAAATAGCCTTAGTATTGTGTAACTGCCACCATGAATCTCGTTAACTAGACTTCTGCACACAGTTGAATTGAAAAGATGCGTGATGATCCTGGTCCCCTATGACTAGTATTTAGGCAATACTCATATTGCACGTCCAAACATAAGGAGCCATGGATTAGAGATGCACATCAGGCAGTAACGATAAGGAAGAAGATGCATCGAGCGAATTAGAGATGCACAACAATAACGATAAGGAAGAAGACGTGTCGAGGATGGTAAGGAAGAAAGCGAGGAACATATAATTCCATGATGACAAGCAGAGATAGTGTAAGGACCTGCGGTCCATGCGACGGGCAGGATGAACTCCACCATGCGAAGACAAACGAGCTATGGCCAAACGAAGCCAATGTGATGTGTTAAAATGCACGTGGAGGAGAGTTGGTTGTATGTTTATATGGTGGGGCAAGCTAGGCCAGCTACCCGCGAGCCGACCAAACATGGAGATGTGTTGGGCGAGCTGTGAGGGGGCGGTCCCACGAGTTGGGCAGGCCGACGCACCTCCCAGGCGAACAAAACGTATCTTTGGACAGTCGGTTGTGCGAAGGATGGAAAGTCGGCCCGGTGGCATGACTTCACCACACAACAGTATGTATAGGCGAATGGAGGTGGAACGAAAGGCATCATTCAATCAAATCGATCAATCATTCGCTCATCGAAGGAGTTCAGAAGTGAAGTGTGAAGAGTAGGCGTAGTAGGCATAGAATTGCCGAAGTTCATGCGCTCGCCCACCGGGCAGACTGACACGAAAGCTTGCACGAGTTTGGTGAACGGGTTTGGGTGGAGGGCCGCACGAAGGTGTGCCCGCCCGTGTTGAATGAGTTCAGGTGTAGGGCTGCATGAAGGCATGCCTGCTCGTGTTAAACGAGTTCTGGTGGAGGGCTGCACAGCGTGCCCACCCGTGTTGAACAAGTTCAGGTGGAGGGTCACACGAAGGTGCACCCGCCCATGGTGAACGAGTTCGGGTGGAGGGCCGCAGGAAGGCGTGCCCATCCGTGTTGAACGAGTTCAGGTGGAGGGCCACAAGAAGGCGTGCCCACCCGTGTTGAACAAGTTCGGTTGGAGGATCACAAGAAGGCGCCCACTCGATGAGTTGGTGACTTGGGTGGAAACGAGTTGGGTGGAGGGCCGCACGAAGGCCCGCCCGCCCAACCGAGTCATGCACAAGGTGGGATGCGTGAGGGCGCCCATGCAGACGAGTTGGCAGACCGGAAAAACAACTAAGTGTGGATTGTGAAGGTGATCACCGTGCAAGGTGTGCATGAGGTGGAAACTTAGTGGCAAGGACACAAGGTTGGAAATTTGTCTAAGTATGAAACTTGGGGTTTCCAAGGCAATACATGTATTTTTATAGAAGTGAAAATATATTGAATCAGGCAGATTCATATCAGGGAGTTGACCATCCCTTTATACTGTTGCAATTGTGTTATATATGTTAATTGCTGTGGATAATGAATGTTTATGGGTGTTCACTAGTATAAAGGCTAATCTAAATACTTGGTAAAGAAGAATAAACTAAGTATCAAATGTTAAGGTGTAGTCCGTGAACATAAGTATTGGTGAAAAGAAAGCGTTCGATGGTGCCGCACCTCGCTATAAGTGATTGAAAGACTACCGCAGGTGTAGGGGTGTGACAGGTGGTATTAGAGCAGTTGGTCTGGGTATAGGAGTGTTGAAGCTGCTACACACCTATACTATTGTGCAGGTTGTATTAGAGCTTATTATCAGAGCAGGTTCACAGGTGGTGAAGTTGGTTCAAGTTCGTAGAAATCTTGACAAAGTGACAGTGGAATCAGGGTAATTACAAGTGAAGGAAAATGGTTTCACATACAAGTGGAATCAAGGGCTGGTTTGGTTTTGTAGGGAACTTGGTCAATAGTGGAGGCTAAATGGGAAAGACGGTAAAAGAACCTATTGCAGGTGAATCTAGCCATAATGCAGGTGAAGTCTTCCAGTACAAAGTGTTGGAACAAGTGAGTAGATGGAGTTCTGACTGGGGTTTGATGAAGGCTGAGAAAATGAAGATTTGAGAAAGCTATTCGTAACTAAGGAAAGAACATGAAGAACTAAAGGACCAATGAGGAAGTATGATGGATGGTGAACTCAGGAAACTTGATGAGGAAATCTGACATAATGGTCTTGGTCTTCAAGAGCTCTTAGATGAGAGGGCTTGACTAAGGAAGAAAAGTGCCATGGTGGAAACCGAAATCAAGCAGCTTGAGGAGGAGATAATGGAGAAGCTTCTTGGTAAGAAAGTTGTTGTAATTGAGCAGGATGAGCTCGACTGCATTGACAGGCTGGGGACTTACTACTGTGACAATCCAGAGGATGTTCGGAAGCTTAGTTCTATGGAAGTAGTCAATGGACACTTGGTTGGTGCACTTGAGCAGAATACGATGGAGGACAGGCTTGAAGGAAATCAAGCTGAGCCAGGATCAAATTACTTAGAAGAGCCAAGAAAGGAAGTGAAGTACCCTAGGAGGAATGTCAAATTAGAGCGCAAACCAATGGACACTTCTGAGGCTAAATTCTTGAAGAAAGTTGCTGATGTGAGACACGAGTTAAAGTCGACAGAAGGAGGTCATGCCTTGAAGCTGAGTTTTGTGCAAGTGACCGTGAAAGGCAAGAGATTTGCAGCTTTGGTGGATACAAGGGCTGCACATAGCTTCATAAGTAAGAAGGCAACAAAGTCTTTTGCGAAGAAAGCTGAGATGGAGAAAGAGTGGAGTGCTCTCAAAGTAATCAACTCTACCACGAAGGCTATTATTGGTGTGATGGAGAACGCTCAGGTGAGAGTGGGATCGTGGTTTGGAAAGTTGGACTTGAGGATCATGGACATGGATGATCATTCTATCGTGCTGGGGTAAGATTCCATGAAGCTTGCACAAGCCATACCAATGGTGGACCGGGACATTCTCTTGATCACAGCTGAAGGAAGGACTATGTTGGTTCCGATGAATAGAAGGTGTTTCTTCAAGTATAGACCAACGATGAATTATGTGACTTTGTATCCCAAAGATCCAAATGTGAAGCATGAGGATGTGGAGAAAAGAGGACTTAGGAGTATGACTCAAACAACGAAGGAAGGGAAGATGATTGACTTCATTACAAGAGCAGGGAAGAAGGAAGCAATTGGGAAATCAATCTCATGAATCATGAAGCACTTGGTAGAGACATCTTCTACTGAAGATCTTCACAATGGAGTTACAGATCAAGGGACTCTGGGCACTACTTTAGAAGCAGTGATTGGAGAGGATTATGCAAGTACAGATCCAGTTGGCATAGTGGAGTTTTGCAGGTATGCTATGGGCATATGACTTTTAGTTTATGAAAGGCAAGCTTGGAGAGCCTGGGTGTACATGTGAGGAGGTTGAGGCTATGCGTAGATACTTGAGGACACATCACCAATCTGATACATGGGTGGATGCGAGTGAGGGAGGAAACTTCTTGGCCCTCCTTTCTCGGTAGACAACCTTTGAGATAGGTTGGTGCAGGGACCTTGATTGGAAGGGGCTGCACCGACTTAGCAAGGGGCCTTGGAGAAGGGCTTCTTTATGACAGATTTGCAGACTTGGATGCAGATGACTAGATGTTGGGATGAGGTCTACTTTGAGTGGATATTATGAACAAGTAGAGTTATGAACATCAAGTTTGAAACATGGAGCATGGTGGTATGTAGGGACATTATGAAAGAGCATGTGTAGAGGTGTCATTCATGGGCATCTTATGGAGAATGTCGAGGGAAGGATGTTGTGTAGATGCTGATGTGACATGGAGATGCATGTATGAGTCGATGGAGGGGTTGTACACTCTTGTATATTAAGACCATGGACTGAATGGACATGTTGCAGATGGGATGGAGATTCCATGGACCTGAGCATGGGAATTAGAGCAAGTTCTTGATGAGTCCAAGATGTAGCAGATTTCAGAGAAAGACTGATGATGACACAAGGATGTGCATTCTTATGGGTTTGACGTGATGGTTGGATTAGCTACCCAACTAGTTCGAGTCATGAGGGGTACTAGTGTGCAGAGGTGTGTTGGCATTATGTTGGAGTATCTTGATGATAGAATACAGGATGGGATGAAACATGGTGGATATGGTTGTTTTGCATATCTTGCAGGGATGTTGTAGTATATGGACCAGATGATATCATGGATCAGGATAAGACTATTCGGATATGACTATCTTGGTGGTAGATGGTTACCGGGATGGTATATTGTCGAGGACGACAATGACTTCAGGTGGAGGAGGATGTAAGGACCTGCAGTCCGTGCGACGGGCAGGATGAACTCCACCGTGCGAAGACAAGTGAGCTGCGGCCAAACGAAGGCAATGCGATGTGTAAAAATGCGTGTGGAGGAGAGTTTGTTGTATGTTTATACGATGGAGCAAGCTAGACGGGCTACTCGCGGGCTAACCAAACGTGAAGACATGTTAGGCGAGTTGTGAGGGGGCAGTCCCACGATTTGGCAGGTCGACCCACCTCCTGGGCAAACAAAACGTATGGTTGGATAGTCAGTTATGTGAAGGATGGAAGGGCGGCAGGATGGCATGACCTCACCACTCAACCGTATGTATAGGCAGATGGAGGTGGAACGAAAGGCATTATTCGATTAAATCAATCAATCTTTCGCTCATCGAAGGAGTTCAGAAGTGAAGTGTGAAGAGCAGGCGTAGTAGGCATAGAACTGCTGAAGTTCATGTGCCCGCCCCCCAGGCAGACAGACATGGAATCTTGCATGAGTTCGGTGAACGGTTTGGGTGGAGGGTGCACGAAGGCATGCCCACCCATGTTGGACGAGTTCGGGTGGAGGGTCGCACGAAGGTGCACCCGCCCGTGTTGAACGAGTTCGGGTGGAGGGCCGCACGAAGGGGTGCCCGCCCGTGTTGAACGAGTTCGGGTTGAGGGTCGTATGAAGGCATGCCCACCTGTGTTGAATGGGTTTGGGTGGAGGGCCGCACAAAGGCGCGCCCGCCTATGTTGAATGAGTTCAGGTGGAGGGTCGCACGAAGGTGTCCCTGCCCATGTTGAACGAGTTCTGGTGGAGGGTCGCATGAAGGCGTGCCCGCCCGACCAGTGAACGAGTTCGGGTGGAGGGTCACATGACGGCGCCTGCCCAACGAGTTGGTGACTTGGGTGAAAACGAGTTGGGTGGAGGGTCGCACGAAGGCTCGCCCGCCCAACCGAGTTGTGCACGAGGTGGGTACCTGGTGAGGGCGCCCATGCACGTGAGTTGGCAGACCGGAAAAATGACTAAGTGTGGATTGTGAAGGTGGCCACCGTGCAAGGTGTGCATGAGGTGGAAACTTAGTGGCAAGGACACAAGGTTGGAAATTTGTTTAAGTATGAAATTTGGGGTTTCCAAGGTAATACTTGTATTTTTATAAAAGTGAAAATATATTGAATACGACAAACATATCAGGGAGTTGCCCCTCCCTTTATACTGTTTCGATTCTGTTATATATGTTAATTGCTATGGATAATGAATGTGTATGGGTGTTCATTAGTATAAAGCCTAATCTAAATACTTGGTAAAGAAAAATAAACTAAGTATTGAATGTTAAGGCGTGGTCTATGAACATAAGTATTGGTGAAAAGAAAGTGTTCGGTGGTGCCGCACCTCGCTATATGCGGTTGAATCGTATTCGGTTAGGATGATTCAATGCCCCTATATAAAAAAATCATTCGTGTAGAATTTATAAATTTAAATGTTCGTGACCAACCTTGATTCAACTAATATGATTAAAACATTTACATGTTTAGTATCAAACCTATTTTATAAAAACATACCAGTGAAAATATATATATATATATATATATATATATATATATATATTAAATATAATTTATAATGTTGTAAATTTTTTCAAATTAATAAAATAAATATTTTTAATTTTAATATACAATTAATGATTTTAAAATTTAATCTTAACTGTTAATTTTGAGTAATGATGCATTTTTGTTATTTATTTATGAATATTGTATGATTTTTTTCCACCTTGTCATGAGGATGAACTACGTTAGTTAGTTTGAAACATGAAAGACATTTATCTACTATATAGATCAAAAAAGTCTCAGATCTAACACATTTAATATTAATGTAAAAATGTAAAAATTATTTTTTAATGTTAAATTCAAAAAAAGTTTATTGGGTCTAGAATAGATGTTGATTTGTGTACTATCAAGGTACTTCTTGAAATCATGGTCACAAGTTTGAAACTCAGTGGGAAAAAATCTAACCATGTTAAGGGTAGGAGTGGCCTAGTTTGGGTTCTAGGGATTTTGACGAGTTAGATACCCCTAGTTAAAGGTTTCCAAAGCCAAATAGTAAGCGTGCAATGATCTCGCTACTCATACAACTTAGCAAAAAAAACAAAAAAACACAAATATTTCAGATTAAACTTTAAATATTTATTTTATGAAACTTATAATAAGTTATTTAGCTTTAGTGGTAGGCATAATAGTTGTTATCCTCCTCACCTTTCTTTTACAAAAAAAGATAAGAGAGAGGCTGACCTTCTTTCCAAACAATGTCCAAAATTTCAAAAAAAAAAAATATAGATATATATATATATATATATATATATATATATATATATATATATATATATATATATATATATATATATATATATATATATATATAAAGAAATATTTGCCTAGTTAATTGCTCTATTTACTTCTTGTAGAGAAGTTTGTTGCTTATAAATTAAGTTTGTGTATTGTCCTAGTTTTTGGAAAATAACCTTAGTATTGTGTAACTGCCACCATGAATCTTGATAAATGGACTTCTGCACACAGTTGATCTGAAAAGATTCGTGATAATCCTGGGCAAGAGATAATCAACGTGCAATAGGGCATTAAATGCCCGTATGGAGGCCCCCTTTACCATGCATGCCCATTCCTTTCCATCCTGCATCGTGCGTTTCTCTGGGAGCTCGAGCTCCCACCACATCAAACTTTTTCCGAGAGCGGATGACCCACCACCTTCGAGCTGGCACCCGCCATGCTGGCACATTTTCAAACGAAAACTCGCGCAAAAGACTCATTTGCTCCATTGCTCTATTTGCACTCCCATCACAGATCCTCTGCAACCCTCTTGAGCATACAACGCTCCCGTTCACAGTGATGGCTCACCTCGCAGGTCCACTCACGGTGTTGAATCCCGGCCTCCTAAATTATACTTTGTAAGCACACAATTTTTGGTTTTTGTGCCATGAATGCGTTCACACAATGTTGAAGGATAAGAAACCAAAGTAATATCGATCTCAGATACCTTTATAGTTTCTTTCTCTTATAATATGCAACTGAATCTCTTTGTTTGAGTGTGACAGAGGCCCAAAAATATATTCATAGCTAGTGAACCTAATGAAAAATAGAGGCCCAAAACTATATTCATAGCTCTTCCATTAATGGTTTAAGATATTTGTCTATGGTGTCGCACAGCTGACAAGATATTTACTGAACAAGATGCCACCCAAAAATGGAAGTGTGCAGATTTTCCTCTCTTGTTCCTAACCTTTCTTCACTAAAGCTGATATTTTTCAAAGTTAGAAATAATGATTGATTCCAGATAATTGTTCTCTTATGTTAGATAAACTACCACCATACACATGAATGCAAAACACTTACCTCGTTCCAAGTTATTAAAAATTATTCAATCTTGCATCTATAGACAAGTGCAGATATACTGATCAAGCGAGGCCGCTCTTCCATTTTTAATTTCCATTTTTAATGCTTTTTTTCCTAACTCTTTGATGGATTCAAAAGAGGATCAAGTGGAATGAAATGCAAAAGATAACATGCAATGGTTGATACAAGAACCTAATCATGAACAACTGTAATTATGCAATTTCTCGTGCCTGAATCGGGAGATAGCACTGACAGTCAACTGAGTGCTCTGCAAATAAAGTCACAAGAAAATACCAATGTAACATCTGAAACCCAAGGGATTGTGTTCAGTGCTCTGCAAATAAATTCACAAGAAAATACAGATGCTAGCATCTGAAACCCAAGAGACTGTTTTCAGTTTTTATCCACAAAAATGATGTCTAACTAATGAGCATAAGAAATTCCATCTTATAGCTCCCTGAATCATTGTGAACATGCAATTATTTTCATATTTCTCTTTCACGCAGATCCAACATGGTCCAACTTCTTCTCTTTTTGCTACATCTATAGTATTGGCATACTCATAATTACCCCTTAGTCCACCCTTAGCTTCACTCTTGGAATTTAGGAGTTTATCTGCTTCCATGGTAGCTATTGTAAGAGTCTTAACTCCTTGTCTTGATAGTTCATTATGTGTCCATGATTTCAATAATCATAAAGTGGAATATTTGGTCCTTATCTGATATCTCTTTGATTTGCAACATGAGATAACTCCATGATGTATTTCAAAATTGGGCAGACTAGGGATCAAACTCAGGACCTGGCCTTGGGCCAAGAATCCTTGCCTCTTCAATATAAAGGTGTAGATTTCTAGCTCTAACACCCTTTTTTTGAGCCAAAATTTTTAGCCTCCTAGCCATTGCCAACCAAAAAATGGACAGGGTAGGAATTGGACCCAGGACTTGCTCTTCGCTGGTAGGCTACTCTATAAACTTTAACTAGGACAATCCAACTAGTAATCCATCTAGAAAGGCATTTCCAAAGTTATAAAATAAATGCATAACTTATAAGCCACAAATTCCCCTATGGAAATTCTTTCCATAGCCTTATTTTATAAAAATACAAAATCAATGTTTTCCCTTTTATGCTAGCCTCTTAAATTATAGAGCAAACAAGAGGATTATACCAATTATCATTAGCCCCTATTAAAATTTGAACCAGTTAAGAAAATCAGAGCAGTAAATTAGATTTTGAATGGATTTCCAGCCTTTCAAAATGTATTTCAAATACAATCCTTAGGTGTTGATGTACATACAATGTATGACTAGTTTTATGTGGCCTGCATGCCCACTAACACTACCGATATCCTTTACATAAGCTATTCCAAAAACTTGAATATCTAATTGAGTTCTATATCAAAATATGTCATCATCAGTTGACATGTTACAGATCACCAGCCAAATAAGATCAGAAGTCTAAAAGGTCATAAGACCTTGAGGAAAATCCTTAGGTGCTGATGCACATACAATGTATGACTAGTTTTCTATGGCCTACATGCCCACTACCATTACTAGTATCCTTTACATAAGTTGTTCCAAAACCTTAAATATATAACTGAGTTCTTGTTAGGACCTCATATTGTCCCTTTTTGACCATATATTTTGCTATGATACCATCCCTTTCAAAAGCCTTTGTTAGTATTTTAACCCAATTATCTCAAAGTTATGTAATGATTCTTCTCGTCACTATACGTTTAATTATTTAGCATATAATCACGACATATTCATAGTTAATCTTTGAATTATTAAGTGCTAAACAGTTAAAGAATGATGTGCAGTCCGCAATGCTGAAACAACCTGGAAGACTATTTTTGTAGTTGCTGAAACAACAAAAACGGCACATGAATCGTGATGCTAAAATAGTTGAGATTTGCGTTCTAAATTTGACAGCAGCAAAGGAACCAGAACTGATCAACGAGGAAGTTGTTACACTGGATGTAACGCTTATAATCTAAAGACAGCATTACTGTAACAACATTTTGTTACAGGGAATTGATTTCCCTATTTTTGTATAATGGGTTAAAACAATGTAAATCTTTTGTAATAGATGTCTCCTCTTTATAAAGAGGAGACATCTACATTAGAGGGGGGTGAACAGATTGTGGAAAAGGCTTAGCTGAAGGAACATGACTAGAATTCTTTTTTTAATATGACATATTGATCGATGAATAAAATTTTGTTCTGAACATCTTTTTCTAGTTCTTGTTTCCTGGGGAATCTTGTGAGAAGGACAGGGCCCACCTTCATCACAAGATTCACCCATTACATTTATGCAGTGTGTTAAGTGTGTGATTTATTCATGCATTGTTAACAAGTATTGTTTGCTGAACATTGTTTATAATACCTTTGTTTAAACTCTGTTTCTTTCTCAATTGATTGTTGTATGAGTGTTTCACCGGTGATTAAGTTACAGAGTGAATTGGCAAGCTAGTAACTCAGACGCAGGTGCTGGAGATTTCCGCTCTGTGGATAGGGCCCTGACTCTCTGTTACAGCACAGCCATTGTTTTCTTTTGCAGATTGATTCTTTCCATTATCTAATTCTTTGAGTGAAATTAAGCATTTTCTGATAGCTATCTGCAACAGAGTGTAATTGCTGTAATGCAGAGTGGAGCTTCAGTTTGTTAATCTAAGGCGTGATTTGTTTGTACTACAACTTCTGTTGCTTTTAAAATTGAGTGCATATAGTACGCAGTTGCCTTTGAAATAACAAGACTTCCCTGGGTTGACAATTAATGTCACACTTCGTTGTATAATTCAATAAGAAATTAAAGTGACCAACATTTTGGCACCGTTGTTGGGGAAGGCAATTATAGATTTTAAAAGTACTGATGATTTTTCTGTAGATATGCAGAATGCATGAGAGGACGCAAGAAAACTAATCCTACAGGTGGTAAGGGTAAAGGAAGAGGAGGAAGAAAAACTTTCATCGATGATATTATTTCAAAAGCTGAGACATCCCAGAGGTTAAGCTCTCGAAGGCCACAGACCCAACACTCTTTCCAAATGGACCATCAAACGGAGGAAGTAGTGGGACTTGAAAGGATTATAGAAACGGCAGAACACACTGAGGAACCAGTGGAGGAAGTCGAAGGACCAATAGAAGATATCGAAGAACCAATAGAAGATATTGAAGTTGAGGAACTAGTTCAGGATATTGAGAGTCCAACAGAAAACACTGAAGACCGGGCAAGCGCATCAGGAAAACAACCAATGGAGGACAACAATGAATGACTCTTTGGTGGAGGTCATAGAGGAGAAGGAAGGGGAGAGAATTCCCTCTCCACCCTAGAATTCCCTATTGGGGAAATCCCCAAAGGAACAAATCCTATGAAGAATATCCCACTTTCAGCATTATCCAATTTCCATGGTTTATCCTCTGAAGACCCTGATGAGTTTCTTTTCGAATTTGATATATTGTGTAGAAGCTATGATTATGTTAATAATGCTCAAAAATTGAAGTTGTTTCCAGCAACATTAGAAGGAAATGCACTAAGATGGTTTATGAGCTTGGGAGGTCATGCGATCACAACATGGGATCATATGAAGGAGAAATTTCTGGCCAAATGCCAAGACTATTGCTGGACGAGAGAAAAAAGGGAGGAATTATTCAAGATGGTTCAGAAGGAGGATGAAAATCTGGAGGATTTTGTGGAAAGACTCCAGTATAATCTACAAAGATCTGAGCACCCTAATGTAAGTAAAGATATTCTCAAAGCAATATTATTGAAAGGGGTAAGGGATGATTGTTTAGATATGTTAAATATGCTTGGTAAAGGAGATATATCTAAAGAATCGTATGACGAAATTGTTAACCTCTGCGAGAGGTGTTCAAGAGGAGCTGCAAACAAATCAAAGAGCAGGGATAGTACTTATTCAAGGGTCCAGAAATCAGCTAGTGGAGGAGCAACAAGGGCTGAAATAGGTAATCTACTTGAGGAATTCAAGACTCAAATGTTAAGTTCTTTTGCTTCATAGATTGATACCTTGCAGGTTAAAAAGAAGCAACCAGAGGTAGAAGCTGCTTTGGCCATCTTCTGCTCTAAATGCAGGGAAAAACATCCATTGAGGGAATGCCCACTCGACAAGGTGCCAATCTGTACCATTTGTGAAAAGGACCACGAAACTCAACAATGCCCCTCTTTACCAGGGATAGAGGCAGCGTTACAACCAACTGAGGAGGAAGCTAAAGCAGTTTATCTACTGACATAAAGGAGGCAATGGAAACCACAAGGACAAGGTACAAACTCTAGTATGCCATTTAATCTTTGGAATAATTATCCTTCTTTTAATCAAGCAAATTACCTACCCTTTAACCAAATGCAATACCCACCCTTTAATCAAATGAATTTCCCACCCATGCAGCAAAACAAACCCTCCCTTTGAAGACCATGCAATGTGGACTCCCTGGCTTCTACAACAATCCTATTTTAACCAATGGAACCCAAACTGGAGAGCTCAACGGACTCCATTCACAAACCAATTTCCTAAGTTTCCGCAACAACTTTCTCTTCCGTCAGGTACCCCACCAAATAATCAAACCATGAAGCCTCAACTGCCTCTACAACCGAACCCTAACCTTAATAACAATAAAGCTGTGCAAGTTATCGACATTCAGAACCTACCTACATCTCCTATGCAATGTAACGATATTCATTTACGATCTAGAAGAGTAGTCGAGCAAATTATAGATGATATTACCTCTTCCGACTCTGATAAAGAAGAAGCAGAACAGAGTAAATCATCTAATAAGGATGTTGAAATAGTCAAGGCATCCTCTAATGGAACTGCTGAAACAGCAGAACCACCGTTCCCTGAGCGCTTGGCTCTCACTAAGATGCCTGAGCTGCCTGCTTTTAACCTTTTAGGGGAATTGCATAATCTGTATGTTAAAATTCCACTTTTACAAGCACTCAGAGATGTACCAATCTATGCCAGAACCGTTAGAGACATTTGCATCAAGAAACCTGGTAGGAAGGCTAAAGATCCCCTTACAATTCATGTGATGGGAGATCTAGTTGCTCTAATGTCAGGAAAAGTCCCTCCTATAAAATATGGTGATCCTGGTCACCCTACAGTCATAGTTTAGGTCGGAAAAACAATTGTTTCGAGAGTTCTGGTAGACCTAGGTGCTGCTATAAACATTATGACCCTTGAAACTGCACAACTATTACAATTAAAAAATGTAATTATAGAAACACCAACTATCCTAGAATTAGCTGATCGTTCCACAATCAAACTAGAGGGGGTTATTGAAGACCTGATCATTTCAGTTGAATCCTATAATTACCCAGCTGACTTTGTGGTGTTACAGACTAAACCAAAGTTGTGGGGGCATCCTCTGATTTTGGGGAGACCCTGGCTGGCTACAGCAATGCTTTTATCAACTCTAGATCAGGTTCAATGACAATTTCTAATGATTGTGAAACTAAGTAGCTTACACTGTACCCTCATGCTACACCTATGATTAATAATGATGATTATGTATGGTTAGACTATGAAGATAATCATACTCAACCCATCTTGACCATTGGACAAGCCTTAACTCTTAAAGATACCACAGAAGATGAAGTAATTAGTAATTTTATTTTTGAACCTTCCTCAATTACTTCTGAAGCACATAATCAGTTAACTTCAATTCTGGATCCTGAAACACAGCAAAAGCTTAAATCTAAAGATTTACCTCAAACATCAACTGTTATCTCCTGTAAAAGCATAACAGTAGAAATCGAACCTGGCAAAACATTAAACATATTTACCCCAATTTATCTGATGCTGAAAAACAACATCTAATGGAGTTGCTCCGTGAGAACAAGGAAGCATTCGCATGGGACTATACATACATGAAGGGGATCTCTCCTG